>VYXH01011489.1:264152-318307 GCA_013397275.1 Burhinus bistriatus | reverse complement strand
AAAAAAAAAAAAAAGGAATGTATTATTAAAGTGAGTGTTTTGGTTCCTTGGCTTAAATGAAGTTCACACTTCCGTGCTTCACTGAATTAGGGCTACGAGAAAATCTTGCTTTCACTGAAGTAAAAAAGAGTAAGATGAGGTTGTGAATATAACATAAATTCCTTATGAGCATCCAAGGACTTTAAAGCAAGATTATGCAAAATTCCTCTTATGCCTGTGGAAGAATATCTGCAGATACAGAAACATATCTGAGGTTGAAGTCACTAGGAGTTGAACACATGAATTTGAGGAAGAATTTGGCCGGGTGATTTAAATACTGTTCTCATGTCACTGTTTGATGAGAGATATACTGCCACCCCAGTAACTCACAGCTCACTAGCCTGCACACACACCTCAGTTGAATGCTAAGAACCTACTGCTCGTGCTGGTGGTACCCCCTCAACAATGTCTATATTTGCCCACGCTTTTTAAAGTTATTATAATTTCTGTGTTGTTTTCTGCCAAATTGCTCATTTGCTCCTATTATATATATTATTTCTGAAGAACACCTACCAATACCAGCAACCATCATGCTGTAATGGCACAAAGCATTACACATCCAATGGGGAGTTCTTCATCCCCAAATGTTCGAATTAATGAGGTCCCACTGCAGTAATTAGGAATAGGTGTTATGGCTCTTTCAGGTATGATTCCTGCAAGTCCCAGAAATTAGTAAGTCAAAGCCTTTTCATTTTGCTGTCTTCAGAGTTACATGCCTTTAGAATTTCTAATAAAAGTGAACAAACAAACAAAAAGTTACACTGAAATAATTACATTTTCACCCCTAGTAGGTTACTGTAATAAAAAGCATGACTGTTTTGCAGGAAGAAGTTGCATGCAACCCCCAGTTC
This sequence comes from Burhinus bistriatus, assembly GCA_013397275.1. NCBI lineage: Eukaryota > Metazoa > Chordata > Aves > Charadriiformes > Burhinidae > Burhinus > Burhinus bistriatus. The sequence goes on along the minus strand of VYXH01011489.1, from coordinate 317,417 downwards.
CTAGATGCTGTTGAATTACTCCTTATATTCTGCAGCTGTACAACAGCACTATCCCACCCAAAAGAGAGAAAAAAGAAGTGAAGTGAAAATTGGTTGTTTTCTTGCTCTGTGGACTCTGCAGACAAGGTAGATGTACATACAAAGGCAGGACACATCACAGTTGCCACAGACCTCCCCTGTTCCTAGAGGCTGTTTTCCTACAGTCCCGAGGCAGCATTTTGTAAAAATATCTCTGGTGCGGAGAAAGAGGCTTGCGACCATGAAGAAAGAGGAAAGGCAGCTGTAATTCCTATGACAGGGAGACAATAGGTGACGATCTTTGCCCTCGCCACTGTGGAAGAAGAGCCCTCCCTCCTTCACCACTGCTGGTAGGGTGAGGAGGGGAATTAAAAGCAAAAGGGGAGCCTGTCTTGTTTGTTCTGGTGAAGTGTTGTACCCATTCTGGTAGAAAACTGATAAAATTATGAAACTAGATTATGTAGGTAAAGTTCTGGAAGAGACAAGTCTTATTTACACCAAAGGGTGATGCAAATAAATACATGGAAACTGACAATGAGTAAATTGAGGCTGGAGAATAAGAGAAGACTTCTGACCAAATAGACTGTAAGGATCCAGAAAAATCTTTCCATTGAATCACTGGGGACAAAATACCTAAACTAGGCTAGGTTTAGGTAAACTAAACTACCTGAATCTTTAGGACTAGCTCTAAATATTCAGACTGAAAATGCTTATACACTATGAGTTGTCCACAGAAGCAGCAGACTGGACAAATTACCCCAAGAAGCCCATGCAGTCGTCATTTCCTACACCCTTAAAAGCTATACTTAAGGTTGCAATGCAACCTTTTAGCTCCAAAATGATTTTCTAACCCCACTCAATACCACTGCTTGTCTAGCTGCAGCAGAGGGAAAAAACCTGTTCCTAAGGGGCAGCAACAGCAGCAAGGGGTGAAGCTCCATGGCAGCAAACTTCTCACTAGTCAGCATATAGTTTTAAAATTCATTAACTTATAGAATATTCCTAATTCGGAACTGAAGTAGAAACCCTTGACCTATAAAATACACAAATGCATAATTACATCCATTATCAGCTAAACGTAAGATCTGTATGTAAGTTTAACTGCAATTACTAGTTAAGCACATTTCTTATAATTGTATTCCGATCTACAAGTAAAAATGCCGTAAAGCACGCAGTGATCTCCTAAATGAGACATGCAGCTTTCAAGATGATGGCGTAAGACCCAGCCATGCAGATTTTAGGGACAGACTATGTTGTGATCGGGTGTGTGAAACTGTAGAGAAGTGGCTTGAGCCATCTGCATTGTGCAGTGCTCGCTTTGGGCATGCTGATCAGCAGCAGTGTGGGAAGCTGGAAGCTTCTGGGAAGCTCACCTGAGAAGACAAAATCACATTGTATGGGAATGCATTTCTCCTCTCTCAGAAATACAGAAGGAATTAATGAACTGAACCAGTGCACTGGGTTAAGATTGCCTTGGGTGTTTGAAGCCCCACAGCCTTGTGGAAGCTGAATGAAACCTCATGACTGAAAAGCCGAGTAGAGCTTAATTGGGAAAAACTATTCTGCAAAGAGCTACTGTTTGTAACAGGCAGAAAGTAGGAATGGGGCTGTGTTGTTGACTTGAAACAGGAAAAAGTGTTCTAGCAAAAATCTAGCCAATGATCTGTATGAGGAGCTTCTTTAACAGACTTAGACATGGACCTGGATTTGCCGGTTTCTTTGTTTCAATAATTAAGTTCTACTTCATGTAGGCCACATGCCTTCTCTTGTTTTCTTTGGCCAGCTCTAAGACTCTGGTGTCTTCACTCTGGTGAATCACAAGTTCCCGGGGCAGAGAATTATGTTTGGATTCCTTGAGGACAGTTTCCTTTAAATTAAGTTTTCTTTAAAAAGCCAAGTAGGGCAAAGACATTAAGAATAAAGTCTTTTAATGAAGAAAACAATCTTGAAACAATAACCAATGGAGCAGAAGCAACGCTTGCCTCATGCTGGAAAGACATACTTGAACCTTCACCTTAGAAGTGAGCAGCTGAAAACTTTGTACTTCAGCATCATTTGTGCCAGTTTTCTACAGCAAACAGACCTCTGTGATGATGCTCCCACTTCTTATCTGGCTAGGTACAGTAATGTTCTTTCACTCTACTTTCTCTTAAATGCCAATTTTTTTTAAAGGTCTCAACACAAGACCAAAGGCAACAAGGAAGTGCACTTCTTCTAAGAACTTAGAACAAAAATGACAATGCAATGAACAAAATGCAGCCTATGAAGCAAGTAATGGGCGATACTTCTTTTTAATACCATCCTGTGCACCATTTTAGTGCACGAGCTGCTAAAAATCTGACAACATCCAGGATTCAATCTAAAAGTTGCAAGATGCCAGTAAGTAACCTAACTGTGCCTTAGCTCTGTGTATCTGAGGGAACACTAAGCGAATGACCATACCTGTAGTACTAGCTGTATAATAAATGTGCACAATACTTACATTGTATATTTATATATAAATAATAATTTCTGTACAGAACAACCTTGTGCAGTTCTAAGCAATATATATTTATAAATAATCTCTATGTGTGTAGTTTCAATGTATATCTTCCATAATTGCCTTTAAACGGCTCTATAAACAATACTAAATTGCTACTTAGCACTGCAAACGCATTAACTCATTGATTTTACACTCCTGTTTAGGAGTGAGGTCTTCCTATGGGAGATTTCAGTGTGCATTTTGTGCAGGGTCAGGCAGGTCTATTTTCCTGTTGTGGCTCTGACCTACTTCTGAAGTGCACACCTTTGCCTTCAAAAATCTGCAGGTGCGGAGCCTGCTTGGACCTACCTCAACGATAGCCCCATCAGGTAGCCTGAGGAAGTGCCTGTAGAGCTCCTGGAAGCCACTGAGGTGAACAGTGTAGACAGAGATGTGAACGGTGGTGCTACCTCTCCAGGTAGCTGCAGAGTCAGGGCTTTCGTCCCGGTGCGGGAGGTCACAGCTGGAGACACCAGGCTTGCTGGCGTGGTCCTTCCAGATGTAATCAGACACTGCCACCTAGTGAGACAGAAGGCCCCCCCCCATACACACGCACACACACGCAGAGTCCCCCCACCCCCCACCAAAGGAACATATTTAATTAACTTCTGGCAAGAGCTTAACCGATTTAAAATGATTTTACAATAAATCTGCAAAGCCCGTACCATATGTAGTGCTTGCACACAGTTCTCTACTACATATTTTTTTATGACATAGATCTAAATAGAGGAGATAGACAAATCCCTGGTGTATATTCTATAAAGTTAATTCTGCACAGATGAAGCTGTAATTGACTCCCGTATTAACCAAAAGTAGGGAGATCAAGCAGGGTAGGTTAAACAATAAAATGGCAATGCTGATTAAAAAAAGAAAGCTTCCCGAGACTTTCGTGAATGAGTATTTGTATTTCTCTTTCTTTGCGAAGCGTTTGTGCCTGTACCCACAAGCACTTTTTAGTCTCTGATCTCTGTATAGTATTAAAATAACCTTGTGCTGCTAACTGAATAGTAGACGAGGCAGAGTAAATAAGGTGCATTTTAGGGCGTTGCATAAAGCAGTTTATTGACACGGTTACCTCGTTTCCTGGTTTGCTCTGAACACATTTTCTTGGGTAGGTTTTGTACCTCCCTGTGTCAGTCAGAATTTCGATTTAACCTTTTTTGTGTTAATTCTTTACACCAGGCTGAGCAGATTTCAAGACTTCAGGTGGATCATAGCACACAGTTTAACCACTCCTTATCCTTAACTAGAACTGATGATAAGAAGTGTTATTTTTATACTCCCACTGAAGTGCAAGCTTTTTAACCCTTCACTTCTGCAAGACCTTTGTGTCACTCATTTTCTCCCACGAGATGCTACTCCTGTTTACAGTAGGAAGGGATTGGTGATATTGTTATATCCTTACAATACACCGGCATGCTCTTCCTAAACGCTTCTACTTAATGCAGAGGAAATAACTCTTTTGCTGGTCTAGCACACGCCTTTTCTTTCAAGAAAATGTATTACATTAGCTGAAAGGATTGGAACTCACCCATGAAGTTAGCCATTGAAAACCTCTAATTTAAGATAGGTGCATCAAAACCTTCTTTTGCGTAGTTTTGCTTTTTCTTTTTGCTGATACAAAGAGCTCAGTTTCTTGCAAGAGATCCCAAAATCACCAGATACAAATTTTTCCCCCCAATTGGGAAAAGTTAGATTTAGCTCAATTTGCTTGTGTTCCAGTTCATGTTTCCTCAGCTGTTCTTCCACATTACGAGGAATCCCATAACTAGCACAGTGTGCCAACGCCACAATCCTGACGTGCACGCTGCTATTCTGAGCAACTGCCTTAGGAGAGGATTGATTTTAGGTGAGTTAAAAAAGTAAGAACACGCATTGGAAATTATCTCCAACTCTTTTCCAGGAATGACAGAACAATAGGAAAGTTCATTTTAGTGCCAGCGTTCATTTGCATCAGTCCTAAACAATTTTATACATTTTAAAAAAAGGAAAGGTCACCTGAAATTTAAGGTAAAAGATGCACAGTCTGAATTTCTCACACCAAAGCCTCTGGGGTTAAAAGATTTCTCTGAGAACAACTTGTTAGGAACAAAAGAGCAGCTACAAGGCCAGGACAAGCCCTGCATTTTCTTCTGCCTACAACACAAATGAGTCTTACACACCTGCCATACGCAGTTGCTCCGTACGAATTAAGGTGGCCAATGCTTTCACGAAAGCAGAAAGGCAGCTTCTCTTGCAACAGCGTTGGCCAGAACAGGGACAAGCAGCTGCAAAAGCTGCCACACCACAGCTTGTGAAATGGGAGCAGAGACCCCACCAAGGTTGCCCTCCTCTCTCATCCCAGTGTCTCACAACCAAGAGCTCTCACTTGTGCAATCAAGAGCACCAAGCCCTTCCTGGCCTCATGTCTTCTCCCTGATTTATGACTTCAGGGAAAAGTAATATATGGGAGAGCCAGCTCAAAAACTCAGTCTGTCAGGGATCCACACAGCAAACGGGATGACCTCTGTTGTGATCCTCCTTTTATGTTAGATATATTTTCCCCTGTACTACTTGCTTCCTTTCGTCAGAGTGGTTTCCTCCCTCATGAATCAATCCCACATGTTCCCCTGCTTCTTCTCTGACCTCCATCTTAGCCCACTTTCATTAAATCTGCTTGTCCTTCTTTGGTGTTTGATCCTGCCAACAAGTAGCGGGGTTTATTTACCACGTTTCGCAAGCCATGGATCGTTCACTGGGAACACTGCATCCTTCTCTGCAGCTCTGTTTAGCCTGTTTGAGCTGTGAGCTCTGTGGCCAAAGATACGCATGCTGTGCTTGTCCAGCACAAAGGACAGCATGGACCTTAGACTACCTTCACACAATTAAATTACCACATATATTTCCAACCAGTGCTAGAGCCGAGCGTAATTTCGAGCATATAATTACCGTGCTGGAAGCCAAAGCCACGTCACTCAAACCTTTGTGCTTGAGCAAAAATTTGCCTTGCAAGGACAAAGACCTCCTTTGGGAGTTCCCAGCTCTGGATGCCATCCCCGTGGCACCATATCCATACAGGACCAGGTACAGCACCAGGACCCTCTGCCTTGCCACCCACTCTGAGAGCAGACAAGATCCGCAGGGTAGTGGGAGTCAACAAACCCACCTGACCTGTCGTCACATTTCAAGAGCTGGTGAACTCCCTCTAAGGATATTTATGTGACTAGCCAAGAGAACGTGACGATACTGATAGACATGTCCACCCCTCCCTAAAAGCACAGCCTGATCATCAGACAACTGAGAACGAAAAAGCACCACCAAAAACTGATGGTGCTGTGCTGAGATGCACCACCTTGGTCCCGGGTAGGCATAAGTACAAACGAGGGAAGCAGGATGCTTGGCTGGAGCATCACTCACTGACCCTTCCTCAAAGTCATCTGGTAGCAGGAATTTGCCTGAAGGCAGCCTCTGCAATATGCAGTGGGATATAACAGCTGAAAACCAACCCCAGGAAAGCGCAGCACTGGGGGTGGCTGAGAAACTAGACACCCCAGATCTGAAGGGCCATTCAATTCCCTCCTTGCTTGCACCATCTTAAAGTATTTGGCAGATGGACGTCCACTGCCTTGAAACTTTCAAAATGAATTTCTGTGAAGTGATAGGTCACTAGAGAGCTGCTTTGGCCTACATAACCTGAAGTAAGCTCCAAAAGTAAACTCTACTGTCATCTGAAATTTCTATCATTAAGTTAATCAAAAATGTCCATTCATTTCTACAGGAATACAATATGAGTTAATAAATCCACCGAGACAGGCTAGTCAAGAGACTGTGCATATAGGACATGTCAGAGGAACTGAAGTTAGCTATGATCTAGATTCACAAGGGCTGACAAGAAACCACAAAATGCCAGAGCAGTGTACAGTAATCCTTAAATGAAATTCATCTTTCAGCAGAAAAACACATTAAGGATGGTAATTCAATGATAAAAGAGGCAGGCCAGAACAGGTTCAAATGCTGAATATTTCACAACATAACTTAATTAAAGCAGGAGTGTGAGGCTGTTAATCGCTTTATAATAGTTCAGCTTGAAATGAGGTCTGATGTGAATGCCCTTATAGTTTATTTGTTTATATTATTATAATCACAAAATGTTACATCGACCTAATGCAAATATACAGTTTTCACTGGTCTTTATTGTGTTGTTTTTTACTCCTTTCGATCCTTATGTCTTTGTGCAAGTATGCAAAGGGAAGAACTGGGAGAAAGGGTCATAAATTTAGGTCAGATCAGATGATTCAGTAAGTCTCCTGTGGGTTTAAGTCTTATTAATAATTTTAATACATTCTAACTTGACAACAATGATTTCAATCACTGCTCCTTTAACGTATAGTGTGACGTAAAAATACACGGACTTTTAAAGGAATGGAACACGCTTCTCATACACAGAAGGTAAATTATGTCACCCTTTGGAAATTACAGTACATGACCTAGAACAAAAGACAAAAATACATTTGTGAGTTCAAATACAAATGTACTTTGTTGTATAACTATGCCGTGCCATACCAAGTGTATAGAAATATGTTTATTGAAGTAGAACACAATAACATTTAAAATACAAATATATTAATAAATGTATATTTATAAATATATTACACGCATGATACACAGCCAATGAATATTAATATTTCCAAGGTCAGGGTACAGAAAATTCCATGCTAGTGCATAAAGGTACTATGAGTTTTTCTATTGGTTGACAGCTTTTGTAAAAGAAGAAATGAAAAAAGAATTCTTCAAATCTTCAGAGCTACACTGGGACTGAGAGGAAGACTGACTTTTAGTGTCTTAAAAAAAGACATCATCATAAAAAAAATTCTTTAAAAAAAGTTGAGAAATATTCATACCCATGTGTGTCCAAACACTTGATTATGAGTAGTACTGATTCTTAACTGCTTGCAACATTATTACTAGCAATGTCATGCGAATCAATTCCAGCTTCATGCACTGCAAAACGTAAAAAAAATGTTTGAAAGGAGCATTCAAAGAAAATGCATAAAATGAGCAATACGGACCAAACCAACCAGCTGAGAATGGGCGGAACTGCAAGCTGGTCATGACAAACAATTAGCAAAAGTTACAAGCTGTTAACTTCAGGCAAAAGGGCAAAAGTGTTGAAATTATAGAAAAAAAGACATCAAAATTTGAGGGTGCTGTATTTACTTCAAGTAACTTTCATAAACATGGTAAGTGCATTTTCTGTGGTAAGAGTTGTAAATATGGGAATTATTGTCCTGGAGGCAATCTTTGTTAAACTAGTGTAGCTCTACAATTAAAAAAACAAAAGCTGGCTAGCATTAACCTCTGAGGGAAGGTCAGCACCCCGTAAGTATTGCAAATCCCATCTCTGACACACTGCTGCTAAAAACCTTGCCAGCAACCCCAGGAAAAGAAGAATTTACATGGACATGCCTAAAAACACCCTTGCTGCCTGTGTCAAAGGTACCTTGGTGTCATCCCAGTCCGGGTAAGGCTACCACTGAACCTCATGCAGAACTAGCTGTGACAGTGAGGAAGATTTTCCAGCCACCCTAGGAAGGATGGTGTACTTTGCAAGAAGTGAAAATGAACTCGGATTGAATAAATTGCAAAATTGGAGAAATGGAAAGCAAAAGCATGAACAAGAAGCGCTACAAGGACTGCCAAAAGTCATACTATCATGAGAAAGTCACGACCAGTTACACCAATGGCCCCCATATTTAATCCTTAAATGTATAAATATAAGTGTGTACCTATGCTTATACAGCATACTTTGGTGGGGCAATAGCATGTGCTGTCATGCCTGGGGCAATAACGAATCATGTAAATGTCTCGGGTTAGCAAAGGCCTTTGGTCTGCTGTTGGCAGAGGACCTCTGGCAGGCACGTGTGGCGTAGCAGCCGTACCCTGACCTATGGAGCTGGATCGGCAGCAAACGCCTTCTAACCAGTGTGATATCCCCACCTACAACTGCCAGTAGTAACTCTGCAGATAGATAACTTGTTTCTAAATCGTTCTATTTATGAACATAATGGACCAACATAATGGACCAGTAGTATCTGGGAATTGTTTATTTCAGTCAAATTATGAATGCCTGAAGCATTGTTGTTACAGTCTTCCCTGATTTATTTAATAAACTGACATGGACAGACTGAATGATGAAAATAAACATATACAGAGAATAACCTCTTTGTAAATGACTGAGGAGAAATCCCAGAATAGATTTATGGCAAGCTGCTTAGCATCGTAACGCTAGGAAACAGCGGAAGGTCTTTTTGTTTCTGAATTGCGCTAGCATCATGTTTACGGATACATCCAAATGAACACGGATGCAGATCTTTTCTAGGGGATGATTTTGATCTCCTGCTTTTAGATATTACAAAACGCAGTCACATATTTCTTAGCCACCATTGCTAGTGTAGTCTGCTGCTTACCATCCCACCGTTTCAGTTCTAAATCTTACGTGGTTTTAAGTCTCCACGCTTGAGTAGTCCATAAATAATACAGAAATGTAGAAATAGACTCTTCCAAACAATAATCAATTTGGGGGGAAAAAAATGTAATCTCTATTATTAAGTCAAGGAAAACTGATATTCAATTCAGCAAAAACCTTAGTGAGTGAAAATTAAAGGCTGCAGCTTTCTTGCATTTCCTTGTGCATAGCAGTGCCTTTGTCCATTGATTTGCCCTAAGGAAAGGAGATATAATACATTCCCTTCCTATTCCAGAGAATCCTGCTGTATTCCAAGCCCAGAATGGGTTTGGTTCAGATGGGTAAGAGAAATCTCTCTCCACGCCTCATCTCCCAAATTTTATAAGGCATGCTGGAATCAGTTACTTAAGAAAGCATCTTCAGTAACTTCAGACAGACAGCATTTTATATACAAAAGTGTTTAGGAAAAGCTATTTTCCTTATGGAAGTCAGGATTTCAATGCATACAAGACCATATCTGTGTAAATAAGAGTCTCTGCTATTCATTATCTGCTCATCAACATTTGTTATTCATTACTCATCTGTTTACAAATGTAATGCAGTCAGAAAGCAGAAATAATACTATATGACTTTGGTGACCAAACGTACACCAGAAACAACAAATAGTAAACAGATCAACGGAGCAGTTCTTCTTACAGGATAAAATTTGCCCACAGAAGACATTCTGCAAAAATTTGTGAAAATAGCCCTGACAGATCTGTAGAAAAACAATGTGGTTCAAAAAGAATCTGTAAACAGAAAACAAAGAAGCTAAGTTTGTCAATTAACCTATTTGCAATGAACGTTTTACCTTAGACTTTTACCATTTGGAACAGATTAAATGCAGAAAAAAGATAGTTAAAAGAAATGTCTGTGTTCACAGGTTTCATTCACCATGTCCAAGACCATGTGCATACAAGATGTATGTCTGGGTATGAGACACACTTTTACTCACCTGTGACTTATGTGAGGTGGGCAGATCTATTCCTGGCAGCTAAATAACATTTTTAAATCTGGATCACTACATGGGCTGTAAATCAGCTGAGAACTTAAAAGCTTAAATACATTGGACGGGTGGCTTCTAGTTGCATCTTCACCAGCTTCAGAAAATTTCCTCCTGTGAAGGCAGAGGAACTGTGTATCCTTGTGCCGGTGGGGTAGAACATAGTGCGAACTGTGCTTTTGTGGAGGGTGCCTTTTGTGGGATACCTGACCCAGTCTGGATTTTTAACTTTTTTTTTTTTTTTTTAAATAGTCTTCAAACAATAGCAAAATTGCTATGATGTTTTTCTAAGAATGAAAAATTTCCTAATTTGCTTGCTTAGACCCAGCTTTCTTTTCAGGCAGATTGAAGGGAGCTAGGAAAAAGAAGGCGAAAGAGGAAAGCAAACTTCAACGCTTTTGGTAAAACATGTATGAAAATCCATGAAGGGTGGTTGCCCCCCTTTAGAAATACTGTACTTTTTCTCTCATCTTTCAATAGTCTTGATGAGTATACTGACTGCTCCATCTTGGATATTAATTATTAGCAAACAGATTTACCACAGAGGCATCTAGAAACTCTCACTCACACCGCGGCCCCATTGCTCCAGCTGCTGTGCAGACAGGTAGAAACGGGCTGCCCGCAGAACATACATTAACGACCTATAGCAAGATCAAAGCAATAACTGTATTAGCACGTACATGTGGCTATTTGCTTTAAGTGTCCCCAAATTATCTTATCTGTTTTTCCAAATAATCACCAGTAATTAGCTGCTTTCTTGCAGATATCACTGCAGAAGTAGGCCATGGAGGCAGAACTAAAGGAAAAAAGTTTCACAGCCATCTTCCTGGCAGTACAGAGAGTAGTGAAAGGGCACGGCATATTTGTGTAAGAATTTGACGTTCCATGGCAGTAAAACAAATGCTGGTCTCATTGTAGAAAAGAAGGGAAGAAAGAAAATGAAGACTGCAAAAGTTCAGGTCTTCCTTCATGGTCAAGATTGGCATTCCCCATTCCCATCCTATCCCCTCTGCCATCTTCACCCCAAGGATCTTTCTTCTGCCTCCATAGGGCCAGCACCCCAGTTCTGAGCTCAACGGAAGCTAATCCAAAAGTGCCTCAATTGCTAAGGCATTTTGTTGTTGCCAGTTTACTCCTTCCTTTTTCTGCACCAGGGTTTTATTTTTGGCTCTTGCAAACATTTTAACCGTGCCTGTCACTGACGCTTCTGTAGAAATCTAGAAGTAGAAATTTACTGCAGCAAGTAGACAAAGGGTCAAAGGTTCAGGGCAGTTTGCATAAGCCTTCAACAGGGTATGCAAACCAGTTGGGTCTGCAAAACTTGTCAAAAGAACTTGCAAGATCAGGCTGCCTCCTGGGGTCCTCGGATCGTACCAACAGCCTCCAAGCAATGCGTTCTTCCCTGCTTGAGTTAAGAAACCAGATAGCAAAAATTCTTCTGACAACAATATTTCCCACTCGCAGCACAGTATTGCAAAAACAGCCCCCCTTTGTGGTATTTCAGCGGTTCTGCCTTCAGTTCAAACAGGAACCATGAAATGCACACAAAAAAAATATTTTACAAACAAAGTAAAACCAACTGCTAGGAACCCTAACAAATAGTTTATGGTTGAGCTTCAAGTTTTGGGCAAATGTATGGTGTGATTTTAAGTATGGAAGAAAGATTCTGTTCATATTTGGTTTCACCTCAACTAGTTTCTTCATGAACTTCCTGAATCAAAAGTTACTGTCTTAAGATATCCAGAAACAATTGCATTGTATTATTGAATTTGATGTGCTTCATTTGGAGAAAAATGGTTTAGGGTGCTGTGACCGATTGTCTATTATAATGAAGCTGATTATTAATGGAGTGTACTTTTATATCCTTATTTTTTCCTCCTTAGAAGATAGCAGAGTTCAGCATCCGACAAAGATGTAAATTGCATTTTCCTGTTCACACAGGACAGATTTCAACTTCTGAACCAGCAGTCAACAAAGATTCCCCCAGCTGCTGGGAAAAAAGAAGTATTTATGAAGAAAGGCATAATAAGATCAGAGGGAAGCCTGTCATAAAAATGCACATTGCATAATACATGATGGATCAGTTCTATTATTTAACTTTTGCATAGATATAACAATACAGAGATATGCTAACCATCATAGTCAGCATTAATTTACAGTGGGAAAAATAATTAGAATCTCACTTTTTCTGAAGAATGGAGTGAAAATGTAAACAATGCTTCCCTCCAGGCAAGTGCTTTATCAACTTGACAGGTGCATTTGAATTTCCATGGGTGGGGGACATAATAGGTTATTTATGTGTCATTTTAATAGAAAGGGCCAACCATCAAGATGGACAGGAGACTTTATCAGTACTGCTGTTTGCAACTAATCCACCAATTTAATACCCCATGAAAATACCTGCAACAAAACCTGGACATTTTTCTTTTCCACTCCATTATAGGCAAATCAATATGGGTGCTATTCATCTCAAATCTTTGGCTCAGCAGGTGCCCACTACACAGAGCTACTCACAACACTGGTGCATCAGCACAGCCGCACAAGCATAGAGACTTGGAGTTGTGATGTAATCTGTGACTCCAAGACAGGATCACAAAAGTGAGCTTGGATCAGTAGTTCACCCCAAAATACAAGTAAGCAAGCAAGCAAGCAAACAAACTTGTTGGGATTTTGGTGGGTTTTTTTAAGAGGAAGGAGATGACGACCCACAAAGTTGTGGCATGGGCCCTTGCAGAGTCTCTCTGCCAGTCGAGACTTCTGTGCTGTCTGCTTTACCTTCCTCTCGGAGCATGAAGCTTCCTACAGTAATGGTAGTTGTTGCATGGGCGAAGGCAGCGAGCCTCCTGCACTGAAAACTGCAGTAGTGTTTCCATGTCATGGCTGTGGGCTGAGACGTGTCCTCTGCGAGGTGACATGAGAACTCAAAAAGACAGCTCCACCCCACAATTCAGGTACAAACAAGATCCAATCCTGCCAGACACCAATATCCCATCTGTTCAGTGACAGATTTGTCTCGGAAACCTTGACTTTTGATCAAGGTTACCAATTTCGCAGGTCTCTTTAGAATTTATTTTTTGCTGTGTGGATGTAGTATTCACATCTACACAAACATGCACATCCCTTATTGTTAATATAAAAAAATCTTGCTTAATTATTATACTAATAATTGAACATACTAATACAGACAGCAACAGGTTTTACTTTTAACACTGAAAAAAATCCAGCACAACTTTTAAACGTTTTTGATTACTGTAATTGTATTTAAAGTAGACACTCCCTAATTTTCACAAACAAGTGGTATATCCTTGGTTGTGGGACAGCCACAAGCCAGAAAACCATTATGCACCTCCTAGATGTAACAGGTTTATTTACATAGATTTGCCATAAAAAAGAATGATGCTAAAATGTGTACTGCAGTCACACCCTCTTGTGCATTAGCTCTGCTAAATGCTGCCCTTTTTTGTCCTGTGTTGGACTGTGCGGTTCATTGACACATAGTCCTGGTCTGACCCAGAGTAGCCACGCCCCAATTTCTTCTTCTCCCCTCCTTCATCTGTACCCGCACACAGCTTCCCCCTGTACTTGTCTAGACAGCTATTCCTGCCATATTAGTAACACAGAGCATATGCTGACAGCTCCCCAAATCTTCACTGGTGGGTGGGTGTGTCTACACAGTCAAAGTTTGGCCTGACCCACACAGGAAAAAAATGTATTTTCCATTAGGGAGTATTTCAAAAAATCTTTTTCAAGAGCTGAAGGTTTTCATTATTACAAATCCATGCTCATCTGCGTGCAAAAGTTCAGTTCCCAGATTCATGACCCACCAGGGTCTACGTGGACTGGAAAGAGAGTCCCTGGTGAGCCTGAAAAGCCTTAGAAGAGATCTAAGGAGGATAGAGGTAATGAGATCATCCACCATTCCCATGTCCACTCAGAAGCATGTCCTAATTCTGCAGAAACAATTCTTTCGTAAGAAACACAGGTACAGCTCCAGAGATGTTACAAGGATGTAACTGGGAGTATCTTCATGCCCCCTGGGTAATTCCTAAGACTGGCTACACCTGAAACTTTTTGCAAAAGCAAATGATTCACAACAACACAAATTTGATTAAAAACAGACCTGGGACATTTACTATGCTCAGTCTTTCAGTCTGCAAAGATCCTGTATCCCTGTGGTTAATTAGGAAATATTACTCATAGTAAGATCCAGTTATAATAAAATATATGTTGTCTGAACATAGCATCTTAATAAGCTTCAGAAACAGTCACTGCCCCGTTTTCCTCCCGTTACTTCTAACTTGGTGACCTTGTTTTCTGGTAGGAGGACAATGCCACTTCTCCCACCTGCAGAGAAGAACTGTATACTGCCTCGCCTCCCCGGGCATGTAGTTGAAACTCTGACCCAAAATAAAAGATGAGGTCCGGCTCCAGGAAGCAGAGGGTTTGCTGCACACATGTGCCCTGTTAGCCTGAGGACAAGCAACACGAGATCTGCAACGCGATGCATGCACAGACACTCGCCCCAGCACCAGCTTGCAGCAATAACTTTGAGAAGCCCAGAACCGCAGTTGAAAAGAGGGAAGCTGAGATAAGGTTGCTGCTGCCCGGGCTATTTATCTGTGACAGCCCTCTCTCATGGGAGTCATTCAGAGGCTTACAGGAATCAGGTTGTAGGCCAGATGAAATCCCCTGGGAGCCCGGATGAGCAGTCGCACACGGGCCAGGAAAAGAGAGCCCCCAGAAAGACACAGATTGGGAGAGCACAACTGGCATCACTTGAGCCCTCAGTCCACACCCAAGGGGGAGGTTGTATCTCTCCCTTACGTGAAAGCACTTCATATTTCACTCACATATTACCACTAGAAGTACATCACAAGCTATAAATGGTAAAGTGTGGGAAAGAAATCCAAATAAATTACTTTGCTTAGTCTTAATTAATCTATTAAAAGCCAGGTCGGTCTGTGTAGAAGACTACAATAGCAAAGATGCACAACTGCAGGATGTTGGGTTGGCAAAATGAACAAAACTGGAATTCTAAATTTTAGAAGTTTTACACCAGTGTCTACTTTTTGCTCTGCTTAGGTAGTGACTCCTTTCACAAGTCATGTAAGGAGTGTAAGCAGTGTATCAGTGCACCATCCTCATTACATCCGACAGCAGATACTGAAAAGGAAGGTGACTGTTTACTCCTTAATGATTTTGCTTCAATTTTGATAGCTTTATAGATGACAGGTTTCTTCCTCACTCACAGAACCAATGAGAGATATTGCTATTTTATACTAGATTTTTGTTATGTAGTGAAGGTATTATAAAAAAGGTGAACATTGAAAATTATTTTGGCCTGAGTAAATGCAAGTTGATTCAGCTTATGCTACATGGGAGAATATGAAAAATAGCACCTGTAACTGAGATGTTTGCTTTCAATAGGGCAAACTTTAAGAAAATCATTAGTAAAATCAACAACAGAGCTTTAAACATAGAGATCTAATGTCTTTTCACCATTTGTTCTAAGTAAATTTTATGCCTCTTATAGTGGGATTTGTATCACTCCACATAAATCTTTAATTTCAATGAAAAATATACACTCTATATATACCAAAGTAATTTAATTTCTCATTAAAAACTATTATGTTTTCTGCTTTGCACATGCGCTTGATTCACTGCAACTTTACCGCTTTCATGCTGGTGTAGTTTCTTTGATGAAGTAAAATTAGAGTAAGTGACAGCAGCACAGGAATGAATAATGTCCATAAATTTTATGTTATTTAATTGTAACCAGATTATTTCCCCAATTTAGTAGAACAACATACCAATCAACAACATATCAATTCAAAAGAAGCATAGAAAAACATCAACAAAATTGTTTTAGTATTCAAGAAGAAAAGGGACAAGCGTACCCAAGAATAGTGTAATGCTTCCTTAAGTCAGGAGAATTACCAAACACTTAGCTGATACTTTTCAAGGATTGAAAGCACCAAAAACAAAGCTGGTTTCTGTACACTGATTGCCTAAGATCAATGCAACTGACCGCCACAGTTTTTTGCTACATATAAAAGTATGACTTTCCAACCAAGACACTCTGTACTTTCCCAGCTCTTTGCTGGTTCCTTTTCTTGTTACGTGTCTTATGGGGATGGGTGAATCCCGTTCAAAGAAGATCAGAAAACATTCAGCACATCTGCAATTTCAGCATATTTTGATGGCTTGGTTTTATGGAAATACTACCAAAAGACTGTTGACTTCAAAAGTCTTAACGCATGGAGAATGGGGATGCTTCAGTTTTTTCTCAAGTTAAAATATATTTTGAGAAAAATTATTGAGAAAAAGTATCTTGGGATCCTTGCTGGGTGTTAAGCTGGGGAAGTGATACTGATGTATCATTGTCCATTCATATTAAGGATTCATTTCCCACCATTACAAAAGCATCAGCAATCTTGCTTGGCTCCTCCTTTTATTTAGTCACTTTCCAGCCAACTGTACCTTGCATTTCTAGTTAACACTAAAAACTAAAGATCCAGCTATGTTAGTAAGCAATCGCCAATCAAAAGCACTGCTTTGTCTGCCCAGACTATTTGCCTTCCTGAAGCAGGACCAGCTCCAGGCATAAGCAAAGCAGGCAGGTGCCTGGGAGATGAATTTTGCTTCTCTGTCCGCTTCGCCTGCAGCAGTGCCCTAGCAAGCCAGGCTGGTGGCTGCTGCTGCAGCCAGGGAGGGTCCCTGCGCTGGGGCTGCTCCTCCAGAGGCAGCAAGAGCAGAGGTAGCTTGGGAGTCTCCATCATAACTGCAACCCAGCAGCAGCAACCACCTTGTTCCTGCAGTAGCAGCATCCCGTTTTACCTGCGCTGCAAACAAATCTTGAATTTGACATGCTGCGGACGTGGACTTGTTTGCTATTCTGGATGTGGTTTAAAGCAGCCCAGTGGTATCGTGTCCCGTCTGGCAGAAGCCATTTCAACAGAACGCTAATTTGCCTCCCAGAGTTAGATCGTGCTTGGTCCCTTGGAACTGGAGCTATCTTAAAATCTGAAGTGCGATGTTTAATAATCATTTTCACAACCCCATTTCCATTTCCTGGGATAACACTAGTATTCGTGAAGTAAATGGCCTCTCCAACTTTCAGCACAAATGGATTTATATATACAATAATTCACTGAAATCGAATGGCTGGAAGTACTACTTTAGTCTTCTGTGCTTTCAGATCTCTTTTTTGCAGTTCTCTTTTCTAAAAAAATCAACTTTTCTATACTTGCGTTTTCCTCACACCTTGCTTGTACCTCACAAATATATTTGGCATGTAATACATGACTCTTTACTGATTCATTTATCTACCCATAACTTTCAGAGATAATTCTATCTATTTACATCCAAAGCTTTCATCTGCACATCAAGATATTCCGATTCTAGTACTCAGACAGGTGACATAAGACAAATGTTCTCAAAAGTCCCTGAACAGAGAGCGTCCTAGGGAGAAGCAAACCAATTAGGTTCTGGTGCACCACATTGCCTCATGTCCTCACATTCCTGTTGGTGATTTGGGAATTTAGAGAGTGGCTGCTTACAGAGTCAGTCACTATTTGGGAAGAAAAAAGAAACCAAAATAGGCACTGAGCATCATTACAGCGCAGCACAGTTAGTCAGTCTCAGGCAGGAGGGAAGACTTGCAATAGGCTGAAACCTCAAAGATGTCGTACAAGGGACTACATCCAAACTGAGAGCTACGTTATATAGCAGCAGGGTATCAGCTGAACTACAAAACTACAACTGTACAGCAGAAGAAAGATGCATAAACTCAAATGTTTTGAGATGATTATTATTATTATCTTAAATGTTTTATGTTTAGTATTGCCAACACCTGATTGAAAAAAGATCATGTTTCTTTCATGGCTAAGTTGCAAGAGGTATTAAGTTCCACTTCTATACTGGTTACATATGAAAAAAGAAAAAGGATACCATAAATTTACTACAGATTTTATAGAGAGTTTAGACAGCATTAGACACTCAGCTACCTAACAAATTACTTGATCTTTGCTTCTTGTTCTGGTAAAGGATTTAGAAGTGGCAAAGAATAAGGAAAATGCAATTGAACTGGTATGAACAAACTATGTTGATTTAGAAACCAAGCCAAATAAGAAACATTACAATAGAGTTTCCAAAAAGTTATGGTTGCAATTTAAAATACCCATAGGGCAGATCTGACTTACATGACCAACACTTAATGTATAGTACGTGATAAGATGACACATGCAGTTTTGAAACTTGGCAGTAATTCAGAAAAAGAATACTTTGCTGGCCATCAACAATTTCTGAGCAATGTATTCATATTTAGTATATATGTCTGTAGTTGAGTTCCTGAGTGATTATAGTTATAAAAGTGTCTTCTCATGTAATCTTAGGACACCAAAAGCTGCACTGCAAAATGAAACTAAGAACTAATAAATGAGCTATCTTTTCGCTCATGCTAACAGTACACAAAATTCACATCTTGAGCTTGCTTTCTGTTAGCAAATGCAAATGAAGGGAAACTGCCACAGATCTACAGGGGTGCAAATGATACAAGAATTGAGCTTGCACTTTTGTAAAGGCCCTTGAGGGGTCTGGGGCTGTGTGTGGGAGCGGGGGGAGAAGCAGCATGAGCATTATACTGATCTATCTTAGCATGCTTTAATGCACCTAAATAATCTCATACAGGGAACTCAAACTAAAATAGCGGGCAACAATGAACAATTATACTTTCAGTTTTATGCTGGCAAGGTTTAAATAATGTATTAAGATTTGGGGTTGTTGCGTTTTATGTTTTTGTTTGGGAAGGGTGTTTTTAGAAATGTATGTGTATTTTCCAATGGAGCTGGTACTGTCTTGCAGCTGTTTGATATTAGACGCAAGACCTACCAGCCCTCAAACCTCACATTAGAAACAGACCTTTAGCCAAGTTGTGTCTTCATTTAGACCTTGGCAACCCTGCTTACATCCGTGGAGGTAATTTGACCTCTCATTTGAATAACGCAGTGCAGTGATATGGTTCTGGTTTGTATTTTCTATGATTGTTTCAGTCGAAATGCAACAACGCCCTGGACTGTATGTGAGATGAAAATGCCTTCCAGAGGTAACATCACAGATACAAGAATCATGTCTGATCTGCAGCCCATGTGGCAGGGACAGGTTACAGCACTGTGCCAGCCTGGCCACAAAAATATCTGCCTAGAACCTCTCCTGATAACCTTGCGCTGAAAGGATCAGAAAAGGTACTGCAGGCGATGGCAAGGCAGCAGGAACTCTTGGAGCAGCAGGCTCAACTTCCTGGCACAGGCAAATTATGTGTGTGTACATGATCTTTAGAAACAAGAAATGTCCCTTCTCTCTCTTCCCCAGCCACAGTGAAGTTCTAAAGTGAGCAAAATTCAGTCCAGACTAGAGAAGAAAACTTCCAGTTGAAAGAACTGCATTAGAACAGGAGTAATGTGATGGTAAACATGCTTTAGTAATCCATTTAAGACATATCCTAGTTGGCTGAATCATTATTACTCTGAATTTAGGCAGTTTATGAAAATGGTTGTTTGTGCACTGTCTGAAACAACTTTTACTCCCTTATGAAAAAAAGGAAATACAGTATTAGAGTCCTTCAGGAAATGAGCAAAAGCCTATGACCGATTGTAACTTTCAACCTCACATGCTTAATATAGATATGAAAAACAAAATGTCATGGGGTTGAAAACATGAAAAAATACTGCAAGCTCTCTGTTTATTTTTGTTGGTTTGTTTGTTCCATAAAACATCTCCTTGCCCAATTGCAGTGATAATGATTCTCAAAAAAAGCCTGGGCTGGGAGTCCGAATTCTAAGCTTTTAAGTCAGAATCTTTGCCTGGCTGCACATCAAGCAGAAAAAGAAACAACAAACTCTAGTCATGATGATGCCACATCACCACGAAAACAGAATGAATGTATTTGAACTGCAGCGTCTTTGCCTCATTCAAGAATTTCCATTAGGTTTTGTTTAAACTGTACAACCTTCTTTGTGCAGGCAGAAAAGAGGCTTGTTCCATGAAAATAAAGAAAACCAAAACAAACAAAAAAACTTTTAGAGCCAAAACATTTAGCTTAATCCATCTCTAAATCCTATTACACATTCAGCAAAAGACAATGGTAACCCTTAGTGGCCAGAGATGAGGCAATATATTGCAGAACAAGCAGAGTTCCTCCATGGTTAGCTTGAAGGGCACCATCAGGTTCAAAAATTATAAATTCCTTTCTCTTTGTACACTCAGGCCTTTTCACACAGCTGTGGCACATCATTATACCCATGCTACAGCTTTGTCAAGATGCCAGAACAACATAAATGAGAGTCAGACCCCAGACATTTAAAACAGACACAATTACTTGCACCATCACCAGTGCAAAAGCAAAGGGATTTTTTTTTTTTCTGGTAAATTTGACTTACTTATTTTCATGGTGTTTTGCATTCAGCTTGGACAATGAAGTAAAAACTAACAGGCATTTATAGTAAATAATAATGAAGGAAGTTTTGCCTCGCTTCCGATCGCTTACCCTCTCCAGTGCCCCCGCGTTTGGACCGTAAACACTGCACAAGAATGTTATATTTACACAAAGATGCCATTATTGTCATTTGAGTTTGAGGCTTTTTGTTTGATTTTTGCCATTGTTGTTGGTTTTTCCCCTCCCCCTCTGTCCCCACAAAAGCCCATTCCGTTTTCCTTTAGTTTTCATCACAAAATACATATTTGGAAGCTACCCAAAGAGTTGATTTCAAGTATATAACATCACATACAAATAAATTAGCACCAATAAGACACTGCAATCAATGTAAAAACTGCTCCTGTAGTATTTAAATGCTGATTATAGCTCCTCAGGCTGGATGTATACATAAGTGACAAGAATCCTGGTCCACAGGCGCACATTCAGAGTGTAAATGTGGCAAGAGGAAATTGTGGGTAAAGACTCCAAAACAGCCATAATCCACTGTCCTATCGTTCTCGCTCAAACACATGTGTTTATACTTTTACTTGTAAAAACTCAACAAGAAAATATTTTGAATACTTTGCTATTGCTGGGCCTTCTTTTCTTTTAGTCACTCTGTGCAACATCCAAACGCATGGCTCGAGCTGCTTTGCAAGAGCCTCCATGGCATGGGGCTCCCTGGCCACAAAGCATGCCGCACAGAGAGCCATGGCACCTTGGCCTCTGACCCAGCACATCTAAGGACCTCCATGATGAGAAATGGCCATTTCAACCCACTAGGAAGCTTTGCAATAGACTTCTGCTCTGCCCATGCAGGCTAAAGCACCGTCTCAGTTTCTGGCAGGATGTCTGGTCAGTTTAAAGCCATCACAAATACGCACAGCGCTCTTCTGAGGAGCAATACCATACACCTGTGCCACAGAGGGTGCTCATCCTTTGGTTGCATGCCTATTTTCTCTGAAGAATGCTTCTCAAATCCTAAAATCACCCTCCTCTGCACACCTGTACTGAACTGGCACCACCATGGAGACCAGGACACGCTTGTTCAGGTACAGAACAATCAGGCTACCCTGGTCCCTAGCTGCTTGTCACACAGCTGGGTAGCAAGAGATGGCAGAAACAGCCAAGCAAGTGCAAGGAAGCTGTGCTACCAAGGAAGGCAACCTAAACCTGAAGAATGCACAAATTCTGCAGGAACCTGCGTCAACTTTGTTTTGGAAGACAAGAATGGAAGGGGCTACAGTGGAAAGAGCAGCACTTTCAAGAAGACACTTTTAAAGTCAAGCACCCTGGACCTTTTCCCGTTTCAAAAGATCTTTTTCTCTGTCACTGGAACAAGCTATTGCGTGTTGTAGACACCACAGACTCAGATGTTCTGAAACACGGGACGCTGCCAATACCAAGCAGTGCAAGATCACCCCATAGAGGAAGGCACTGACGCTGTACCAGGCTGTATGTGAACATGCTGCTCCAATCCTGGCACTGCTGTTTGAAGGGAAGAGCAATCCACAAAGGCCTACTGCACACTCTGGGCTGCAGCTGGGGGACCTAGGGGAAGTTCTGGCTCTCTCATCCTGTGGGAGGACCTGATGAATTGTGCAGGGCTCTCCATAAGTTATATCAGTGTCACATCTACCTACAGGGCCAAAGGCACTCACTGCTTATCCGTAGACCTGAAGGTCTGCACACATGCAGTGGACATTGCCCAGACTTGAGTGTGAGGTGGGATAACATTTGTCAACAGAAGATTTCCCATCTGTCTCAACTACTAACAATTACCTGAACCCCGCAAAAGCCACTTGAAAAGACAGTAGTTCCCAAACAGCAAATTAACTAACATCCTCCAAGCTGTTATTCAAGCTGCAGTACACACTGCTTCAAACAATGCCATTTATAAAGCGATAATGAAAGAAACTAGTCTATAAACCTTTCCTTAGCAGCAGGAAGGCTCAGGCTCCCCAGTTCACAAGCCTTCAGTTTATTTGAAGCCCATCAGACTTCAGCAAAGAGGAACTAATCAAGGGAAAGAGTAGAGTAATCCTAAAAAAGCTTAACAAGACACTGTCGAGTATGTTTTTTTCTCCACCTACATTGACTTTGAAAGAAACAAAAACCAGCTTTCTACCTTTACTACGTTATTTCCCACTTGTTAAATGGAAATGCGAAGCCCAAATGTGTTCAATAAAGCTAAAATAAGCATCCTTCTTTGTGAACGAACAAGTGGAATAAAGATCCAGTTGGCAGGCTTGCTCTCTCAGGCAAGACCCATTAATACAAAAGGGAGTTTATCTGAGAAAAGTCTAAACTACAAGTACTAAATGGGTAATCTCAGCTGCAAAAGAAAACAAGGCTGGGGAGATTTTTATGCCGTGAGTGAGTTGAAGCTTCAAGCCTGCAGGCTAGCGCTACTCAGAGTGTTTCTGATGGGATAATTTTCTATGCAAAAAGACTGATTCATCAAAGAATTACTCATGTCATGGCACACGTGCTAATTTCAATGGCTGTTCATCTGACAGGCGCAACAAACCCTTCTGAAATGTTTTAAATGACCAGGTGTGATTTTTCTATTTTTAAATAACCTTTCATGTTTACTCTAGCCAGACAAATGCCCTGCAAAACCAGACGGGCTGCTCCCACTGCTGCAGCCTGGGGAGGGCTTGGGGGGACTCCAGCTCCCCAGGGTGCTGCCTTTCCCTTTTCCTCTCTCATTTAGAGGACACAGGAATTCTGTCCCAGTGCCTGACGGCAGCACTAGAAGTTTTACGCCAACATGTTGATGCTAGTGTCACTGGATAAATGATGCACATTTAGGGCCATAATCAGGGATCCTGATGTGTAAATAAGTCCCTGCACCCAGTCAGTGGAGACAGATAAACACCTCAGGTCTGCAGAGGTGATCCCAAAGCCTTAGGGTAGGCACAGCGAGAGGTGCTCCCAAAGCCTTAGGGTAGGCACAGCGAGAGGTGCTCAAAGCCAGCAGGAGAGGAAGCCCTAGGATTCATGTGGAAAGTAGATGTCTAAACAGTGCCTACTAGGACAAAGGTGTTGTGAGGCTCCAAGTTTGGCTCCATCTTCACCAGAACATGCCAAAGTTGGCAGCTGCCCACCTTTTCTCTGGATCATTTCTCTACACCCTCTCCAAAATTTCAGGTTTTTATTTCAGAAAAGTTGATTTTTAAAAGTTTTGGACAAAACCAAGTAAGTTTTGAAATAAATCCATAAAACCTGCTGTACTTTGTGTCACCTGAATGCCATGATTATCCCTCTCTGACCACCTGACCCATCAGATTTTCCATTAATATTAATACACAAATCCTTGCAAATGCAACTGCCATTTAACTGTTTAGGGTAATATTTTGCAGGATGAAAAGAACAGCTTTCAAAATAGAGGAAAAATCCTGAGGACATGACCACATTTCACAGGTCAGTGGCTGGGATAGCAGGAGCTGCTGAAGGAGAGCTGAAGGAACATATGCGCTCAGGGGCATTTTAGCACTCTTGTGATACGATACCCATATTCATCAGCATGCAACAATCCCCTCTCCAGATGAAAAACACTACAGATCATGTTCCTAATAAAACAGTCAATTTGCCTCCTTCTCATTTTTGTTGTTGGCAGGAATTCCTTACAACCTCACCTCCTTGGAGCATGGCTTCCTCTCCCCCTTTGTCAATCAGGAGAAAACAAGGCTCTGCACAACAACAAAGTCTTGCTGGCTGGCCTCAGAGGCACTCGTGCCAGGTTTCAGACAGACTAGGGAAATTATTGTTGGTTTAGATGCCCTGATTATCACTAAGATAGAAAAAACGATGTAGATGGGAAGCACGGTGAGAGTGCATTTCTGTCCTGACAAACACATCAGGGTGAAAATCATGACCCCTTCAGAAAACTCCAGCAAATAAGCTCCAGACAGAGCTGTCAGACGTCAGCAAAGGAAATCTAACTCAGCCCCCTTTTCTATACAGCTTCAAAGGGTAACTATTTCAAATTTTGTGCCAGAGCCCTCTCTGACACCACAGTCTTTAGCATATCTACACTAGGAAGGATGAGTGTCCTTGCCAAGTCTTATGAACTACGTGCATTCTGCCCACACTTGGCTTTAGCTTAGCCGAAGCTCACCTGTAGGCTCAGGCACAAAGTTTACTTGACCTTCCAAGCTCAGGTTAAGACAGAAAAGAGGATGGACCTGTTAGGGCTTGAGAACAAGTGTGCATCTTTGCTAAGCTCACCAGGTAGACACGCACAGAGTGGCAAGGCCTCAGCCTTCCCATGCGTCTCCTAGACCTGTTCTTATATACAGCCAGACCTTGTTCAGTGCCTGCTATATCCCTCCAGTCCCATTCAGTGGGCAAGGAGATTTTGCTCTGTTATGTGCAGTAGTCTCTGCTGTCAGTGTGGGGAATTTTACATTTAAAGAAGAAAATATCGTTTGATGCCAGAATATTTAAAGGTCATTACTAGAAAGCCAACTACTTGAGGCTTCAGTTTTGTAACATAGCTCAAGTATTCGCTAATGCACTTACATTTAAGGTAATTCATTCTTTGTTAGCAGCCTTTTGTGTGACAATCACACAATGGTAGTAAAGCCATTGCCTCTAAAGGAAGAAATTAAGAGCCTGATCTGCAAAAACATGCTTGCAATTATATACATAATTGGCACGTGAACTTCATGCAATTGCATATGCAAGCTCACAGCTACATGGTGATTTAGATGTTACATTGGTAGAAGCATTTCAATTACCCTTTACCTGACTAGATCAATGTGGATCGACAGCACCCTGCCCAAGCTCAGAGGATGACTGATGCCAAAGATGTAAGAAGAAAATGAGATGAGCCCAGTAGTTAGAGAAGGCTGAGATTTTTTTTAAAATCATATCACTGGAAAAAAAGAAATCTGTACAACACCAAGGAGGATAAATCACAAATAATTAAGCAAATATTAGCTTTCAAACAGCTATACCCACCCATAATGGACAACAACACAATAACTTTTCTGTAATGTAAGTTTCTTCTTAAGCCCCATCTGTTAGCAATTACATTATGTCTTTAAATCATCAGGGCTGATATTTCATATAACACTTTTACTGACTGTTGTAACTTTAAATGTTCTCATTATTCAGATAAATTGCTAATTCTTTTCAGCATCCTGCTAGATTATTTAAATTAGAGATGTTGTATGCGCCAATGAGTTAGCTGTATTTTACACTCCAACAGAACAAACAAGTGCAGGGAGTCAAAGGTGTTAATGTAACCTTGTTTACAGCACTACCAGACAACCATATGAGAGACCTATTGGCTAATTCTGTTTTGTGCAAAAATGAAGAGTCAGCTGATTTTTGTTACAAAGAATAAGAATCACTGTTGTTAAATAAGTGACTGTCCTGGGGGTTTTCAGAACTACTCACATCGTACTTCAACCTACCAAGGGGAGGAGGGAGTCATTGTATGAATTACTCCTGCAATATTTCATGAGCTAGTAAATTTTCTATGGAAATTATCCAGCTTGATGAAAATGTCTGTATTTCAAACCCTACAAGAGTCTGATTTAGAAGAGAAATAGTGCTCGTTTACTGCAGCTTCACTGAAGACAGAGATGGAGAGAACCTGAAGTGTTGAAATGTTAAGATTCCAAGAAAACTAATTATCATATTTTCACTTGCAAACTTCAAACCTGCTGCTAATTAATCTCTGCGGAAAGGCTGTGTATGAATCAAATTATAATGTAAGTCAGATTATATGGGATGAGATGTATAACATTCCCTGCCACTGAGGAGAAATTAAATGGATTGCTTGCACAGAGATGACAAAAAACCCAAAGAGCTTGCTCTTCATTAGTGCACCAATCTGTACCAGCCGGCTGATGACAGATTCACCTCAACGGAGTGTTGCAAACCACCTTGGATTTTCAAAAGTTTGCCTGTGGTCACAAATTATCTAGATGCAAGGAGGAAAAACTATTTGACTGAGCAAACCTTGATGTGGCACTTGCAGAGTTCTGTTGTGAAAACATCTTGAGGGCAATCAAGTGCCATTAGCACATGTCAATGAAGCTTCCCATGAATTACTACAAAAATTACAGTTAAGTGTACTCCTCCTCCATCACTGTCCAACCTCTCTGACAAAACAGTTTGGATATCTGTTGAAGTATTATAGAAATTAACACCTTTCTGCCAGTATAGTAATCAGAAGGATGTCAGCAGACAATTAATTTGGTCCATCTGCTCTAACACCTTTATATAATTCATGTATTGATTATAAGATTAAAATTATTTGTTACCATTCACTCTGGAAATGCTATATTGTGTATATAATTGGGATAGCAGAGGAGACTTGAATAAATCAGTTCTTATTGAAAAGGGAAACAAAATATATGTTTTCTAAAAAAAATATAGTAAATTCCATGGCGTTTGACTAAATCATTTTGTTTTCCATTTATAGCCTTATCATATGAGATATCACATGGCAACCAAAAAATAAATGCTGTAAGTAGCTCATAATACTTGCCTTTGCATAGTTTGGCTTTCTTTTTATCTTTTTTTATTCTATTAACTTACTGTCATGCAACTTTCAGCTTCAGAGAATCTCGCACAGCTGTTTAGTTTCTTTATCAATTTTTCATCTCTTTTTTTTCCTTCCTCTTCTTTAAGGTGAGTTACAACATGGAATCAAGAAAGTCCTGTGCAGTGTTACTCTACTGGCTCAATTTCTAATGCTGTTTTCACTAGTTTACTTGTTGATTATATCTGTTCTACCATTGTTACAATTTATTTCAAGGCTTCTTTTTGTGTGCACATCTGTTTAAGCAGTTCCACTCATTAGACCTGTCCACCCAGGCAAAAGAAACTTTTTCTTTACCTAGGCTGCGTTATACCTTGTTTTCCACAGCTTGCACATACACACTTTGTGACGAATTACTAATCAACTGTTGTGAGGTTTAATGGCATGCCTGGTTATGGTCAGCGTAGTCGGCTATTCCAGATGCTTCCAAGCATCCGCCTTTCCCCTCTTTCTTCTTTTCACCCACCACTCCCTGGGGACTAAATGCTCTAAAAGAACAGCAAGGGAAGTGTTTCAGAACCATCTGCCAGTTTGATCCTACGCAGTTCAAGGCCTCGTCGTTTCACACAGTAATAATTTTATTTTAAATCTAAGAGGCGACAGAGTCCTACACTCTTTTCTGACCTTACATTTTGCTCTATTTTCTCTAACATCCCATTACTGTGCTGAGCCTTCCCTCTGCTCATCTCATGACTTTCAATCTCTATTTAATCTTCAAAAAAATACAGACTCTGCCTTCAATAATTTATCCCAGATGAGAATCTGACCTTATATACACAGATCACGTAGAAGTTCAGTGAGACATGGCCCTATTTCCTCCCGTCTCCTTTGCTTACACAGACAGATGGAAATTCTGGCCCTAATGAAGTCAGTGCAAGTTTTGCTGCTGACTGCAAAGGAGTCAAGGTTTCCCTCCTACAATGACTGTAGCAGATAGGCGATTATTTTTTATTGCCTAGTCTTGTCATCTCAACATGCTGAGCTGAATTGTCCTGGAGTAGTGGGATGGTTTACTTGTACTGGTTAAAAAAATCGTGTGTTACACCAGATCAATATAGTGATTTATTGGTACTGGCGCTTAAGGAATTAAATTCTATATTACTGCTAATTTTTCTGGATGTGCTTAAAGCCGGTTTTGCTACTGCTTTCTTGTCTCCTGTAGTACTCTTACAGCAAACTTCATTTTGATTCTTTGTAGAACCTAAATTGCTGAAGACACTGTACTGAGAGCTCCAGTGAGCAGCTTCAATATTTTTTACAATGTGGGTTAAGGTTAGGAAGAAGAAACCCGATAGTGAACTCACAAAATACTAGGTTTCTAAAAGATCACTGAAACTAGTTTAGGGAAAAGAAACCACAAATCAAAATTATAAGACCATATCTTCTACTGCAGCTTGAGTGATCTCAGCCATTTGCTATTTTTTAAAGATATAATACAGACTACATGAGGTAGAACTTAAATATATAAGGTATAACTCGTAGTCAGAAAGAGTCTGCAAACAAAAGAGTGGATAAATAAAAAGGAAATTTACACTTCCTATTCTTTTGCTTTCTCTACGTGTTTTCATTTCTTCATTTGCAGACCAGTGACATCTAAATCAGCAATTTGAGAAGAGGAGAATTCTTTTAGGGGAACAAAAAGTAACATGATTGTATAGCTATTTTTTCCCATCAACTTCTCTTACCTGACATTTCTTTCCATTTCTTCCCATTTTTCTTGGCATGGTTGTGTCTTCTGCACAAATTGCTGAACCACTTTCCACCTTGTTCTTTGCTGACTTTTCCTTCAGGACCCCACAATTCCATACCATGGTATTACCCCTTCCAGCTCATTTCCTCAATTCTTTTTTTTTTTTCAAGCCAAAATACCCCTGGCAACTTTTCACCTATCTTTTGGAAAGCGAGCTTCCTGAAAGGCAATGCAAAATTTCTATTCGTGTTCATGGGAAAAACTCACCCTGCAACTTCAGAGAGATCAAATTTAAGATGATCAGCTCTATTAGATCCACAGAGACAGGCTGACGTTCTTGTTCAAAATTTGGCCTGGTCTTGCCATCCATTTCTAGATTTCACCTTTCTCCAAAAAGAGGCGAGAAATCATGCTCAGAGTAGTGCTAAACCTTCAAACAGAAAATACACCAATTATGCTGTCCTTATTTTCTTCAGCTTTTTTTGATCTACACTACCGTCTACTTATGCAAGGGGAATCAAAGAGCTTGAATCTGGGATTTTGGATCAGGGCAGCATAGGGGATCCTCCTTTTTCTGTTTCCAATGTCCAACTGCAAGAAAGTGATGTGCCTATTTCCATTTCTCGCCACGTTTTCCTGGGTGTAGCACCAGCTCTCAGAGGACTTCAGTCTTTGCCCTTGGCTTCTCCCTGTCCATCACCCAGCTGTCTTTGCAAGCAGGGTCCAAACTCCAGCACGGAAGCAAGCCCAGGACCATAAGAAGAGACAAATTACAGTGACCTCAGGTGTGGTACCACCTGCCTTCAGTAGCCTCCACCTGTGGCCGAGCACTTTTGCCGCAGCACAGACTACCTGGAGGCTCATGAAGCTTCCCCTAAGACGAGATGCTCTCTGCCATCTCTGAAAACGCCGACACGTCTGACATCAGTTTCCTCTCTTGCCACTGCTGATTCCACTAGCAAGGGCAGGATTTTGCCCTCAACTATTCACAAGTAATTAATGCATTATTGAACAGGAATAAATAGATAGCAATTAAATAACAAGTATTAATGACTTATTTATTAACATATTAATAGTTGG
Organism: Burhinus bistriatus; assembly: GCA_013397275.1. Taxonomy (NCBI): domain Eukaryota; kingdom Metazoa; phylum Chordata; class Aves; order Charadriiformes; family Burhinidae; genus Burhinus; species Burhinus bistriatus. The sequence continues at coordinate 287,588 of VYXH01011489.1, read as the reverse complement.
CCTGAGAGTAATAAATGCAAATTAGTGTAAAGTGGTACCAAAAATTGTGTCGATAATAGGCCCTGCAGTAATCTTGTGTGTTCAAGATAATTACAAATATATTTTCCTTTCAAAAAACTACTGCCGGGTAATTTTTTATGGTTTGCTATAATATCATTTTAGAATTAGAAAATTAGCCCTAGTCTCATTAAAATAATTTTGCAGTGCATCGGGCTTTATTTCAAGTGTAAGTTTCACGTTATGTTCTTGCCTATTGAGCTTGCATTTTTTTCAGAAACCCTCTCTATGTACAAACCTTTTGGGCCTATGTGTGGTATACTAATGGCGTATACAATGGTTACTGCTTGTACAACATTTCTCGTCATTAGTATTATTATGTAAAAAGTCCCACTGCAAGTAGTGCTGGTACCTTGAGGGCTAAATCCACTAAAAATCACTGAGGACCAGACGGTTGAGGACCATCAACAGCAAGTTAATGTATTCCTGTCTGCCATTGGTCCTGATATTCCTGATTCTGGAATTTGACATACATTTAATGTACTCATCTCCAGTAAAAGATCAGTAAATATTCAGCTCTGCCTCCGTGTTTGTGATGGGTTGGGGAATGAGGGGCCAGGCTTTCTCCTAGCAGAGGATACCCAGAACACTGTTCCTGCAAATGTTTGTTTCTAGAAATGTTTCGGTAGGTGACATTTTTACTTCTTTGCAGCTTTCCTCATTAAAGGCATTGTCAATGACTTCTTCCAAAATAATCTGTATGGTAGGGGGCTTTGGTGGCTCTCTCCCTACAGTGCTTTCCAAACCTCTATGTAAATGTGATTGTGGCCCTGTAATCTGTGTACCTGGAAATATAATTCGTTTTGTTGCTAATGAAGGTCCTACGGCACAAATTTATTAAAGGTATACTTTTCCATGGGATAATAATTGGGTCGATAATATTAAACTCATAGGCTCATTATTTAATTGCAAGGGCAGATTATGAATACAGCTTCTAAAATGTATTTTAATGAAAAACACTACATCCTGACCTAATCATATCAACCTTATGCTATCTAATTAAGGATGCAAAAAATCATTAGAGTTGCAAAATATTAGTTCCAGTTCCATCAGGCTGCTAGCTGCCCCTTCATGAATATATATATTTTTTTACTCTATGATAAATAGTTAATGAGGTAAAAATGACAAAATTTGCATGTAGGCAAATTAGTTTAATAGAGTGATGTCTTCCTGGTCTACAGAAAGTGACCTTTTTCCTATCAAAAGAATGACTAAAAATACTTTGAAATGATGGCATGGATGTCATTCCACAAATGACAAATCGCTTCTCTGAACAATATAAAAATTATAAAATGCAATAACCTTAAATTCTCATCATACTGTAAATGTGTCCTCTGCTGCTGCATTTATCAATTTAATAAAAGGAAATTAAGCATATTATAAAATACCCATTTATGGAGCAATTTTTAATCCAGGGAATAAAAATGAGAAGCACGTGGTTAATAGCAAGAAAATATTGCAAAACCGTAGACCTATTTTTTCCAGAAGGTTTGACTGACTATTTACTTGAATGACCTCCATTTAAAAAATATTTTTTATATGGAGTGATGTAAGATATGGCAGTCTCATGCTTCCCTTTATAAAAATTGCTCACTGTTAATTTGGTATCTTATTTAAAAATTAACACATTAATAATGCACGCAATAAGGCCTAGTGATGTGTCTTCCATACTGATTACTTTGTACAATTAGACATACAAAAAGAAAGGGACAAGATAAATACCTTATGCAAATTCGTGGCAGAAAAAAGGATCTTTCAGTATCTGCAATGCCTAGGAGCATAAAAGACCTGAAAACAGTTCCTGGTCTTGCAGGGAGATGCTGCATGTGGAGAACATATTTCTGGAGCGGAGCAAGTTTTTATTACAAAACTAGATTTGCTAAAGAGGTAACAAAACTTAGTTTGGTGGTTCTCTTTTCCACCAAAATAATATAAACAAGAAACTGGAGCTGAAGGGGAAGATTTCAGGCTTCTGAACAAGACTGGTTGTATTTTCACAGTACTCGTGTTTCATACAGATAGCTTGGGAGTTTTGGACAGTAGTCTCCACTCACAAATTTTCCTCATTGTGAGGTAGCTCCTGTGCCCAGTGAAGTAAATGGCAGAGATCCAACTGGTGCCAAGGATGCAAATTTCTGCGTGCTTTCTACATTATTCCTATCTCCTCGTACCGTACAGTCTGCACCAGTATGTTCCATAGAGAACAGGAATGGCTAACACGGTCACAGCCTGGCATTTGGTTAGGGCTGATACAAAGGGAAAGACATGAAATTCGTGCAGATGTAGGCAGAATAGGAATCAGAAATGTGGGGACTTAGGGTAAAGGCAAAAGTGTGCATTGCTCAGCTTTGCCAAATGAAGCGCGCAGCAGCGCTCCCTAGGCAGCATAGGGGAGTCCTCCCTCTGCTCTGACTGCATCCTCCCTCCTGCTGGATCTGGCTGGGGCTGTGTCCATTCTAAAGGATCTCAGAGTAAAATCAGGTACTTGCGTTTCAGTATGGCCTTTCATACATGTCAAGCTGCATATTGGGAGCAAAACTAGGCACTCACAGATGTCTATAGCTATGGCCATGTTTTTCAATATTCTGTCCTCTTAAGTATCTCTTATTATAGCAGTGGATATGACCCTCTACTCCACTCTGGTGACACCCCATCTGGAGTACTGTGTCCAGCTCTGGAGCCCTCAGCACAGAAAAGACATGGACCTGTTGAAGCGGGTCCAGAGGAGGGCCACAAAAATGGTCAGAGGGGTGGAACACCTCACCTATGAAGACAGGCTGAGAGAGTTGGGGTTATTCATCGTGGAGAAGAGAAGGCTCCAGAGGAACCTTATTGTGGTCTTTCAGTACTTAAAGGGGGCTTATAAGAAAGATGGGGACAAATTTTTTAACTGGGCCCATGGTGATAGGACAAGGGGTAATGGTTTTAAACTAAAAGAGCGTAGATTTAGACTAGATATAAGGAAGAAATTTTTTACAATGAGGGTGGTGAAACACTGGAACAGGTTGCCCAGAGAGGTGGTAGATGCGCCATCCCTGGCAACACTCAAGGTCAGGCTGGACGGGGCTCTGAGCAACCTGATCTAGTTGAAGATGTCTCTGCTCATTGCAGGGGAGGCTGGGCTAGATGACCCTTAAAGGTCCCTTCCAACCCAAACTATTCTGTGATTCTACGACAATCCATATTTCTTTCATTCAGAGGCAGACTATATGTATACAGAGAAGTAATTTTTTTTTTCCATTCTTTTCCATTTGTCTTTACGCCCCAGCCTTTCCTTCTCTCCCCTCCCCCACCTTTTTTCTCTCCCCCCGCACGCCCCCACCCCCCCAGCCCTTTCTGTACTGCTATAAGAAATGATATGCTGGTAATATTATTAGAAATATATTCAGCACTTGAAGCAGAAAAGTAGTTGTTGCAGTTGCCTTATCCACCACTTTTTCCATATGGCATTGGTAGTCCTGGCATGTAAAATGAGGTCCAGTATGTATGTTCTTTGTTTGACCTTACCTAACAAGTAACAAAGGTAATATAAACCAACCATCAGTGGCTATGCTTTGGTTTACGGTAGAAAGTTTCTAAGTGCAAAAAAAAGGTGATTTTGCTTATTGCAGTAAAGCAAATAAGTGCTCTCTGTATAAAAAGTGGGAATATCTGAGGCAGGTGGCTGAAATGCAATGTGGTGCTCTGCGCTTTCCCACAAAAATTAAGCTTACTGAGTATCTGCTTTTTCATTCAATTGGCACATTCACCTTTTTATTTTTCCTTTCAGGGTCCAAACTGTCATCATGAAAAAAGTGGAAAATAATTACACCTGTGCCAGATGTTTATAGCAGTGACAACTGAGGCTATATATTTATATAAACTGCTGCTCTTTCAAAGGTACCTGTAGAGACTTGAAAAACTTGCAGACCCTAATCTGAAATCACTTGTTCCAGTGGGTTAGAAAAGAAAACAAGACAAACAACTCATACGTACTCAAGTGGACTAATTTCCTTCCTATCTATAATCTGTTAATTTTTACATTGAAGCAGGAGAGTTACTGAACAAAGCATTGTGCACAGAGGCTCTCAAAGATATATAAATCCAAATGATGAGCACTTTAATAATTCTCCAAGAGCTGTTTTATAAGATAGTCCTATGGGAATTAATGATGCTAATGCAAAGCTAGAAAGCAAGGAAGAAAAGGGCCCTCACAGAATGAAGACAATGACCCTCACAGACTACTGACCATGTTACTTCTGTTATTTTCAATTCTCTGAAAGCAATTATGACCAGAAGCCTCATTTGTGGATGGCATCCCCAACACTGGACACTTTGCACACACAGATATATCACCTGCCCATCACAGCTTAAAGCCTGTATGCGGGACTAGAGGCTAGTGGCTTAATGGAAAAGAAAGAGTAATTATTTTCATAGCCAAAGTACAGCAGATCAACTTCAGACCTCTTCTACCTCCTCCTGCACATTTCTAATTCAGCCCACTCCTCTGGGCGATCCTGGAAGGAAAGGGCCAGGAAGGAGAGCATGGCTATCACATCTGACTCTCCAAACTCACATCCCTTCCTCAGGGCAGCCCCATCCATGCCCTTGCAGGGAGAAATTTGGCTTGTCCGTGGAGGTCCCCAGTTTGCTGAGCTGGCTGAGAAGTTATCTGGGATGGTACTGACATTTAAACAAGTAGCAAGTCGCTACGACCCAGTCAAGAATACCAGATGGCATAGATAATTTTTGACATAAGTGATGCCGCTAAGCCTTTGGATACTAAGCAGATTGTAACTGCTCAAGATGTTCAGGTAATGCACATACAGCCTTCTCACAAAATTCTCCTGAACATGCTTCTTAGCTTCTCCATTCAAAGAATCACCCTAAGAATAATTTTCTTGTGTACCTAGCTCCTTTTAGATAATACCCAGAGTCACAGACTCCTTTTGGAGACTCTGTTCACCACTCACCATCCGTCTTTCACCATTGATTCCTCTCCACTGCTCAGCCCTCTTCATAATATAGCTCAGCTCCTGATTGGAAATCTCCAAGTCCAGTGGAACAAAAAATGTTCCTTCCTCACCATGAATGCGTCGCAGTACATCCAACAGCCAACCTTCGCTATGCAGCCTGAGGACAGAAATGACACATTTGGTTCTTCTTTGAAAGGACTTTTCATGCAAAAAAGAAAAAGGTGTCTTACCCTTTTATATACTTCTAAAGCTTGGGTTTCCCTTCATGACTATATTGTCTACCCATGAGTAAGAAGCTTCTTTCCCATAAGTTCTTCAACATACATCCCTCCACAACCCTCTGGAGACTTTACAATACCTGAATCAAATCACATAAACTAAAGCAGCAGTTTCTTAATTATTTCAACATATTGACCTCCAAAAAAGATTCTGATCTTCCTTTCCTTCAGAAAAGTCCAATGGCTGTTCTTAGCTTGTTTCCAGTGCTTGTGTGGAGTACCTCAGTTAAGCATGAATGGAAGCGTTCAGTAATGGACAAACCACATCATATAGGAAGGAACTAGTCACCATTTTTTTCAACCCTGAGACTGAAGACTATACAATCTAACTTCTCTTGATGTTATAAAAGTTAATTTTGTTTGTTGGCTTTGTTTTTCTATGACATTTCTGTGCTGTGGTAGGGAATTGAATAATCACTACGCAGTAAAATTCTCTACCACAAGAAAGGCTTGCTGTGTGGTATTTCTTAATGTAGGTGAAACCAAGAAATATTGTGAGGCTTTTGGAAAGCCTAGTGTCACATTTTTAGCCTTAGATGAACTTTAGAACTTCAAAACATTGCTGTTTAATTCAAATGGAACCTCTTGAAGTTCATCTCTTTCTCATTCTACTTTTATTCCAAAACCAGGGTTTCAGAAATAAAGATCAGAAAATCTGGAATCTCAATCTTGGATATTGAACTGAGGTCTTTCCTTTTGTACCCTCTTCCAAGCTTACACTTTATTACAATTTCGCCCTTGCTTGGTGCCAATCTCAGCTTTTCCATATTTCCCAGAGACTGGCTGGGTGGTCATGAGAAGTGCAGGGATTGCCCTGTGGCACTTCAACCAACAAAAAGCCTGGATTTCTGTGGGGCTGTACAGGTCCTTCATTTCTTGGCAGGTGGGAGAGAGAGCACACGCATAACTCCTTTGAGCCTCTGAACTCTCATCCTTCTCATTTACAACAGCACTAGACGCAGTTCTTGTGGCTGATCCTTATTCTTGGCTCTTGTGTTAGCATGTACGTGCTAACCAATGTGTGTGCAGGTGGAGAGCAGTGGACTGTTCCAAGTAAATCAGAATGAAGTTCACAGTTACACTAGTTCTACATCTCACCTTACAGCACACACAGTAGTTGTAGAGAAGCACACTCGATGAGCTGCTTAGTACAGTTTTGCCCACAACTGAGATTTAGCGTGGAACAGAAATAAGGAGATGCACCAACAGACAGTTTTTCAACTTGACCTCAGGAGGAGATTTACCTCTCTCTTCGAAGGGGAATATGTACCTTAGGGTCAAGCTCTATATCCAAGAGTTTCTGTGGTGGAGTAGCTGAAATCTGGCAGCCTGGCTCAAAATCAGATTAGGCACTTGTATCTCCTGCTTTTCTACAAAGGCGCTCTCTGTACTTTTTTCCTTACCCTTCTTTTTTTAAAACATTCCTTTTTGAAGCTGCAGCCCTAAATTTGCTGTAGTTTCCAAGATGTCATTTTGGGATTCTCTTATCAAGAGAGAAGAGCAGCTGGAAGATAACCTAGTTGAGATGCAGGTAGTCCTGGCAATATAAAAAAACTGACTACCAAGAAATAATAGAAAAAGCTCTAAAGCATACTAAAGTATCTTAAAACACACTACAGAAGAGAAGAACTTTTTAATATAACTAATACCCTTCATGGAGTAATTTTCCAAATTCCACCACATCTTCAAAGAAAAGTTTGTCTCTTAATCCTTGGATCCATATTAGATGTTCTTTCAACACAATAGATACATTTTTGCAAACACTGACTCATAACTTAGAATTATCTTGTGCTTAGTTGAAAAACTAGCAATCAAGCTGGTGGGCTTTCTGACCTTCCACTCATCTTAAAACAATAATATTCTATTGTATTTGCCTTTGAAATTCCAGGTCAGCAATTTAAATGACTTGCCACTTATCTTGCTAAACAAGAAAAAGACCTTGCCATTTATTTAAGCTCACTTAATGTAACATTCTTATTTCAAATGAAGTAAAATTTAATGCAGTTAAATTACTGTCTATTTGCTGCCATAAACATTTTCTATATGAAGATTTTAAGCACATGGTTATAAACAATATAATTAACTTTGAATTAATTAAGAATCCTGAAGCCTGTCTACCAGCTTTTTTCCTTTTGCCCAAAAGTACTCAGCCTGTTCCTTTTACCTGCTTTAATTTCTTTTCTTTGGCATGAAAGTTAACAAAACACTTCTTCTTGTGTCTTAACATGGCTTCTTGTAAATATCACAGTAATAATTTCTATTGCTAATGCAATAAAGAGCAAAATGAAACTCATATGCTATTTTCTAGAGATATGAGACCCAGTAAAACACCTTAAGACCTCATTTGTTTATCAGAAAAAACAGAAAACATTGAAACGATTTGCTATCCAGAGTCAGAGCAAAAACCAGACTTCTCAAAAGTTTAGACAAACCAAAAATTGAAGGATAGAGTGGCTTAAAACCATTTATTACATCCTCACTTGAGCCTTTCTCATCCTTTTTTGGAAAACAACTGTAAAAAATATAAAAACAATTTTGCTGTTAACACTGAAAAATGTAGATTTTTGAAGCTTTTCCCCAAAAAATATTTCAATAGCAGGAAATGTAGACTCTTTCCAGCAGACGCTTTTAGTTGAGATGGGTCTGCATTTTCTCACAGTTCAGAAAACATTTCACCAACAAGTTTCTGACTGTTTCTAATGTCTAGTGGAATTAAAATGAAGGAATTGCAACCAGCGCCACTTCATTTTTCCAAAAAGTAATTAGAATATCTCTCCATGCTAGGTGTACTCCAGACTCACAAGACACTCAAGGGGAGCCAGATTTACTGAGGTATGTTGGTTTATAAAGACACAAATAGATACCTACTGCTGTTTCCTCCTGCCCATGGCTTTGTTAGATTCCTGGTTGTTCATCAGTGCTGCCATGAAGCTTTCTAGCCATGGCAGAAACAGATACTTCCCCTACTTGCTTCAGTGATCTGGTGCATTCACTGTTCTTATCCCTTTTTTATTCTTTGCTGAACACTTCTCTTAAATAGCAAATTGCTGAGTAATTGTAACCAATGGCACCAACTCCACTGTCCAACAGCCAAAGTCTTCCCTGTGGACTGGTGTCTTAGGACACAGAAGACATCCCTCAATATTTATATTGGTTTACCTTACAAGAGAAAGATGTGGTGTAAAAATATATGTTTTCTGAGTCAAGCAACATTACCATTGAATATCTTTGATATATAACACCTGAGAAATGTTCACACAAAGGGATACTACTGCCTTGGTTATAATACTATTTTCTCTTGAAGACAAATTCTGTTATATCAATATTCAGGAAACAATGTTATGAATTGCAAAGGTGCTTTCCTTAAAAACATTTTAAAAGGTTTTAATGCTATCATTAGTGGACTGACAGTGTGATGCTCAAGAGTCCTAGCCAGGTCCAAGGTTTCCACTGTGCTGAGCTGCGGACATACAAGCAAGAGAAAGTTGATCCAATTTCAGAAGCTCATAGTATAACTTTACTCTGCACAGGCTCCAGTGTTCAAAATGTTTCTTTTTGTTATCAAGCAAAGAACTTCAAAGACCTTATGTACTGTAACAGATTTTGTTATCTTCCCTTTGCTTTTGTATTTTGCTATGAATCATTTTTAAAATGTGTCATACTAAGACAACTTTTTTTCCCCTAGTAACATTCTCCCCCCACCCCTTTATTGGAAAACATTATGGGAAAATTGATCCAGAAGGAAAGGAACCTTTGATGATCTTGCACCTGTTCCCCAGACAATGAAGATGTTGGTAATATTCTCATAAAAACCTGCCTTACAAATGTTTTAATTTAAATTAATTTTCCTGAGTAATAAACGACAGCAGCTAAAACTTATGAAGCTATTCAAAACTATTAAGTCAATGATTAAGAAGGCATTAACATCTCAAAAACTAATTAACTAGACTACCAGTACATTGGAGTTGTGTACAGCTTCCAGGAATGCAGGAGCTTTGAAATACTTTGCAGAAATTTAGATTGCCATTTATCTTTTTCTGCCAGCTGCAACAGAGTTTGTGGAAAGGAGACCGAGGGATGATTGTGTCAGACGGAAAGTGTATGCTGATCTTTTCTGTCCTTACACTTGCCTGCACCTTGCCTTTGCATACAGCTTTTTATTGGTGCTTGCCACCACTCAATGTTCATCACTGGGTGAGTTGAGGGCCAGTACAAAATTCATACTGCATTATAGACGAGTCGCTCAGAAAAAAGAAAGTATACTTTTTCATCCAATATATTAGACAACCGATCTCATTCATTTTCAGTGTCCCACACCTGTCTTTATTGACTGTATAGCTAATGGTGCCTGCTAGAAAGGTGGCAAGAAAGGAGTTCGTTAAATTTCACAATGAACTGAATATTGATAATGGGCTAAAGTCACAGAAAAATTGTTTGAATTAAGTAGTGTCATGCAGTGGGTTAAAGCCTCAGTCACATCAAGTAAAAAATCCTGTGTCATCAAGAGTGTAAGACTCAGGGGGGGCCACTGCAGTTTCAGAGAGAGATTTTGCACTTCACATCACATGCATCTTTCTGAATTTTTTCTATTTCTCACAAAACCCCTGCTTGGAAAACTGAAGACAACATCTTCCGAAGTACCTAAATAAAAGGTACACACACTTTAGACCTTAAACCCTTGACACAGACACTGTTGTCTGCAGCCAAAGGAACAGAGACTCCTAGACTCTATGAAAAATCATGATATCAGTTGTGTTCCTGTTGAGGAAATAAGAGGCTCCCTCGCTGACTTTCTGTGCCCACCAAATACCAGTGTATTAAAAGTTAAGCAGAAGCTAACACCTCCTTGATTGTCTGCAATTCTAGGCTGTGGACATATGACATTGATATATCTTTTCTGATGTCACCTTACTTTATCTTACAGGAGAAGGGGCCTAAGCTCCTAAGGGAATAATGAGATAAAGAGACATACCTTAAAAAGTACAGGTACAACACTGTTGATGAGATGATGAACAGGATTATATAGAGCATCACAGTGATTAAGGCACCAGGAATCCCTGACTCCTCTGCTCTTTGAAAGACCCAGTAGAGCTTTGCAGCATCAGCAATGGGTTTCTCTACACTGTTCCCAAGTCGCTGTCATGGGGGGAAAAAATCAACATAAGAAAATGGCAAACCTGATTAGACTATTTACCTATAGAAACAAAAGAACCTGAATTTCTTCATAAGAAGGATTTAACTGTAATTTGTTGGGCACACAGCTTGAAACTTACGATACTACTACACAGAATTTGAAATTAACCATGAGATGTGAAATGAACTATTTTCTGGCTTATTTTAGTACAATTAAAATCTTAAAACATTTGTGCCAGTGCATAATTCCAAACTGACCAGTCTCAAAATGATATGTCCTTGTCATAAGAAAGACGCTGGTTCCTATCAGACTCAGCAAGTTACATTGTTTTGAACATGTGCGCTTTGGAGGGTGTATACACACAATTCGTGATTTCAGATCGAGTCAGTGTTTGGTGCTACCACTGGAAAACAAAAGTAACCATCATGTTATCTGAAATGCTAAATGGAAGTATCAGGGCATCTGCATGTGTTGCTAGCTGACACCTAGGATAGCTTTTCCACTAGCCTTGCAAACAACAGCATCCGTCAAAGAAGGTAGTGGGTTCACAAAGCTTCACTGAGACCCAATGAGGTGAGAAAAAAGGAGAAAGCAACTACAAGTAGATCAACAGGGGACACCAGCAGGGTTTTGTTAAGTTTTGCCCAAAGGGGTTGACCTTTTTTCAGTGCAAAAGAGACAAGTTCAGCCGCATGAAGCAGTATTTTAATTTATGTACATGCATTATCAAGCCTGTCTGCAACGTTTTAAGTCAGAAAATCAGATATTCCCTTTAACCCTCTCTCCTAGTGTCCAGTCAGTGCAGTTTTGGAAGCCACAAAGAACAGCCTGCAACATTGAATAACCAACAAACATCAGCATTATTTTATGATATAGCTCTCATTTAATTTCTTTTTTTCCTGAGAAGAAACAGAGACACAATGAGACCAATAGCTCTAAAGAGATCTGACTGGACCGTACTCCCACTTCTGTGGTGGAATTAAAGATACCTCTTAACTGTAAAAAGTAACAATGGTAAGTTGTATTATTAATAGCTTCTCCAAACATACATGACTGTCATATACCCTACTTAGTTATGCTATTAATAGTTTATCTTCAACTGCTCTGTAAACAAATAAATGTGTATAACTATTTTCATTCTACTGAAGGTGAAACAAACCTTTAGCATACTAAATATTGGTAAGGAATTACTATTCATAGAATAAAAATAGTAATTTAATTGGGAATAAGGTGGTTTGTGTAGTTTTGCAAAGATTCACAAAGAATCCTGAAGGTTTCGTAGCACTTTATGTTTCTTTACACTTCCAATAAAACATGGGAAAATATTTTTCAAAAATCTACTTTTTTTTTTCCCCATATCAAGTTCTTAAGAACTAGCTACTGTATTGACATATTATTGCCCTCTGCTGGATCGATTTAGAAGAATTCAGCTACATATCATGGGTCTTCTACTGCATAGAGCTAAAATGAATTCTTCTCTTCACTTTTTTCTTTTTAAAGTGACACAATGACAGCCATATCCATATTAAATCAGATTAACAAATTTTGCAAGGATATGAAACTGCACCACCAAAAAATCTAGTATATATCATTCAGAGACTGAGTCTGTAACCTTTAGGCTTCAGGAAACCTGCACCTTCCTGAGCAACTTGCCTGGACTAATCCTTAGGAAGAGTCAAAACTTTCTCCCCACTTTTTCTGCCTTTGCAGTGACACGCATAATAAAGACAATTACAAGTCCAATGATGAGCTGTGCAAGGACTGAGATTCTTGAGTATATTTCTGTGCTCTCTCCACCCTTTGCAACACTGCCAGGTTTCTGTAATGGAAATTACAAGGCCTAGGAGAATGGTAATGGCATATAAAAACTAGTCATTAACTCAGATCTGTCTATATTCTTTACAAAAAGTTAAAATACATTATCTCCTGGTTCTTTTGTATCTCCCTGTTCTATCTTCTTTTCTTGCAAAAAAAAAACCTATCTACCTCCACCATTTCTTAACTGAAGAGACTGTCTACCAAGGAAAATCCTCTGCACAGCAGTCACGTCCTGACATCCCTCCAGAGAGGCAAAAGTCTGAATGGCAAAAAAGAATAAATTTCTCTCTTATCCGAGCAGGCAAGGCAAAAGTGATTTGGGGGCAGTGTATCTTTCTATCCATTTTTTCTAACAAAGAGATTGTGTCAATCCTTCTGTGGTCCTCAAAGATATGATCCCAGAAAGGTGTCTTCCTTTTAAATTGTTTCAATAATATCTGTCAATATCTGTCTTAGGTACTTATCACACCACAGCGTGATGGTCATGTGAGCACTTTGCAGTCTCTAATGTTTCTTATGATGACGGGTACCTGTGTGGCTAAAGAGGCGTTGCTCTCTGCATTTTACAAGCTACAGAGAGACCAAGTGACTGGTCCCAGGAAAGCTCTGGCAGAACTGGAACTAGAACTGCATTCTCCAAAATCATAGGAAAGTTCCTTACCCCAGAACATCCTTCTACAAGCTGATAGTAAATCAAGCCTGGAATCACACATTTGACAGAGTATCTTCAACTATCAGTTGAAACCCCCCAAACATGCAACTGGCTCTCTAGTCTTCCCTTAATAATAAAAAAAATTAGTTAGTAAACAGAGAAACCTTTGTCTCCAGGGCTATCTGTCGTCTTTCATAAGTATTAAGGCCATTTATGATACTAAAATACATTCTAGCACTAAAAGAACTCATATTACCGCAACACATTTTAAAAATGCTTGATCTAAAATAGATTGGCAAATAAATCTGAAATATCTGCTGAAAGACTGTCAGGAAAAAAAAATTACAAATGCAATAATGAAAACACATGTAAGAGATATAGTTTAATTTCAGAAAGGATACACACAGTATATTGCGTAATATTTGAACAAATTAGTTTCTACCAAAGATAAACTTGGTGGGTAAAATTGCCAAATTTTCAGTATGAAGTACAGAGGTGTGCTTTTTTAACGCTGTGATGAAAAACTTACTTTATTCATACCTCACATTTCCCTCTGACCAAGCAAATAAGCCCTATTTGAAACTGATAACAAAACCAGTCTGACTAGAATTGAACACAATTCCATGGAAGTCAATGGCAAAGATTTTCTCAATGCAAATGTGGGAAAGACAAGGCAGACCTCAGCCTTTCCTTGGGTTTTTATGAATACACCAGTATTAGGAAGGGGAGGAAGCCTTTTAGATATTTAAATATTTCTAGCCTGGATCTTGGGGAAATACCCCTTTTTCTCCTACGGAAAAAAATCATAATCAGAATAATTACAATCACAATTCAATTCTGTGCATGGTTTACACCATGAAATTAAAAAAAAACAAAAAAACAAAAAAACCACCAGCAGGCTGTTCAAGTGAAAACTACAGAACTACAGTGTGTTGCCACACATTTAAAATATTGCAATTACCTCCCAAGCGAGCTCCAATTAAATTTCTTGAACAGCTGAATTTTAATTTTCAAAACCAGTGCAATGGGAAACAGCACATAAACAGTGGAAAAACACATCTTTAACAGGACTTCTTAAAAGCAGAACACAGGTTAGTGAATGAGGAACCAGGATGCCTGAGAAAACCTGATCCACAGCAAGGACTGTGGATTACTGCTTGATCTGGAGAGAGCAAGAGAAACAAAGATATCTTTGAAAGATAGACAAGGGCAGAAGGACAGCAATACCTCGCCCCCAGAAAAACTCGCGGTGCTCTGCCCCCATCAAAAGGACCCGGTGTCACCAACACAATGAGAGCCAAATCTGAAATGCGAGTTCTGGGAGACTGGGCATTACCTCAGATGTGATAAAAGTCCCTGGCCACCAAAGTACAGATGGGCTACACAGCACATATGTAGGCACAGAAGAGTTGGGGGCTTTGCTCTCATAATTTTATGTGTGGTGAAGCTGTTTCCTTAAAGATGTCTGTCTTTCAGTCTCTTAAATCTTTTTAGGTGTGCCAGAAAGTTATATTAACTATGTTGCATGTCAGAGAAATGTACATTAACCTCTCCTTTTGGTTTTGCTATTTTTTCAGTTTGTCTGTTTCAGCACTTACAAAAATCTGAAGCGCTAATAATCAGGACTGCTCATTAACCCATCTCCATTAACATCCAAAATTGCGGTAATCCTTTTCAAAGCAGATCCAATCATTCCAGTGGTGGATTTACTTTCTTATCTCCATATATGGCATGTACACTGCTCTTAATTTTATGCAGAAACACAGTGACTCCATTAGATGGGAATTTTGTTAATAAAAAGGTAATGTATAACATTATTATTTAATATCTTTTTAACTTTCATGTTCCATTGCCAGGGGTGGAATTTCATATCTTTCAGTGATTCACTGAATAAAACAAACTTCTACGTCAAGGTCTCACGTCCAAGTTATTTTAAGTGACTTACCCCTAGGACTGAATCCACTATGAACACTGCCAAGGGGTCTAACACTGTCCAGAGTCCCAGAGCTATGATAAACTTTGACAAGAAGGAAGGGAATGAGTCAAACAGCTGCTGACAGCCCCATCTGATCAGGACCATAAGAAGCAGCCCTGCATTCAAGGTTAGGGGTCCCACCACAACCATGACCAACTCTTCACTGGTCTGCAGCAAGGAGTTCTGGTAGCACAGTTCGACAGTGTGAGGGAAAAGCTGGAATCTGTAAATAAGCAAAAGGAGGGAGTTTTTCTGTGCTCCTGGGCAAACCGTCAAAAAACCATAGAAGAATGCATACAGCACGTTTCATTGTAAAATTGCATCCCTATTGGTCACAATCCTCTGACCAAAAACTATGAAGCTACTCAAAAAAATAAATTTTTTCTCCTGCTCCTTCCTCCACGTCTTTTGATCCCCTCTGACTCTCAGTTCAGTGGATGCACATCCAGGCCCTTGGGACTGTGCAGGCAAGGCGGTAGGACGGTGTTAGCTCCAGGTGCACCAATGTGAGCACATGCCCCAGGATCTCACCCGTCTCTGCATACTGCAGCACCTCTGGACACTGGACAAAGTGGAAAATGTGTCAAGGAAGACATAGCTTTTAGCATCCCTAAAGTAACTGCAAATGTCCCTCTTGAAAAGCTTGAAAAGCTCGCACAATGACTAAATTTGCTGGCACCGTAGGAGACAGGAACTGCATGGTACTGTGAGCTACATACAGATACTGAAATTTAAGGCAAAAAATTTCAAGTGAATCAAACTAGCTTAAATTTTGCTCCTTTGGTGAAGTGGTTTGATTCTCACTTTGGTTCTGACTCATGAGTGCTACGACTGTATTTGGTGGTAGTAGAGAGCGCTCGGCTCAGCCTCTTCAGTGGGCACACAGCTACAGATTTGGATGCTGATCCAGGGCATCTTGGCTTGAGAACATTTACACCCTGTATCTAGCTGACTGCCTGGGACAGCTGTGATTAGTGGCTTCGAACATGACCACTTCTCTCTCACACAATGCTTCCTTCTGTTGTGTTTCCTTTGCTTTCACAGGCTCTTGACGCTTGGCCTCCCAAAAATTTTCATGCCAGCTGGCTGAGCCCACCTGGTCTGTGCAAGGCCAGAAGCAAGAGATGGCTGGCTTTGCATTAAGATCTAGAAGAGCACCTTAACAAAACCCACTGCTGTCCAGAGTCTGCTCAGACACCCTGTTCCAATTTTGGCCAATAATCCCAGTATCACAACAGACACAGGTCACAGAGTTGCATCTTACTGGCTCCTACTGGCTGATTCAGGTTTGCATGATGCTTTAAAGGGAAGAAAAGAAAAAAAAAAAGGTTCTATTGGAGAAATCTTCCCTTCCCTAAGCATGACTGATCTTTTTTGCTCTGTAAACCCATTCTCTACCCCACAGCAACATATGAAGAACCAGATATATATCACTTTGTGGACTTGTTCTCCTTTTTTTTTTTCCCTGACAAGTAATGACAAGTAATGATTTTCCTGGAACTCTCTTAGAGAGCTCAGATTCCCAAGCTAAAGTCAATGTATCATATAGTTAAAAAATGTCAACCCATTGTAGTCCTCACAGTAAAACTGATACATCAAAGTTAAATTCTTCAAAGAATTTTACTCATAGATCACTTTGGTAACATCAAGTATGATTTAAATGCTTCTTCAGTTTTGTGCGCTTCTTGGGCATTTTGAAATACTTGATCCAAAATGATAAATGATTCTTGTGGAAGATACATATCCTGCTGGGTATCTCAGAGGGAGAGAGGTAGGCATGACACAAGATGCACAAATGGACACATCCTGTTCTAGGTTGAAAATTTACATTATTAACACCTTCACCTTTCTGTTAGGGTCACATTTACATATCAGATCATCTGGAGGCTGGATGTGGTCCTTGTTCTAGTCTCTGCAGAGGCTCCTTTCAGGGCTTGCATGCAGAGCCCATAGCACCAGTCTTAGTCATCAGTTCTCTTAATAGTGCGAAGGAACCACTTTGAATCAAGCTATTTGCAGAAATACTCCAACAGAGAGAGAAAGGCAGCAGGACTTACTTTGTAACAGGAACCGAGATGGTCTGAAGGAAGAGCCATTGGCTCAAATAATGCAGGTAAAGTCTCACGAACCAAAGCAAAACTACCAACAGCACGAGCAGCCAGAAGTCCCTGGAGCGCCAGCTTGCAGTTCCCAGCTCTGAGAAGGCTGTGTATACTATGAAGTGGAAACGCTCTACAACTTGCCTGGACAGTTTCACTTCAGCAGCAGAACAGCAGCTGGAAATATATGCAAATAAAACAAAGAGTCATTCGAAAAAACATACAAGAAATAGCAGTCCCTAAAACACTGTGGAGTCCTGCTATACAGATAAATGTGGCACACGCTCTGATCGTAACTTTTGATTGACCAATGCATCTGACAGGAAAAAAAGGAACAGTTTTTTCCATTGCAGTCGAGATGATAGGTGGCTTCCTCCAGAAATCATGCTGCTATTTTTATATTTAAAAAAAACCCAATAAATCACATTTAAAACAAAGTTTTAAAATGTATTTCGCTTTCATTTTTATTTTAATTTTCTCACAAATTGCTCTCTGAGGAATACTTTATCACTTATTTTCCTTCTGAGAAAATGGTAAAAGAACTTGTTATATTTATAGTGAAGAAGTATTCATTTTGTTGAAAAAAGTGAACAGCTTTCTGGCGTTTGGGTAAGAGAACTTCAGGCAAATATTTCAGTACACAATGTGGGCTAAAACTTGTCTTTAAACTAGTTTCAGGTGAAAGAGAAAACAGAAAGGAACTTGCACTGTACAGTATTCTGCTACTGAGTGTGGTGTGATTTGCCCTTTAAGATAATTACTATACTGCTTCAAAGGAGGGGAAAAAAAAAAAGAAATGAGATGCAGAGATGCAGCCATGGCATTATGTTTCCAACAAACTGTAGTCTCTCAGCTGATTCAAAGCTGAAAAGACAGTAGCTTCTTTGACCTTTTGAAACTTCTGTTACGCTTATTTCCACTGATTTAAATGACTAAGCAGCTGAGATGCACAACTCTAGGACTAAATATGATGTCATCATGCTCAAACTGTTATTTATATTGATTAAGGCTTCAGAAAGTTCAGAAGTATAAAGATCTTTTTGTGGAAGAAAACATGCTGGCTTTACAAAGCGTAGCATATTACTGGAGAAGAAATGACAGCAATAACTTGCAAGGTGATCCTTGCAGTGACTGTAGGTTGGTCTGTCAGGGGTTTTGAACGGCTTTTTGAGTCCACTTTGCTTATATCCTAATCAGTCACAAAGTCCTGCTTTACAGACTTAGGGCTACATCATGAATCACCTTCCTCATATTGTAATTATTTACCCACAGCAGCCTACAGAAACATCACAACACATTTCATTAACATTATGAAATCATGGCCTATGCTGGTGTGAGAAAGAGACAAAGAGAAATATAAAGTAAGACAAATAATTGACTGTGGTATTATACTACAAAAACCATGGCATTGAACTCTGAAGCTAGATTGTACTACATTTCCTTTTATATAAAGAAATTTTTGTCATCTTTAATCATTTCCATCAAAGTCTACTCTGAAAGTATTCACTCCTTGAGGAGAGTTAATAGGACAGGATTAGCCACACAGTTATTTTAGTCAGACTAAGTAGTTTGCTGTTTGTGCAAAAAAAGGAAAAAGATAAAAAAGAAAAGAAAAAAGAATACCATCTTAGCTCATAATACTCTTCTCATCCTTCATCAAACAAGCAGAATTACACAGATGTCCCACCCAGCCTCACCCATGTCAGAAATCCACATCCTATAGGGATCACTGCCAATCTTCACGTCTGTGCCGAGACCATGAGTAACCATGTATTTTCCAGAAAAATCTGGATTGAGATCACCACCTCATTTCATGTAAGAGTCATTTACTACTAGATTATTTGGGCTCAGTTTACTAAATGAAGCTACCTCCAAACAAGCAACACCAGAGTGAAATACTCAATATACCACCTGTAAAATGTTTCAAGACATAAATCCTTTCTCTAACCCAACACACATATTGAGAAGGAGGGAGTGCAGCTCAGACTGCTGAAAATACTTTCATTCACAGCTGTCCTGGAGCACCAGAAACACTGAGAAATGTTAGTGACCAAAATCCTGGGTTGGGAAGGTGAGGTAACTTCTTCCTTACGGAGGCAGGATTCTGGTGATACAATCAGCACTTTCACAGGAGTTTCATAAATACACTTACTCCAGCTCTGTAACTCATTTTGTAGAAGTTGCTTGTGAGCACACGATACAAAGTGAGGCTATTGAACTTCCCTAAGATTTAGGCAGCAATGAAAATAGTCAACCTGTGCCTTCACTGCTCCATTGCTCCCCAGTCTACTTCAAGAGATCAAAATAGAGCTAATACCTCCACCTGTAAGCTATCATCAAGAAAGTTGTGCTTTTTTAGGATGTGAAGATGACAAAGAGCACAACAGAGGTCTGTGTGTTGTCATCTCTGCTGAGACACTGGCTCTCAGCCACAGGAATCCACCTATTCAACAAACTTCTGAAGTAAAGTAGAGAAATTCAGAGCACATTAGCTGTTATCAAACCCTAGATGCTTTCCACTGGCAATGACCCCGCTTAAACCAACAGGGCAACACCTGTGATCTCTTTACTTTGGTGCATTTTTCCATGAAAAAAGCAATAGCAGCCCAGAAACTCCACAGAAACCCGAGCTTGCTGGAAGTCAAAGACATCAAGAAAAATATACTCATCAGGTAAAACAAATCAACATTCATTTTGATTTTTGAAGGACCACTTTTTCTTTAAAAGACTTCATGATTTTCATCACGCCTTGATCCTTGTTTCCAGCTATTGAATGGAAATTGAAGTCCTCCTTACTGTTGAACTTGTCAGACAGTCCAGATTCTGAGTGCCATTTCTGTGCTAGCTTGTACTTCCCTGTGACTGTATAACACCTTGACATGAACATCATCAGCCAGTGGTAGACCCTGGTGGAAAATGCAGCATATCTAGTGACTCAGTGAAGGTCCCAACACAAAACTGGAATATCTTCGTTTACTTTAAAACAAATCCAGCGGGCCTCAACTTACTACTCGTAAGTTACAGCAAACTATTCCTAAGTATGCATTAATAAGGCTGTTTACTGGTTGTCGCTACAAAACGCTGGGCTTATATGATCTCTCTTATTGACTTTTTTGAAGAATGAAGAAAGGAGGAGGCAGAAATATGAAATGAAATGCACCAAACAAGTGGAAACAACCCCTTTAAATATTTTTAGCTGGTGTTACTAGTGAAATCTCGTGGGTGGAGTGACAGTGCTGGCAGATACAGTTTTCAGAAGAGATTTATATAAAGTTGCTGTAGGGCAGAGAACATGAGTATTACCTTTCAAAAACAAATCAACCCCTCCACCCACAAAAAACCCAAATCTCAACCCTTGGGTGAAAACTATATAAAGCTCCAAATGAGAAGCCACTTGAGCAATGGATTTATCCATGATTCGTTGGATTACTGGTAAGTAATTTGGCTGAATGTTTCTGTTCTAGGGCATTAGTTTTGCATTTTTCTTTGCAAAATGCTGCAGTAACAAATAGCAGAGACCGAATTACCATAAAAGCAGGTCAATTATTTCAATGGAAATTGTTCAGAAGGAAAGAAACGATACACAGATTCTCTTAAGCTACACTTGATGATGATGACAGAAAAGTAATGGCTGATAGAAGGCAGTGTGTACTGTTGGGTGACAGCTTTGCTGCTGACAAACTACGGCAAACATTTGTATAATGGACTCCAAAACTGACACTTACAGCTGATGGTGGGGGTAGATTCTCAGCCGATGCAACCCTGCCCGTTCCAGAGCTACACTGGTGTATACTAGCTGAGGTATTCAGGATCTAGTCCTGAATGTATCTATTATTTACATTACATAAAATAAGGCAAAATAAATGTTTTATGTTACCCATATAGCCAGAGAAGACTTAAAGAGCAAATGCAGACATGAATGACTTTATGCAAATTACTTTCAGGGAATCACAGTAGTCACAGCCCAAGAATCTGTATAGCATGTTCACCCAGTTCACAAATAAAAAAAACCCCTCCCCATCATTCCCATAAATGGTAGGTTTTAAACCTAGCCATAAAGTCCTTTATGGGTTATCAACAGTAATGAAGATGCAGGAAATGCTGCCCAGTGTTACTAGAGTGGAATGCTATCACTTTCAGTGGAAAAGCACACCTGTATCTGAAGGTACAGCTAAAAATAATACACTAATACATGTAGCCCTTAAAATGGAAAGCAGTTAACAGCACCACTAATGAAGCATAAAGCAGAATGGAATCTGGTTCATTCCACTGTACACAACGTAAACATATATATAAAACATATAATTTTATTATCATTAGAAGGATTTTATTATTATTCCTTCTGCGTAATATTTTTCCTTTATAGATCTCATATTGCATTACAAAGAGATTGTCTTTATCCGAGGCTGTACGGTGATGATACAAATGAATTTGCCCAATAAGCCAATGGCAGAACTGTGAACTGAGCTCTGCTGAGTTACAGTCCATTATTCTATCCACTGGATTCCTAATAAAATATTACTTTTTTGTTTATTTGTATGCAAAATGAATATAACCAGGGAGAACATTTGCTAAGGATGAAGACGCTGCTTTTTCTCATCTCTTTCTAGGACACACCTATGCATCATATTCTTCAGTTTGCAAGTGCCAAGAAAGCAGGTACCACAAACAGTTACAGGGGCTATCTGCTGTAAGAGAGGTGACAAAAGACTTGAGGGGACATTCAGTAATTCCTTAACATACGAGTGCGTATAGGAGAATTTGTTCTACAGCTTGCTGAAAAACCCAAAATCATGGTACAGAAGAAATGCTGGAAATCATGACAGGTTTATTTTTCAGGTGCACCTGTGGTGGAAAAAAGAAACTGCCAGCAGCATGCAAAATCCAAAAAACTTTGAAGGAAGGTTTTAGGAATTAAACATCCTTGCAAAGCAGGAAAAATAGTCAGCCAATAACTGCAATAATTCTTTTGAGTTGCTGCAAAGAACATGACACAGGTATGTGAGTGCACCTGGCAACACCCACGCTGCCCTGCCAAGCTGGGGAGGAGGAGGGTGATGGTGGCCGAGTTCCTTCCAAGGTCCAGGCTGTGCCAGCTCACAAGGAGATGGCCAGCAGGCAGCAAGCTCTGGATCAGCAACAGCCCAGGTGTGCTTGCATCACGTGCATAGTCAGGAGCCAGAACAAACACATCAGTTGAACTTTTCCCACAACCCATTCACGCCAAGAAGCTCACAGGGATATATGCTGGCACAGCTGCTGCCTCGGAGGGACCACTGTGTTCTTCCATACTGGGGAACGGACACTGTGGGCCAGTGGGCCAAGACGTGTTCGTTAAAGAGGAAGGGAAGGAAGTGCTAACAGCTTGATATTCCTCTGAATACATCTGTGCTAGCCCCAAAATGGTGGACACAGCTCTCACTCTAAAAGAGTTTATGACAACAGAAAACTGGCAAACAACAGCAGATTCCTGTCCTCATCAGTCCCTTTACCCAACTGTGTAAGGCTGGCAGGAGAGCCTATCTTCTGCCTTTAGCTAACTAAGAATTTCCTGAAGGAATTAACTAAGAAATTCACAAGATGAGATTTCTTACCAAGCTAGGGAAGGAAGCATAGGAAGAAGGAGGAATCACAAAATTTAAGCAGAGTGGCAATAGTGCTGGAAGACAGTGTGGTTCCTTGCAGAGAGCTGGCAGAGCTTTGCACATTTCAGCTTCAGCATCTGACAATGACAAAGCAAAAATGACAAAAAACCAAATTATTATCGTCATGGCTGCAGTTTAGGTAGGCAACTAAAACTTTGCCTATTTCATGCTTAACTGCATTTTCATGATCCTATTGGCTTGGCAAAACAGTCTGGAAATCTTACAAGAACAGACTTTGTTAAAATATTCCAGTCTGTCTGGTTCCAGCTCTGGATGGGAACAAACATGAAACGAGGAAACTCGAGTGCAGCTTTCAGAACTTTTAAGAAGCTCTGTTTTATATTTCATTCTAGAAAGGAACAAAAGGCAGCAGTCTCTGTTATTCATCCTCATGACATGACTAGGCCAGTCAAGAAGCAAAAGAAAGCACGTAACTCCTCCCCTACTCCTTGCTCTCTGTTTTATGTGAATAAGACGACAATGAATGAATGAGAAAAAGACACAACCCATATAGGGGAGGATGCAAGAGGTATAGATCTCACATACACAGCACTATCTGTAGAGCTGTTCTACCAGTAAGCAAGCATGAATGCTCGACCTTATGCATGTGCAATAAAACAAAGACTTTAGGACTTGGAGAAGAACCTTACAGGGCAACCAGAGTAATAAATACACCTTCAAGCTCATCTCAGCTAAAAAGAAAAGAAATACTAAAGGAGGAGAGATGTTAGGCCTAAAACATCTATAGGAGTTCGGGAGAATCAAGATAAAAAACTTTACATTTATATTAATAGTAACAGTGTACCCTACCCAGGAGAAAAAA
>VYXH01011489.1:210253-264126 GCA_013397275.1 Burhinus bistriatus | reverse complement strand
AAAAAAACAAAACCAAAAACACATATATATGTAGATAGTACTATTGCTTAAGCTAGGAGAGTCCACTGTACCTGATGTGTGGAATGGTTTCTACCTTGACACGGAAAACATCCCCAAGGACATTTGCTCTGTCTGAAGGAAAAATGTAATCTTCCTCCTGACCAAATACATATCTAATTCTGAGAGCCACTAAACATTCAAACACCATCTGTGAGCTGTGCATTCATCTGTAACACACCAATTTAGCTGGCAGGCCATTGGGAAACAAGACTCTGAAGTTGCCAAATTAAAATGGCAATCCAGTACCAGCCAAAACTCTACCAAGCAAACAGGTGAGGTTTCCAGTGAACGTTGTAGCAGAGAGCAATGAAGCTTCAAAATAAGATACAGCCTTGTGGTGTGGGGGAAAAAAAAAAAAAAAGAAAAAAAAAAGCACAACTTGATCTTTTCCATCCTGGACTTAATTAGCAGCAGCATCACACTAGGAGCGTGAGTCTGTACAGCTGGAGTCACACAGCCACCTTCCTTCAGTGAGCACTGACAGACTCACGGCTGCTGTGGACAGAGCAGGCAGGAGACGCATTGCACAGGATTGTCCTACATTTCAGAAAGACCTTTTTCTG
The DNA here is from genome assembly GCA_013397275.1 of Burhinus bistriatus. Taxonomy (NCBI): domain Eukaryota; kingdom Metazoa; phylum Chordata; class Aves; order Charadriiformes; family Burhinidae; genus Burhinus; species Burhinus bistriatus. The sequence goes on along the minus strand of VYXH01011489.1, from coordinate 263,503 downwards.
GCTGGTTGCACAGTGATGAACCTTCATCTTATACAAACATAGACAAGCCACGAGTCAAAGCCCCTTGACTTCTTCTGTTGTATCTGTTTTTCACAGCACCAGGCTGAAACAGAAATTTAATTTCTGCATGCTTGCATTGTTTCCCTTGCCACAGTTAAATTTTACATGTGTGAAGGTGCTGGAGTTAAGATGTCGATTGTTAAACTGAACACACCATTCGCTTCATGTGCAGATTCATAATACTCATGCACCATAGGAATCAATAAGTATAAAGATGAAAGAAAAAAAATGAATCTATGGATGTAGCTTGCACGTAAAAATGCTTCCAAAGACCACTAGTGCTATTCCAGTCAGACCTCTAGAAGCTTCTGTACTGACCTGACAAAAATGACCTTTCCTTTTTCATAGCAAATTTTACAAGGAAGAACCAAGCAGCAAACAGATGGACTCTAGGGGAACAATGGGACATGTATTTAGACTAATTTTGACACTGAGAATTAATTTTTTACTTGCTATCTATTACCTTTTTTTAGTTAATATTATTTTGTACACCAACGTGTCCGTGCACAGAAAAGTTTTACACAGGAATAGCAATCTGTGAAGAGAGTGAAGTATGATGTGATCCAGGTAACGCCAATTAGAATGCAGTAAAAAATAAATCCTTGCAGATTTAAACATGGCCAGATAAGGCAATTCATGAAATTACAATGAAGATGTAATACACTGAAAAAGAAATCTCACGAACAGAAAACTGCCTGAAATATTTAGAGCGTTTACAAGGAATACTTTGTCTAAACGTAGAACTGTTCCTCAAGGTTTTGATGAAAGAGAACAATCTCAGGTTTGAGCAGATGATTGTTATTATAACACTGCATTTTTAAAAACATTTTTACCTTAATAAAACCTGTTTTCGGAAAGAAAAGTATCTATGTTAGGCCAGCTTAATTAAATCTTTAACAGTCTTAGGGACAGAAAAAAACATAAGGGGAAAAAGTTAGGTGCATATGCAAAATAATATAGGATACTATTATATTTAAAATATCATTCAGCAATTATCAAGATGAGAAGACTTAGATACTGTACAGATATCTTAAATTCAATTACATTAGGAAAAAACACAGCTATAGGAAATGTTAAACTGAAATCCTTTTAAAAGATCTTTATAAACAGTACTAAAATTATGGTGGAAATTATCCATACAATTTAGTCAAACAAAATGCATCACATAATAACAGTACTAAGTTTTTCTTTTCACTTTAATGCTGCATTATTATATTTAGCTGCCTATTTTAGAAAGTAATTTGTGTTGATGGCTCTGGAGAAAAACCAAGCATTAAAGAACTAATTTAATTCCTTCTGAGCTATGTTCAATTCAAAAATATTTCTTTTAGAATGTCCCAGTACTGCAGAATCTGACTAGAAATCCACCTTGAACTATGTGCACTTTGACTAACTCTCTCCCCAAGGCAAAATGATCCTGCATTAGGCAGGGTTTTATCCTGGTCTTCTAAAAGACTTACACAGAATGTACCTGATATAACTGGACCAGAATGTCAACCATGATAGAAATTATGATCAAGACATGGAGGATACATAATGAGAACCTTATCTATTTTACAGTGGACTGCTATTGGTAAGGGAGTACCTTTAGGGGGTTGTTTACAGAAATCAGGTCTCCCGCCTTTAAAAAAAATAGAGNTGATTTCTTGTGCAGTGCTTTCCTTCCTTCTTGTTATACTATATGATGTGATGGATACTAGCTGTGTTTAAGGTGTTCAAGTAGTGTTATAACAGACTGCCTGGTTGCCTTTGGAATGAAATTTTGCAAATTTTCTTTCAACGTGAAGACATGGCTTTATTCCTCTGGTTCCACAGTATAAAACAGAAATTAAAAAATTGCCACAGCTTGTTTCTCAAAAATCAATGCATGATTGCTAGCTGCACTGGGAGTTTGAGGGATATCCCCTTATCAGAGACAATCTCTAGATAACATACTTTCCTCTATTGCCCATAGCTGCATGTAAGACACGGCAAGACAAATGCAGGCTTCCTTTTCTGTTGGTGTCATCTATTGATCCAGTGAAATGCTCTTCATCTGAAATTTCCTTCCCAAAGGGGACATTTGCTATGAGAAGTAAACCTTTCTGTCTGATGCTAAGAAATCCGGAAACTTCCTGCTAATTACTGCACAGCATCATGGTAATACATAGCTCTAACAGTGTAAAAAAATAAGCTCAAATGAGACAGGGGCCATACTGTTCCTGGCAGAGATATTGCTTTGCAATACCGGAAGTGTAATATAATAAACTCATTTTGTGTCTTCTGTGCGCTCTAGATAAAAATGTGCTCTGGGTCCATGGTTTTCTTTGAGGGCATTTCCTCTCAGACACATTCAAAACTGCTGTCCCAGGTGTGACTAAATGACCTCCAGTATGAGCCAAAACACAAAACAGCGTCGCCGTGAGAAACACCAGTATCGGAGAATAATGAGAAGCAGAGTGGTAGGTAATGGATTTTGGGGTACGAAAAGAAGACTCAGCCTACAGACAAGTCCCTGCAAAAAACACATTTATTTGTGCATCTACACTGCCTGTGTTGTCTCACCTGTCTGGACAGTGTGCAGATCTAAGACATCACCACCCTCACAGAAAGCTTTACCTGCTAAGAGAGCAGAAAGTGAGGATGTAGAAAAGACATATTCCTTTAAAAATAAAAATTGCCTTGTAAAATACATAGCTAATCATCACCTATATGAATCTTTGCAGTTTCAAATAGCTTTTGGTATAGCTCCTAGGTAATTGTAATTTCATCAGGTTGAAAAAGAACAGAGAGAAACATTTATTAAAGAAAATCAAATATTTCAATGGCAGTAGAATATTTTGGACTTGGCACTCCTATCCAAAAGAAAGTTTTTCTCAAGAGTAAAGAAGGGTCACGTACTATTTAAAGATGGCAATAAACTTGTTCCTTCAGTTCAAATATAAATTATTATACTACTTATCCACCACGCACAATTTCTAAAAAGTGCCTGTCTAAAAGACACTCAGTTGTGAGTCTTCACCCATAAAATAAGGATTTCCAGGAACAGGGGGATTAACTTTGCATTAGATTCCACCTCAGCATTTCTCTCTGTGGGGGCAATAACAGAGGTATTTCCCCTCTACTCTATCCTTCTTGCTAAAATTCACTGTAAGGTTCAGAAGTTACTAGAGGTAGAGTGACAGGCAGCCTTACTGCATACACCTTGCCTTCCTAAAAAAACTGCCTAATAACTCCTGATGATCAGGAGCCGTTAGAGTAAAGCTTCCAAAGCAGAAGAATAATGCATTTGGGCAAAACAAAAGCCTTGTTATTTTGCTGTCTCTGATAAATGATAGTTGGCAGGTATTGAACTTACCATGCAAATAACTTCTCTGGTTTTTTTTTTCCTCCTGTGTATATTTGTTTGCAAGTGTATTTGTAAACAATACAGTTGAAAATTTTTTTTGTAAAATCTCTCAGAAAATATTTTTTGACTGTCTTTTTGTAAAGATATGGTTCTGCTTTTTCTTGAAAGCTTTAGATTTTTCATCAGAATCTCCAAATACCTGAAAGACACAACTGCAGTTTCTCAGAGAGCCAGGTTCACTCAGACAATAAAGATAAGAAACACTTAAATAACTTTCAAGAGGCACCACAGAGGTGGTTCTGAATTTAAACTTTAGGGTTCCCTTATTCTGCTGAAAGGCTGGATTATTTGGGAAGGGGTCGGGGTGGGGGATGGTGGTGGTCAGTTTGCCAATCAGCCTTAGCACTTACTAATTTTCTACCTTTCTATCTACAATGAAGACATCCACACAATGCTAGAGGACAAAATCCCATTATCTTAGACCCATAGGGTTTTCCATTACTGGTCTGAATTCAGACAAGATTTCACTGACTTGCAGTAAACTGTGCTTTTTTGACTCAGCACAACTGATAACTCATTGAACTAGACATAGCTACAAACAAGTCATAGAAATCCCCACCTGGACAAAACCGTTCCTTGTCAAAACTCAGTCTGATGGGCTAACAGCACTACTGAGTCTGGTGCTCCTTTCCCCTCCAACAGCTCTTGGTGCAGCAGAATCCTTATCTGTCCTTCCTTCCTATCTAGAGCTTTTTGTTTAATTGCAAAACCTAATAATCAGATATGCTTACACAGTATTAATTCAATTTAGTTAAGCAGCCTGCTCCCCTTCCCATGGGTTCCCGTAAGTTTGGTAGCAGCGTATGGATGCAAGAAAGTCAAGAAGTCAGGCAGGGCAGTCAGGGTGAGGTTTTCAAAGATATTGAAGGAATTCAGCTGCTAAAATCCAACTACAAAGAGCACTGTGGTTACAGGATACAGACTACTTTGAAAACCTCTGCCTCAGTCCAGGCAATAATGCTCTCTCAGGCTCTTGGTATTTTATAGCCTCTTTTTCTTGCTTAATACGTAGCTTTAATAATCTTTATTTCCTTAAGGATCAATCTAAAACTTACTTGATCCACAATGCATCAGAACTTATGTTAAAACTGTAGTTTTCACATCTCCTAGCTTCTTGTTGGTGATATTTTAGTTGCACAACCTTAAAATTGTGTTAACACACTGTGTTATTTTTTATTTTGCTTCGGTTTTAACCTGAAGGCAAATTGGTTCACAGGTCGTATTTGATGTTATTCTTTCAGCTTAAAGACTTCAGATCATTACAAAAAAGAAAGAGAGAAGGTTTTGGTGGTTTAGGTTTTGGGGGTTTTTTTGTCTGCTTATTAAATAGTTTTTGTTTGCTGGGCTCGAGGTTTGAAGGTAAAATTTACAAAGACAATGCCTTTTGCCAGTGAACCTTCTGCTACATTTTTAGAAGCACTCAGCAAATTCCAGCAGTGGATTTCTAGACACAAAAGACAAATACAACCACTCCATGATTTAGATTGGCTTTCTGTTTGTGGGTCATGAGACTCACTGCTGAGCATGTCAGAAGTTGGCTGTGGCATTTCATGAAGGTCATCAGCAACTTCATAGTTCCCATAGCAAAAGAAAGAGCGAAAGAGCGTATACTCTGACTTTGGTTTTGGGGTATGTTTGTTTGGGGTTTTTTTCCCTTCCTTCTTGTAGGGCTTTGATTGGACTGGAGTTAGTGGATAAACTCAGTTACTGCAGGAGAAACAAATTAAAACTATGGAACAAGCTAGTGCTTTGAAAAATGTTGAATTGCATAGATTTTTTTTTTTTTTCAGAGACATTGTTTAACATCCAAAATAAGTTTTAAATTTCCCTTCAATTCAAAAGTTACAAGTCATTCATGAAATGAGGAACAATAATCATATTATATTATACCCTGTCTCATGTACGTCTCAGGAGGGCTGTGACTTGTCATAGCATGAAGGAACCTGGAAAAATGACTGCTTGCTGCTTCAAACAGAAGATGCATAGCTAAGATGGTCATTAATGAGGCAAAGGAAAATTAATTTACATGTCTAATAGTTCTTTTAATATAGCCTGTAAGCCTTGATGTGTCAATTCCCAAATTGCCCCAACATTCTTTCTTTCTCTCGGTGATCTTGTGTCGCTTTGCTAGGAGAGAGAAATAACATTTCTTTCCTTGGCCTCTCCCAGCATACTTTCTGGGCAAGGGTGTTAGACCTCCAGAAAAATGAGATGCATTAGCCCAGCTGCTTTAGCCTCTCTTCAGGTCAGGTCTAACCTCCCAGACTGCAGTACTACAGCTTTGTGACTGCTCTGTGTTAATGATGCATCTTTCCTGGGGCATATGGTGGTAAAAACAGCTTAAAACAGCCTAAATGTGTCATCCTTTCTGCATGTCTGCACTGCTCTTGAGCACTCCTTTGACCAAGATCAGAGTTCCTTTCAGCACGTCAGGATCTTCTCTATCTCTGCTTTCCCAGCAACGATCTTTCCTCTGAAAGGGACTGCCTCTTCCACTCTGCGATATTCTTTCATACTTTCTCCAACATAGCCAGTGAAAGAGCATTCCTCTTAGCGCTTCCATTCTTTTCACATTATTATCACCCAATCCAGGCTGGAAAAAAGCTGTTTCCAATCATTTGCCTGTTAGTCAACTCTTTGCCTGGCAGCAAATCCTTTGATCAAGACGGTTATATTGTGTATATAGGCTCATCTAAGCTTATTTAATACGTCTTTATAATTGCTCCTGCTATTTCATCAGTTGATATTTCTGTCCTACATGAAGTTAGGAAGAAAAGGAAACACTGAGAAGGCAGATGGGTCACATATTGCATCTGCAGTTTGTATTTTGGCACAAAAGTCCGTGGGATTCCCAACATTAAACAGCATTTGAGAACGTCACGCTGGCAGATTCTTTAAGCCATAATTCCAGAAGCTCAGAAAATCCTGCTTACACTGTGATTTGATTGGGATTGTTTTTTCATATGTAGATTAAGTGGTGTGATTGGGAAATTAGTGCCTAACAGATCATAGTAATACAGAGCCATACTGGAAAATACAGCTCTGTGCAGAATGAAAATCACTGCATCATAGTATGTCAGATCTCTACTATTTTGTAAAAAAAAAAAAAAAAGAAAGAAAGAAAGAAAGAAAATCATTAAGATATTTTTCATTTTATATTCAATAATCTCAGCTGTTCTGCCTAGGGTATTCATGTCTCTGGGCTTTCCCATAAGAAACAGATCCGTAGGTGCTGCAGAGCATGAACACACTTAGACCAATAGTCAAGGAAGTACTATGGAAGTACTGTACATAGAGCTACATGTGTGCAGGAAGCCCAAGGCATCTAGAGAGCACCAGATTTCTTGCACATTTGAAGGCTGTTAGTCCACACACAATAGATCTAACATGTCTCAGGCACAGATAAGTCCCTTCTCATGTGCTGTAGAGCAAGTATGCACAGCCCAGTGGATGCATCTGGATTTGCCACATGGGCTGTCAAAGGTCCAGACACCTTGAACGAATGTTGAAAGTCTTCAGCTCCCACCTAGGCCCAAAAGGGAGAATCCTGGAAAAGGCAGGTTCTATGAAGTTGGCTGAGAAATGAATATAAAATTCAGTAACATTTCTTTGTGAATGTCTTTCTATTACCTGATACTTTTTGAACACTCCAACCAATTGGTACTAAAAATTCAGGGAATACCACAGCTATCATTGACCTGAACTCTATTGATTTTGACAGAAAGTGAAACGAGAGCAGGGAAAATATAACAGAACGGGCAGAGCAGTGACAGAGGGGGAGTTTGTGAGCAAGAACAAAGGCATGTAAAAACCATTCACGGGAAGCAGAATGAGTGTGAAGGTCTGTATCTATAACATTGTTCCATGATATACATCATAATAAGAATACAATAAGAGTGCTGAGGCACAGATGGCAAGAATATTCTCCAAGATTAAGTAAGCCAGTAGCAGGTTGGGGAACTGTCCTTACTGTCCATTTGTTCTTCTTTCATGCTGAATCTAATTCTGTGTTGCTGAGATGTGGGAATTACACAAGGTACTTACCACTGCAGGCAAAGAGAACCTGTATTACTTATTTCACGCTGCATGGGACATCACTTCAACTAATACATGAAGGTCACTTAGGATTTTTTAATTGCGGAATAAAGATGGATGAGAAGTAGCTTTGCCTTCATGTCAAGATTTTCAAAGATTATTCTGATCCCAAATTAGGATGAAAATGTTGAAAACAAAAATATTCATGTACTGATATGCTGGTTAATGAAAGGACCTATTTTAATCATTTAAACTGCTTTGAAATTATTTTGACCTTTTCAATAGGTAATGAACGCTTCTGTATATATTAAAACATGTGAAACAAAAGTAATTTCAAAACAGATGTTTTTTCAAAATATCAAGATGGTATATTTCAAGAGTCTCTAAACTTTGTTCCAATTAGCCTTTCCTGAAGAAGAGTTAACACCAGCTCTTTCCCACAATTTCATTTTTTGAAAGTCTTTGTTTTCCAGTGAAAAGTGCTTTGTCAAGAAAAAACCTCAACCACGCAGTAATACCACACATCCTTGATTCCTTCATTTCAGTGGGTAGCTTGAGACAGACTGTAAAACACTGGTGTGTCACCCATTCCGGCACCGCTCTAACAAGCATTGCGGCAGACCATACAGGGCACTGAGATTGCACTCATAGTGAGGAGAAGGAGTGCAAATTGAAAATACATCTTCTGTTGTGCGATCCAAGCGATTTGGGGACTGTCCTTACACTAAGAGACTGTGCTCCAACTTGGCCAGAGGGCTGCCGGAGGCTGTGTGGGAGGACTGGGGAATGTTTGGCAAGTCTTGGGAAAGAAAGAGAAGGGGAGAACTCTGCACTGAGCAAGTCACCCCCTGGGATGACACCGAAGGGGAAAAGTAAGTTTTTACCACACCAATCAACCAGCTAAAAGGTAATTTTGGATCTGTTTAACCAGTTAACATTAAAGTACCAAAAACCCTGGATAGTTGTCTGCACTGGACTTTAAAAATGTTTTTCCCACAAATCTTTTCCTCCTTAGTAACAAATAAGCTGAGACTCAATTGTAGACAAGGGCTTGGTACAGAGGCTTGAACAATAAACTGGTTAGATTTATTATGAGCAGACTTGGATGACACAATGTTGGAAACACATGCAGCCAGCCTATGAGACTAGGCTTGGTTGCAAAAGCATCCACCACCAGTCTGTTTAAATTCAGAATGCCAAAGATGAGGAATGTTTGCTGTGAGCTACAGTTACTTGGGCTCCCTTAGTGTAAATATGAATAAATCAGCACACAATCACACATACATTGCTTTTCACACTTCCTTTCTTTAAACAGCACATATTTTCTCTTGTAAAAAGTACAACTAAACTTCAGTTTTTCAGCTGACATAACTGCTCTGCTGAAGCCACCAGACTTGCAAGCTAATTCACACTGGTGAAGTATCTGATCTATTTTCATTTTGTTTATTTTCTTAATATGCACTGGATGGGTTTTATTCTACCACTATATCTCGAGACTTTAAAATTAATAACAAGCTATCTTTCTAGTGCTGCGTAAATACTAAAGTAATACATTGCTTTTATCAGAATTATGAGAGTTCCATTCTGATAAGTTAGTAGTAGGGCAACCAACAAGAGGGCTCTTCCGAGTACAATCCTATTCATTTTCCACCTTACTTGTGTGCAAGCTTATCCACGATAAAAGTAATCTCTGCTGGGTGAAAACACACTCTCTGTAGTCTTTGCTTGGAGATTTCTAATGAACACAAGGGGTGAAGGCGTGCTCTGGATCCAGGACTCTTACACTATCCAGACCAGCAGGCTCAGACCCAGCAGGCAAGAAGGCAACACTCAGTAAACCTGGTTCATGTGGAGGCTGCAACTTTATTAAATGTAAACCACATTATGGGCTTATTTAAATTAATGGGCACAGTGGGTGCTCAACACCTCTGAAAGAGTCTGCACTAGGGCTAGCCATAAAATTTTCCATTGAGACTGTTGTGTGAAGGAGAACTGAGACTTCTGACTAGCAGCAGTTGCCACAAAACTGCCTTTCCATGAGAATTTTTTTTCTTGATAAAATGTTAAGATTTTCATTCTGAAAAAATAAAACTGTCTTGTTTCAGCAGTCCCTCTCATCAGAATCGGTAACTAGCTCTTCATTTCCACAGCCCACATACTGTGTGAGGTGCTTTTGCCAGATCACCTCACTTGGATATACCAGAATCAAGTGTCCCAACATATAAAGTAAAGGCTGAGAGAACACGCTGCACAGGGAGCATGCATGCAGCCCGCCTGGGAAGCCTTGGCTTTAGAGGAAAATGGGGAGATGAGACCTGAGTGCCACCACCTCCACCCTCACCCCATGTACCCAGGTTTCCATCAGAGAAACCCAGGAGGACAGGCAGGGTAGGAGACCACCCTATGACCTACCTCTGTCAAGAGGACCAGAAGACAGAGACAATGAAGAGTACCATGGGGCCTGCCTCCACCGCAGCAGGCACGCAAGCAAGTGACAACCTTTCTGAACTGAGCCACTTAATTCGTCTGGACTGGATGTTTCAAATTTGTTAAAAAGCTGTTGTTTTCTGGAGGGGAAAAAAATATTCCTTTTCCTAAATTTCATTAACAAATTAGGGCTGTTAACTTAAGAATGGCTAAGGGAAAGTAGCGGGTGGTGTTTGATCAGCAACTCACCATGGTTATGAACAATGAAAATCTCTACAAAATACTCAGCTGAAAACTGAAGGAGACATTTTTCCAGTTAAAAGACAGGAGCACTGTATTGTAATTGGTTCTTGCAAGAAACAGAAATATCTTAACTGAGTGAATGATAATTACTTGCATTATGGTCATACTTAAAATGTCAGTGTTCAATGATTGGTTTCAGCTCATAACAATAAATTCTAGACTTTTAAACATCAGAAACAATAAAGCTACATGGAGAGAATGTTTGTAATTGAAAGAAAAATTATCCCAAGTATAGACCCGAAGCATCATTTTTAAAAATAACAGAAATACAGCTGAAGTAATTTTAATAGCAAATAAATAAATACGGGAAGATCACACAACTGCAGCAACTGATAAACTAAAATTTAAAATTACATAAATTGGTACACTGAACTGTACCAAATGCAAATAGATTTATACACAAATACTTCTAAATAGATAGATCTACATTTATACTTTCACGTTTTGTAAACCCCCAACCTTGTGGGTGTAAAAAAAAAGAAATATATTGACGGTGGCCTGCAACTTAAAAAAATAGTTTTTTGAGTTAAAGTATTTTACATTCCTATTTCCAGTCATTTATAATGACAAGATAATGATTCACAGAACCACTGATAAACAGCAACTGTGTCCTTTTTATTTGCTTCCTAACACTCCTGGAAAGCTTTATAGTAAACAATTTAGAAGATAATGAAAGGTAAAACTTCCATCTGAAAAGGTTTGATTCAACAAAATTATTGGGACAATCACTTAGGTTAAGTGTTTAGCCCAGAGGGCAGTATAAAATTTCATCAAAATTCAAACCATGCATAAATGATCTCAACTTGCAGTGTCTATTTATACCACACAACATGTTAGTCACATTTTTCACTGCAGATTGAAAGTAATGATGAAGTAACAGATAAGGATGAAAGACTGAATATGTGCTATGCCACCCATGTATAATTCAGTTAGTGGCAAACATGGATTAGAAAGTATCCTGCAACAGCATGCAACTGCCTGAGAAAACCTGTGAACCACTAACGAGGCAAAGGGGACAGCAATGAAACCGGAAATATTTCACATACACAAATTAGCCAGGTAAAGAAGAAAGAGTTAATACATCAGTGCGTCAAGCATTCAAAGACAATGAGAAATATAAATATGCATCAAAAGGATATTACAATTTGATATCTTTCAGGTTTGGTGTTTCTTTAAAAAAAAAAACACTGGCTTTTTTAAATCCAGAGAACAAAGCAGTGTCAGTGCAAAAGGCATCATTTTCCTAAAGCCAAAATCTTCAAATTTTGGTGAATACCATGTAAAGAAAACTTTGGTGCAGACTCTCCATTTAAAGTGTAGAATACTGCCCTCAACCTCCAGGAAGAAACAATCACAGTGCAAAAAAGTTTATGCTCCTTCTTTTTCCAGATAAAATTTTTGCTTTAGTTATTTTGGAGAGAAGCTTTGAGCTATGAATTAAGAAAGAAGATCTGTGATTTTTCATTTTAATCCTAAAGAAAGAAGAAATCTTTAGTTGATGACAGCCGCTGAAAGAAAGTAATAACTACAATATATAGTGTTATTTATCAGCTGATTACAGATCACTCCATTGAATGTATCAGCTATTCTCACACGCCTGCTACAGTTTTTGCCTAAACTATTAGAATCAGCTTCTCATTCTCTCTAAATGGCGAACGCAAAGGATTAATTGGCATTCCATTTTTTATTATTCTAGAAGCATCCAAGGTGCTGGATGAACTAATAACATTGGCAGTTCATGCTTCAGGGAGATCATGACGTAGCGTTGAAACTGCATGGCGGAGAATTAAACACAAATGTAAGCTGAAAGCCATGTATGGAGCTGTGTTTTCGTTCAACATCCTGTTGGTCTCGACAGTCTCAGGTTATCATCACTCTAAGCAAAGCTAGATGTTAATGATTTGTAGCTTCCTTTTTGGGGAGTTCCCTCTGAGTAAAAGGCATAGGTTAAAGCTGCACATGGAAGTAGTGGCAAGGGGAGATGAGAGCTGGTATCTTTGGGTGTAGAGTAACATCACCACAGGCCACAGTACTGAAAAGTAGAGGGAGGCTAAGTGGTAAAGGACCTTACAAATGACTGGGAAAGATTATAGTATGACAGATGCCTCCAATGATAGCTAATTTAAATGCCGTTAGGTGCATTATATTTCACGTGGAGACAGTCTACAGTGTGATAGAAAGTATTACAATAGGTTAGCAAGAAAGTTTACGCTTCAGTCAGAGTAAATTGTCATCACTCCACTGAAAATGGCACTTGAACAACTTACCTCAGCTAAGGATCTGCCCCTTTGCATTACTACAGCATTCATTGTCTTTAGCAAAATACTCACAGCAGATGCTAACGCTGGTGGAACTTAAGCAAGTTTCTGCTGACTCATTGTCCCAAAAGAGAAATTAGAACAAAGTTCATGAATGTTCAAGCATTACACAGCACTTTTAGTTTATTTTGCTGTTCTAAGCTTCCCATTTTTTTTCAAAAAGGGTGATATTAAATAAAAAAAAAAAATCCCGATTTGCATTTTTACATCTTTATATTTAGTGTAATGCTGCCATTCTTCCAATGAAGTCTAGGAAAATGACAGAATGAAGCCTGGAGTACATTATTTTGAGCTGATTTCCCTCTAACATTAGTAAACAGTTTGATGCACAATGTCACTAGTAGCACTATTCTCTCTTGTCTTCCCCCATTTAATGAAAATCTGTGAAATAAATGCTACAAGGCAGTACTGCTGGCATGACAAATTCCCAGCCAATAAGTCTTGCATTTGCCAAGATGTAAGCTCTGAAACTTGGCATTTGGCATTCAGAACTAGATAACCTTACTATAGTAACTACATTCACTGTATCTACAAGAAGGATGAATAAATCAACAATAATTGAACTACTAAAAGTGTCTAATTTCCAGCATAGTGCTTCAAGCAACAACTGAAATTAAAAAACTGTTAAAACACAGCTACATACCCATACAATCTTGTTATGAATGCACTGAAGCAAAGGTTAACAAAAAAGAATGAATATGCATTCTTTGCTAAAAGTAGCATTCCTTGATCTACAGTAGTGATGAACTGTATAAATGTCAGGTCCCATCTAAGTCCCACAGAGCTTGGTGTTCCCAGTAGCAAGAATTTTTTATTGTTCCTGTAACATTACTCAAAGTAGGGAAAAGGCTACTCCCGGTGTGTGTGGAATGCAGCCCCTTTTCTGAAGCTTGGCAGTGTTTCCAAAGTTAGCAATGATCATAAACCCTTGAAATATGGCTGGTATCTCTGGCGCCTGATCCAAAGCCCAGTGAAGGCAAATGGGAAGATGCCACATGTCTGCAGTTTTGTGCGGGCCAGGCTTAAAATATTACTTCTCTTGTCACTTGATTCCATAATTGAGAATTTCTTACATTGTTCAAGTCAGATTTCACTGAATTTCCCATCCACCCATCTTTTCTCCCACTGTTAATTTTTATTTTAAAAGTACAGGTCTGAAAATCTTTAGGAAAATAACTAGCACGGTAGGTTAAATGGACTCAGTGCTTCAGAGCAACAGGATAGTCTAATAAACAGAGCTTTTCATGTAATACATTTCCACACTAATACACAGGAGAGAACCTACCATTGGGACACAAGCCTGCTGTACACCGCTTTGAAAACTCTCCCAGAATTAATTCACACTGATTATTAGCATAGCATGGATGCATTCACCTGGGGAACTAACTAAAAATAATTGCCAATTTACCAACGAACAAGAGTAGGCTTTTTAATCTCCCATGACTCCACAGATTGGTGACAGTACAGTACAGAGTCACATCTCTGTGATTGCAGCACAGCTGGCGTTAAGCTTTGGGGTATATGCAATCACAAGGAATTGCTGGAAGCCACTGAGATCCTGGGTGGAGCCATTCCTTGGGCCACCATTTGGACACTCCTGCTACAATCTTAATATCTGGGCTGCTCATTTATTGGGGACAGATTGGAAATACTCTTCCTTGATATTTTTATCTACAGCCACTAGAAGATCATTTGGTTTCTGGGACCAGCTATTGACCTTCTTTTGGGACCTCAAATCTGGAAACTCAGTATTTATTCAGTGTTGACTTTGAGGAAAAAATATAGGCATAAGTTTTTAAACCTTTTATTTCTCATATTTTTCCTGAAAGCTGAGGAATAAGAGAGATGCTACCACAGTGGAGATACTGGTTCTTACAGCTATCTCCAGGAAAACTGGGGACTGTCTTCATGTACTTACATATATAACACATGTACAGACAGGGAAGTATTTCTCCAGATGCACTGGATGGGATAGTGAAATGCATGATTAACTGGATTGAATATGCATCTTTCACCCTCTGACATTTTGTGGGTCAAAATCTATATCTGATGCACATATGTTAAAGCCAGCGAGGGAAAGGCAGATACTCAGAGACTAGAGAATCTTTTCTTTCCTCAAAATTCCTGCCACCTCTGAGGCTAAATTGAATACTTGTGGCATGAACATACATCCAAGTGTCTTTTAAAAGATGAGGATCATGATACAGTGTTTGAAGTGGAAATTGTTCCAACTTTGAAATACTATAACTTACCAAGCAACCAAAGATGCTAGAAGTCTCCTGTACTACATTTAACTGAAATGCAAGGCAAATACAAACAGACAGTTACTGTGCATAAAATGATTACACATGATGGTTAAGGGTGGCATTGTTTCCTCTATATAAAGCAAGCTTCAAAGGGAACAGTAATTTTTGGATTAATGGGCAAACAATGCAGAACAAATTACATCAGTAGTTAGTTAAAAGATCTGTAAAATAGCTTGCCCTCTGTTTCTGAGTAATGGGACTGATGAAGGAGCGGGATTTTTTTTTTTTTTTTCCATCCCCAGCCCTCTTCCCCTGCAATTGTTTAGACGGGAGGATTAACAGTCAGAGAGAACATCTCTGCACGTTGTGAGAAAGACGCAGCATTCAGTACAGCTGCAAGAAAGAACAGCTGAACCAGGAGTTTGGTCACTGTGAATCCCATAAAACAAACCTGGCATGTTTTCAGTCATTATCTCTCAGCAGAGACCTAAAAAAAAAACTGGGATAGATCTAGATACCAGTCTGAGAAGCTTACGAGGACAAAGTACACCAAAGAGCTACCTAGTCTGTTTAAAACAAAGCTCAAGACAGTGATTCACACCTTCATAACATTCAAGCATGGCTACTGCAAATTCCCTGTTTGCTGGACTTCCTCTTAAATCAAAAGGTAGACAGACAGCATTATATTCAGCATTTTGTAACCAGAATCCCAAACCTGGCAGGTTGGGTTAGATTTTTTGGATCCAAGGCCAGGCAAATGGCAGATCTTCTCTGTTCTTTCCTATTTACCTTTCTCATCTCCTCCCTGCCCCAATTTGATATTGCCTGGGAGGGAGATACTGTATTCTACCTAAAGCAAGGACAAAATACATGGGGTGAAATATTGGTCCCGCTAGGTTATTGATGAGGAGGATTTTGACAGATTTTGACACTTTTATCATCACTTCTAAGATAAGGAACTAGAGTCAGCAGTTACAAGGTCCATAGTTGCCCAGACTTTCCTGCTCCGACTCTTTTCATCTTACCATCAGCTTCTTGTTCCCACCATTTGTGAAGTGCCTCAGTTTGTGCTGGAAACCTGTGAGGGCAGAGACCCTCCTAACTTATCTGGCTGTTTTGTTACACATCACTGTATATTTAATAATAATTATGCCTCTGCAGAGGTATTTTATTCTGATAGATTCAGAACTATCCCACCAGGATCTTCAGCTACTTATTCATTTTGCTACAGGCTACAACAGAAAGAGTTAGAGAATTTACTGAAATAACAAAGTCATTTTACATACATATGGTCTATGCTTCTGTGCTACAGCAGTGACAGATAAAAAGCAGCAATCTATCATATTTTTCTCTCCACGCTGTACTCAATAGGATCCAAAGTGTGGTACCCATTTTGCTACTAATGTACATGTATAACTCCCACTTATTTACTGTAGTGCCCTAAAGATGTGACAGTTAGCTATGTAATGCACTTATTATTTTTATTCATTCTATTCATTAGAGATGACCGTGTATGGCGCACTTACAGCTTTGCTTTTCTCCACTAGTCATCAGTAATGTCATCTTTTCTAGCTCATGAAAACAAAATGTGTATTAAATGACAAACAACAACCAAATCTCTCTCTACGCTATGCTTCACAGCCAGCTTGCCAAGTCTTCTACCTTCCTGTGAGTCTGAATAAACCAAAGAGCAATTCAGCTATGTCAAAAAGTGCTTTTGCACTGAGCAGGAATCAAGGCTAAACGGTGTGAAACGCCTGTGAGGGAGAAATGCCGGCAGTACTCTCTCTGAAGTACTTTGGCTGCCCTCATGGCAAAGGCTCCAACAACTTTGGGAGCCCAGGCTGCTCGACGGCTGGACAGTCAATGTCCCCAGTATTTAAGAAGAAGAGAAACTAGCAATTTCTATCAAAAAACTGCATGACAGGCATATTCTGTCAACATACTCAGCTTTCCCTCTTGACTATTGCCAAATTTGAACCATCTTCTTTAACTTTTACCAAATAGGAATTCTCTAAGGGAGAGGAGAGCAGAAAAAGCCTTTTGGCAGGGAATTATAAACATACTCTCCTGGAGCGGGCTAGGTCAAACTGTGAATCGCCCCAGCATCGGGGAGCATTTGCCTGCTGTTTCAGCTCCGTTATGTATAATCAGATGGCAACAACACAAATCCCTTGCCCGGATCTCTATGAAAACTCGGTTTTCATAGTGAAGTTGCTCAATGACTGAGCTCGCTGCTCCTTTCTGCTCAAGAGCATTAAAGCCAGTAGAAAAGGAAAAAAAGAAACAAACATCTCCCTGACATCTTCAGTGAGTGATCACTCACTGATGACTCTCAACTCACACTCTCACCTGAGTGATTTGTATCACCAATTTCTCCTTTCCACTGCTTAAGGCCAGCTCTCAGCTACTGAAGTTCTACAGGTCTAGAACCTGCAGGAGGAAGGGCAGCGGCTCTCAACTCTTTTCATCATCCTGAACATATAAATAAAATTATCATGAAACATAATTGCACTGAAGTCCATAGGTACTCACAGTAGTAAAAGTTCTCCATCACCCTAACAACATCAAATTCCAGCAAAATCAAGTGTGTGCATAGATATTGGAGGGCTTTGCAAAAGACCCCTGTAAAAGACAGTTCTGAATAAAGACTCATGTTTCCTTAGCATGTATTTTCAATCCTTAAAATTTTGTTTCCTATTTTTTCCAGCAGGTTAGATAAATTTTGACATAATCCTGTTTGTTGATTTTAAATTTGTTTCCAAACAGTTTGATCACCTCAGTCTTCACCTCTACATCTGAATCATCAGCAGGAGATACAACTTATTTCTCATTCACCTTTCACTTGCACCATTTTACCACAGTGCATGGGTACAGGGATATAATGCCTCAATTGCACAAGACAGCAAAGAAATACTGTCTCTCTAAATGTATGCAGTTCATTGGACTTTGCACATTTATGAATTATACTATATAATAAAAGAAGCAACACACAGCTTCAGAAAAATCACAGGGAACAAGAAAGATGCCATAGCTATATTTAATGATTTGTTCCTAGGATAAGTTTGCAAAAAGTAAACTTTTACTGTGACTGAAAAATCCCTGACAAAACTAAGACTAAAGCAAAAACTCCACAGAAATATGTATTGGTCTGCTGTAAAAATTCAATCTGCAAAGATGTGAGGACATGCACCAACACAAACACTGATCTGACATCTGAATACATGAAAAAAATAAAAAAATAAAAATCCATAACTTGTGTCCTGCTGTGATTTGCCTGCAAAGCATAACTCCCACAAAGAGTACAGAATCAGGACAAAACCTAGTGACACTCTGTGCTCACACAGCGGAAGCTTAAGCATTTTTAGGAATGACATGTGAAAGATTTGAAGGCATTCAAAGGAAACAGTGGAACTTCTGATTTCTCCCAAGAGGTTAAGCTTGGCTTGCCTTTAAATCTCCATCTTGAAAAATATTAACTAGATTTCACTTCAAAATGGAATTAGAAACATTGAAACAGGTGGATTATCAGAAGTTACTGAGAAACTGTTTCTTGAAGTAATTTTTAAATGATTAGCACTTTTTAAAGTAAGCAATAAAGAGCTAGCCTCCTTTTCACAAAGAAAGTTGAATGCCTACTCTTAATGGCAATATTTTATATATAGTGCATGAAGCAGATCCTACTAGTACAGCTATAAAAAACTGGTAAAATTTGACCTTTGATTTTAGGTAAATGTTACATATTTGAATAAAAGGTTGCATTTATAGGCAGCCACAGAATTATTTTTTTTATTTTAATGAAATCTTTAGAAGAGCTCAAGGAAGAATCCAGGGAAATTTTTTAAACAGGCAACATTAATTTTGAACAAATTTTAAACACTCGGACAAGGATTTTCCTCCAACATAAAATTCATCAACCTCCTTACTTGGTGTAAATTCAATGTGTTCTGTTTGTATGACATAAACAACAAGCACTTTCACAGGAATGAGGCAAACCATATGTGAAGGTGTTTTAGAAAGCACAACAGGGAATACACCAAGCAAAGAAGCATCTGCATTTATTTCAATGTCAAATCACATGTGTATTATAAAGGGAAATTTTATTGTTTTTATTAAAAAACAACTTTACTATCCTGGGTTGTTTACAGTTAACTCTTCCTGCCCTTGAGTGTCCTCATTGATTTGGCAAAAACACCCGCAGCAGGTAAAGTCATAAAGGCTACCAGTGCAGAGGCAGAGTTGCAAAGGTGTCTTCAACCCCCTCCGCCCTGCCCAGGCCAGGATATGCTGCCAAGAGCCCGTTTCTTCTCCACCCTCCCCTTGCTACTCCTCTTGGACTGAGGCTGCATCTGCTCCTGATGGCTGCAAGGGAGAACCAAAGCCTGGCCCACCACCCCCACCCCACCCCCAACCCCCTGGATTTCAGAGGTGTGAGAATATAAATTTAGGTAGGATTTATTTCTCACTGGTGCCTGCATGTGGTGGGACATGCATTTCAAGATGCTGTCTGATCCTGCACTGATGCTGCACTGACCAGCCTGTGGCCAAGCTACCATGGGCATCGCACGGCACTGCTGCACAAGGCGCTGGGTACTCCCCCACAAAAGGCACTGCCCTACAATAAATTATTTTTACAGAAGCTGGCCAGAGTCAGCTTAACACGTTTGGAGTTCAGGAGGAAATATTTCAAAGCAACATTTAGCCTGGGTATGTGCTACAGGCACGTTGTTAAAAAGTTAATTGCATGGAGACAAAGGATGATCGTTACTTTTATATTAGTGTGTAATATTAACCCTTAAGAGCTGTGTTTGATGATAAGTTGTTGGTGATTGAAACTGCTAGTCCATTATTTATACTTAAACTCGAGTCTGAGGATTCCTGGAGTCACAGAAAGGGTTTATGTGGTTTTTTTGGGGGGAGATTTTGTATTAAGATAGATACAGGGTTTTGAAATCTAGGATCTTTTTCCTATCGCCTCTAAACCTATGCATAAAAAGCAGTGTTAAAGCGTTGAAGTGCTGAAATTATTTTTCAGATCTGTATTTATTATGCACTTTCAGGA
Source organism: Burhinus bistriatus (assembly GCA_013397275.1). Lineage (NCBI taxonomy): Eukaryota > Metazoa > Chordata > Aves > Charadriiformes > Burhinidae > Burhinus > Burhinus bistriatus. Next base: position 243,664 of record VYXH01011489.1, on the reverse strand, counting down.
AATCCGGCTTTATGTTGACAAATAGCCATGACGAACATTTTTTCCTCAAATTTTACTTGTTTCAGGGAACAGAAGAACAGGGCTAGAAAGCTTCTGATAGCACGTTTTGGGCTGCAAGGGTCAAAATTCCTCCAAACATTTTCTCTCTCAAGGTTATAGCTTTCACCTGTTTTATTTAGACAATAGCCACTAAAAATATTCATGTTCTGCTGCAGGTTACACAGGCTTTTAGTTCCAGAAACACAAATATCTGAAAGAAGGGAGGTTCAGAGATGCCGTGGTGGGAGGCAAGGTCCTGGGGTCGGCTCGCCTCAAAGCTCTGCAAAGCGCTTGGTGGCTGTTTAGTAGCTATGGGGCTGTGACCACAGGTGACCATATCAACAGCATGCACCTCCCTGTAATACATGACCACGTTCATCTGTTGTCTTAACCTCTTCTCTCTCATCTTGTGTTTTGAACTCATCCCCTCACCACCAATTCATAGGACCTAAGCAAAAGCCTGCTGCTTTCAGCAAGGCAGTATGTGGGCACAGTGGAAAAGTCACTCGCGTGGGCTGCGAGATCAAAGCTGAAGGCTGCGGGCTTCTGCAGCCAGAATGATCTTTGTAGTACATACGTGTATAATGCCCACTGTAAGGAGGTTTGACTATGGCCTACGGATGTGAGACACCACTGTCAAATTAATACGAATGGAAAAGGACAAGCATGCTATAGCAATGGAAACAAAAAAAATCACAATTATCAGAAAAATATTTGCAATCAGAAAAGAATATTTTGCTTGTACTCACCAGTGTCCCCGTTGGCAAGCCCTACAAGAAAAGAGTAGATAAGACAGAGGAAAGAAGAGAGAAAAAAATACAGGGAGAGGAGGGGAGAGAGAGAGGAAAAAAGAGAGAGACTGAGACAGAGTGGATACTTTTAACTTGTCACGGTACAACACTAGCTTTTAATTAATACAGGGTATGTACAACTTTGAAGACTCTTGGTCGTGCAGTATTTTATGCTAAATACATTTTATGGGATTTTGTTTTTAAAGAGGATTTTGTAAAATAACCTAGCCCAATAAATGATTTACCAGCTGCAATAAAAGATCAAGGAAATTGCTCAGATTGCATCTTGGAGCATCTAAAACTCTGAAGTTTATGGAGATCTAAGCTGCCCCCAGATCTACAGTCCTATTAAAAATTTTTGTAGTAGCTAATTATCTTGCATTGCATTTTTTAAAAGGTAGCAATCCTAGCAGAGAGGAAGGTCTGGAAACAGACAAAGATAAGTTGATGCCCTTTAATGGGAAAGTAGGAGAGAAGGAGAGGAGAAGAGACGGACAGAAGTGAGTAACAACCGAAACACCACACTGGTATGGTAACAAATGGAACTAACAACTCAAAAGGTATTGGATACTCCTTCAATCACATAGGGAAACTGAATTAACTCTAAGTTAAAAAAAAATATATATTATTAAGGACATTCTTTACATGGCATGCTAAGCGTAATATCTATATTACCTGACCAAGGGTGGAGTAATTTGTTTACCTATTTTTTTCTTTCTGATAAAGATGATATTTTACCACAAGTAAAGCAGAAAGCAAAGAAATGCTCTCTAAATTCTGTTTTGTTCTAACCTCATGGGACTTTCACATAATAAGTAAGTAAATAAAGCAAGCACTGGTCCTTATTTCAAACAACATGACAGAGACAGTAAATAGAATGGCACATTGAAAGAATAAAATACTAGCCTCAGCTGTCTTCACAGAAGGATGGGCAGCACAGGCACCATGAAACATGCATCGTAGCCTTTGTTTCATACCAGGAAAATACAGTTCATGCTCTGTAAATTACTGTGCTCAGACATACCTCTCGCTCCCCAAGGAAGCCTAGTGAAGCCAATGTCCCCGCAGGCATGGGGCTCCAAAGTCAACTGGGCTTCCTAAGAGAGGATGAAGAAAGGAAAAAGAAAAGCAAAAGGAAGAAAGCACCATGGTTTTTTCTGGTCCCCAAATCAGACAGCGAGGTGCATGCCAACTTAGACAAATGCCTGTTCCTTCTACTCCTCTGGGCACCTTGTGCAATCAGAGAGGCCACAGGTTTCAAAGCCTAGGGCCAGGCTGCTGCAGGGATAGTGACCAGAAGCCAGTATGTGCTCCAGGAGTGCCTCCGTGCTGAGGAAGCATGGACTTGGGCCCTTTTCCCAACATTTTCAAGCTGAACAGCTTTGAAAAGAATAAAGGATCAATACTGCCGACTTTAAACATTCATTGTATCACTGTAACTCTGCAAGACACGAAAGAGAGACAGTGAAGTTCACCAGCACAGAAAGCAAGCACCTTGAGATAGAAAAGGTTGATGATAATTCAGTTAATTTAGTTTGAAAATTGAGGTAGGTAAAATAAAACAGTGGGAGACAGCAAGGATATTTGTATGAACACTGCTACTCTAAAATCTGTTCTTAAATTATGGCCAGGATGGGGAGTCCTTAGCTGTCCAAAACAGCCATAATTAATTCAGCAGAATTATGGCAGTCTGATTAGATATGATTATGTGTTATTTTTCCACTTGATTGCTGCCTCTTGAAATACTCAGGGTTGACCATCTCTAGGGTTGAGTTGAGATTTCTACAGTGAAAATGCGCTTTGTGTCTGTATAGTATTTACCTAACTTTCTGCCAAACTTTAAGGGCACCAAGTGAATGTGGCAAGTGAGAGCAGGGAACAACAGAGCTAGTGATGCTGAAGGCTGCTTGACTTGTCTGATTAGATAATCCTGCTTTCAAATGTTTTGATAGGGAAGTCATTTAAAACTAAATTTTCACAGATGTCCACCCTATTCTGATGTTCATTTTCTGGATGCTTTATTTGAAACTCTAGAGTCTGATTTGCAGAAGACCATGGGTGCCAGAGGTGCACATTACAACTGGGTTTTTTGAACATTCAAAACACAATACAATGCTATGTGAAACAGTATCAGATCATTTCATTTAGTGAAGAACTGGGTCTTCATTGTTTTCTACTAATTACAAATAGCTGTCCAACTTTTGCAATTACCTTGAAGATGAAATCCCAGGAAAAATAATTATAAGTAAATGAAAAGATTTCATTTTGATGCAGTCTTTTTAATTTCGCTTTAATTTATCTTTTCATTTTAAGTAATTTGCAATATGTGTGTTTTATAACAAAGAAAAGTAATAATAGTTAAAATAACATCCAAGAAGGAGTGTATTGCTCTTAAAATGCTGAAAAGGTTTTTTTCTAGAAATCCCCTTTCATTTCTTTCCGACACAGCTTCTCACAGCAACACAGCAATGTCAAAATTGCATTCTCAGACAAAAAATGCTTCCAAATTTTTTCTAATCAACTTCAATCATAACTACTACTAAGGAGTCAAAGAAAATCCAAGTCTTTGGTTACTTACAAGTGCTAGAAATATCTTACCTCATATCCCTATTTGTGAAGATGAAATAACACTCCTTCCATACTTCACAATGATTTTGCAAAGAAAAAATAACTTATTTGTAAAGTTCTTTTGGGAAGGAAAGTACAAGGACATCAGTAATTCTGAATTCCACGCAGGGTCTGCATGTTGTAAATAAGGCCAGGGGCCACAGTGACCAAAAAGCAGAAAATAAAGTGCCTAATATTTCCACAAATAAATACACAGAAAAATTAGTTCTGTGGAAAAATAGCATATGATGTCATATTCACAACATGCGTGCACAAAGGGGACAACCTGCGTGTTGGAATTTGCAGCCTAATAACATTCATCTGAATGTACATACCTCTATAATACAAGAATAACAAGGCACACTTTTGGTTTGTGAAACTGTTTGATGCTGAGATTGCTTACCACACAGAAAAAGTATATTTCTCTAACTCCTCCAAGTAAAAATTGCTCTCTGCAGATGCTTTCCCTTCTTCTGGGCTTGCATTGTTCCCAGGACCTGATCTTTCTTGATAGCGTTGGTCAGGTGGGTTATTCCAGTTGATCTTTAAATTAAAAGAAAAAACAAGTTAGAATAGTAAGGTAATTAGCTAGGCACAGCTAGTAAAGTATAAGCTGCCAGTTTCACCCTGTTTTGAACTTCTAGCTCTGTTTTACTGCTCACTCTATAATGAACCTGGAAAACAGCAGTGGCAAAGCTGGCTCAAAATGCCTAAGGATAGAACAGAATAGAATAGACTATTTCAGTTGGAAGGAACCTACAACAGTCACCTAGTTCAACTGCCTGAACAATTCAGGGCTGACCAACTTAAAGTGTGTTATTAAGGGCTTTGTCCAAATGCCTCTGACAGGCTTTGGGCCTCGACCACCTCTCTAGGAAGCCTGTTCCAGCGTTTGGCCACCCTCTTGGTAAAGAAATGCTTCCTAATGTCCAGTCTAAATCTCTCCTGGCGCAGCTTTGAACCATTGCCATGCATCCTGTCACTGGATCCCAGGGAAAAGAGATCAGCACCTCCCTCACCACTTCCCCTCCTCAGGAAGCTGTCAAGAGCAATGAGGTTGCCCCTCAGCCTCCTTTTTCTCCAAACTAGACAAGCCCAAAGTCCTTAGCCACTCCTCAGAGGATATGCCTTCCAGCCCTTTCACCAGCTTTGTTGCCCTCCTCTGGACACATTCAAGGACCTTCACATCTTTCTTAAATTGTGGGGGCCAGAACTACACACAGAGTAATTCAGTGAATTCATTTGTGTTCCTATAAGGCTGTGGTTTGACAAACCCTCTCATGGAGGTGTAAGCTTGTGCTGACACCAGAAGAAGTCATCCAGCCTTCCTCTACCTCCTCGCTTTTTCCTGTGTTGCACACCGCACTCTGTCAGCACAAAAATTTGGACATCCACATAATAAAACTTACGGAGGGAACTGATCTGGGAAGGGAATTAATGCCTCTTTCCTTTCTTCTCCTTTTATATAACTGGGTTAGCTCTCAGCTGAGCCCATTCTTATCCAGGCCACCCTGCACTGGTGCCAACACAAGGGAGGAGAGGGACAGTATCATATCTTTCAAGGCTGGTGCCAGTTTAAGCTGATTTTAACTACTCCTTGAGCTACAAAGTACAGAATCTTAATCTGTGCTCTTCTCCAGAATAACATTTTTGCACACAGGGGGGCCAATTCAGCACTGGCATCGCCTCTCTCTGGAGTGACCAGCTGGTTCCTCGGATGCTCGGCACTATCACCCCTGGACAGACAGCCAAACAGCACTTCCACCAAGAGACACAATGAGGTCATAACTTACCAAACAGCCATCTGCAGGTGACTTCATGAAACTATCTATTAATACCTTCCTAGGCACAATACCAAACTCTATAAAGGTATTGTTAACATTTAGTGAACAAGCCCAGAGAGAGCAAAGGCATGGAAGTTAAAACCAGTTATGTCTGAACTAGAAGCAGGACTCCCTTTTTGTTCTTTCTTTTAGACAGGGAGATGGAAAGTATACTGTTTAGAGGTAACCACAAAGGGAAATTTTGGTTCTCCATCCCTTGATGCCGATTTTATGAAGCAAGCAGTTGAAATTTTCTAGCTTATACTGGAAGCTAACCTAAATGATTTAAGATCCTTTTTGACTTTCACATTTATGAAATCTGTAATGAACAAAACATCCAAGTTTACTCTGTAGATCTCAAAAAATTTCAGCATTTCCAGGGAACATAGCATTGGCATTAGATGTAGTCACAACACTGTATACTTTATTAGTTATGAAAACTGCAAAGATTTTTTTTTTTTTAACTTGGTAAACAATTTTGCTCTAAAAGGCAAATTTGTATTCTGAAGGTTGGATTACATAGACCACATCCACATTTTGAATTTTAATTTAAGGCTCATGGACATAACAGACAGAGGTTCATATGCATACCTACATAATGCTAAATATGGTTATCAGTAAACATGATACAATCATCATATTTTCAGCAGTCATTGGAAAAGCTGCCACAAGCAATGGAATATATTGTCAAAAAGCAATTCTATGTAAACATGAATAGTTAAGGCAAAGTAGAAGTGGGTAGCATGCTCAAAGCTGTTTTCAAATACTAAGACCAGGCAGCTACAGATAGCATTGCACTCCACCTAGCCACATGCCTGCCCAACTNCTGGCATCGCCTCTCTCTGGAGTGACCAGCTGGTTCCTCGGATGCTCGGCACTATCACCCCTGGACAGACAGCCAAACAGCACTTCCACCAAGAGACACAATGAGGTCATAACTTACCAAACAGCCATCTGCAGGTGACTTCGTGAAACTATCTATTAATACCTTCCTAGGCACAATACCAAACTCTATAAAGGTATTGTTAACATTTAGTGAACAAGCCCAGAGAGAGCAAAGGCATGGAAGTTAAAACCAGTTATGTCTGAACTAGAAGCAGGACTCCCTTTTTGTTCTTTCTTTTAGACAGGGAGATGGAAAGTATACTGTTTAGAGGTAACCACAAAGGGAAATTTTGGTTCTCCATCCCTTGATGCCGATTTTATGAAGCAAGCAGTTGAAATTTTCTAGCTTATACTGGAAGCTAACCTAAATGATTTAAGATCCTTTTTGACTTTCACATTTATGAAATCTGTAATGAACAAAACATCCAAGTTTACTCTGTAGATCTCAAAAAATTTCAGCATTTCCAGGGAACATAGCATTGGCATTAGATGTAGTCACAACACTGTATACTTTATTAGTTATGAAAACTGCAAAGATTTTTTTTTTTTTAACTTGGTAAACAATTTTGCTCTAAAAGGCAAATTTGTATTCTGAAGGTTGGATTACATAGACCACATCCACATTTTGAATTTTAATTTAAGGCTCATGGACATAACAGACAGAGGTTCATATGCATACCTACATAATGCTAAATATGGTTATCAGTAAACATGATACAATCATCATATTTTCAGCAGTCATTGGAAAAGCTGCCACAAGCAATGGAATATATTGTCAAAAAGCAATTCTATGTAAACATGAATAGTTAAGGCAAAGTAGAAGTGGATAGCATGCTCAAAGCTGTTTTCAAATACTAAGACCAGGCAGCTACAAATAGCATTGCACTCCACCTAGCCACATGCCTGCCCAACTTAATTCCCTAGAAAAAGTCAAGGTTTCAGAGTAGGTAACATGTGCAAAGTACCTTGCTTGCACTGACATTGTCTGCATGAAACTATCCCTGTGAAAGTAGACATAAAAACATTATTTGGACGTAAATACCAGAAGTGTTAAAGAGTATTATGAGTGAATTTCTCTGAGACTGTGTTTGATCTTGTCTGAAGTACAAAAACAGAAGCTCGGTCATCTGCACAAGGATGGGATTATGGCCACAGAATACATTTTACTTCTCTCGGAAGTCGCTAACCGGGAGCGTTGTGTCTTTCATAGCCCCCATTCAATATCCTGAATACATGTAACAGTGTGCACACCCACTGCAACAAAAAATAAGTTGTCACTAATGCCCATCACTCAGAAGATCCTCAGTGGGAGACAATTTGCAACTCCTTAGCATAGATTGAATTTAGGGGCAGGGGGTAAAGCAGCTGATATGTCCTATATTCCCAAAAAAGGCGAGGTCAGACCCAAAGGTCTTTCTGTTTGCTTTTGTTAAAAAAAAAAAAATTAAAAACATCTGTTTACAAAAAGAAAAGTGACAACTGAGGAGAATAATCCACTACATGAGGTTCTGTCTTCTGCCTTAAGTCTGTTCTTTACATTAGTTTGAAATTGTTTCTAAGATATGATTGTTGGGTAAAATTATTTGAGGAGATGGTTTCAGTTCCAGAGATACAAGTAGGCCCAAATGACATAATTCAGACCCAATGTCTAAATCTTGAACATGCTAAAACAAGGATCTCTCTGAACATTAGGGCTCACTCATCCCATTAAAAAAGAGGGGCACTTACAACCTTTGAAAGGAGCTCATGCTCACATTTCTTTTGTCAGAAGTATTCTCAGAAGAGGCTCAGTTCAGAAATCTATTTAAACATGTCAATAACTGTAAGCTTGTGAGTCATTTCACTGAGTCTAAAGGGACTAGACAGTGCTGAATTACCCATGGGCTTACGCACCTTACTGAAACCAGGTCACTTTAATGTGGCTTTGAGAGCCACCCACAACTGAGGTTCCTATAAGACCGTGGCACTTTGTTCAAAGGCAAGGTGCTATTATGGGATTGTAGGAAATGAATTTCACTCTGCCACTCCCATGGGTTGGGTTGCTTTGCCCATTACACCCACTCCATCAGTCCTTAAATCAGTCTTCCTATAGATATAAGGCTACACATACGCATGCACAGATCAGTCTGCAGTTTTGTTTATAATGTAACTCTGGTTTCTCCAAGTTACCCTTACCTCTCTAAAGAAAGAAATCATTTTAAAACGTAGTAATTTAAAATGGAGGGAATTTCCAGTTGGCCAATCCATTTTTGCTCATAGATATTTATATGTAGATCATCACACTACTAAAGCTAAAGGTGTGATAATAATTCTCAGCTATTGAGTGTTTGTGTCACAGTACACGTACAGGTATAAACACGTGGTACACAAGTTTGTGAGTACTCTGAGTACCATGATGACTTCTTTCCATGGGCAATTAAAAGCATTAAAAATGTTTCAGAGTACATCTAGAACAGGGTGAGACAAATTGCCAGAACAATTAATTTGAATATTCCTGTTTGCAGTTATAGTTCACTGCAGCCATGCTGATCTAAGGAGTGAAGCGGAGCAACACTTCCAGAGAAAAATTGCATCCTTCATTGGAAAATACCTGATTTAGAACAGATAATATGCAGGTAGAAGCAATTTTCAGGAATACAGAGTCTTCTTTGTGTCTTAGTTCTCAGGATTTACATTAAATTGGAAAGTTCCAGTAGTATCTCACCCAGAAAGTGTTGCCACAATGCAGATGTGATTTTGTGGTAACTTGTACTGGTGACACGATATTTTTTCACAAATTGATTATGTCCTTGATGAAGATAATACAAATAACATACTAAAAGTAGGGGTAGGGGTCTTCTGCACAAGGATAGGAGAGCTTGGAGGTTATAGATGCATAGGAAATCTATCTTGTGTTTAAACGTTACTGAAATAATATCATCCTGGAGCGCAGCCTTGATCAAGCTGCTCTTTTTTGATTACTGGATGGTCTTTCCTACTACTCCTTTGAAATTCTTTTACTGGAGAGATTGGCTCCCTACAGTTCTATGCAGGAGACGGCAATACTCCTGGCCGTGTGAAGCCTTATGGTAGCTATAACAAAATTCACAGTGTTAGATTAAACACAGCAACAAGAAGAAGCAAGCCATATTCATAAATAGCACAGGTAGAATCTCCAATGGCTTCACCGTGCACTTTAAGAGAGACGGTGACGTTCAGACCAAAGCCAGTACCTTGTGATATCCTCCTTGGTCTTCCTTTGGCCAAAAGAAGCCACAGTGCTCATCTGCACTGCCACGGCAGCCTTGGTAAAAATCATCTTCTGTAAGGAAAAAAAAAAAAAAAAGTATTTTTATATCACTGCATAAGACAAAGATCTGGAAAGGCAGGACCTGGGTTTTGTTCCCTCTCCAACCAAGATCCAGCATGACTCCAGGCAGGTCATTTTTTCCCCTCTGTCCTAGTTATAAATAGGTGGTTAATTCTCTCCTACCTTCTACCTTCCAGAAGTGTTAGGATGATAAATGTGGAGAAGACTTCAGATACTGTGGTGCTGGAAATAACAACTGTATAGCTACTATGTGGGGGAAAAAAAATAGAAATAAAGAAATAACAGACACCAGAAGAATGTCAGTGAAAGGTATTTTAAACATCCCAGCATGCATTCTTCGGAAAAGAGAAGGAAGTTCATTTTCTTGTATGGACATGGTTGTGGATCAAGAATGAGGCACAGGTGCTTGTGTTTTCTAAGCAATGTTTAGTCAAGTAGTGTGTCCCTCAAACTCCTGAAAAGCAGTGACCTGTGGAGTGAACAAAAATGTACTCCCATATCATAGGAAGCAGTGGTACAATGGAAATAAAAGTCTGTGTTACACTTCTTAATATACAGTACATGGAGGATAAGCCAAAAATATACTTAATGTTTATTTCATTTTTTTTTCTCCCCCCCGTTACTTCCACTTCCTCTCAGTAAAAGACAGTCAAGTGTACTTAAAATCACAGTACAGGCAGGATCAGCTCTTAGGCGTTATAGTTGTAGATATATGATATACACATACACAATGTCAAAGCTTTGAGCCTGTGTGTTTGTATATGTATCTATGGATACCTTTCTATTTCTTACTTTATATATGTATGCACACACACACATAGGTGTATATACGCTGAGCATTCATGGTGGATGAGGTATTTACTGGTATTTACATCATCTGGGATGTAAGAAGAGATCTACTGAAATCAGTAAAACTGCATAAAATACAGCTGCTGGGTATGTCACGTGTGTGCAAACATGCAATATAAACAGTTCAAATTGTCTCCACATATTCCATACATGTGATACATGTATGAACACATAAACACATATTAAAGCATAAACATACCTTTGTAAAGATGGTTACTGTGGTTTTCTTTGTTGGTCAATTTTTTTTTTAATTTTGGCTCACTGAAATGGGTTTCCAAATAGCTTTGCTGAAATAATGAAGACTTTGACAATGTTTTTGGAGACGAATAAAGCAGTAATTACCTTGGCCAAAAAAATAGCACAATAAAAAGAATAAAGAAAACAATAATATTCTACATTTAAGAAATGGGAGGGACAAGGAACTCAAGTTTGTTATTTAATCATGACATGCTCTTTTTATATTTTATTTGTAAGGCTCTGAATGCTCTTTTCTTTCTATACCAGTGAGCTCATTACTTTAATTCCTCATAGAGTTCTCTGAACAATTTTTGCTAAGTAAAAACACAATGTAATTCTTCAATGGCTGTAACAGTAAGAAGCTGCTCAAATTAAAGATCAATAAAAAGTACAGAAAAAATCTGTATGAAAATAAATAAATAAAGAAGAAGATGGCAAATGCTTGCAATTAGACAGGATGAAAAATCTAAAAAGAAATTAAATTTAGTTGTAATACATTTCCCATTCTTTTCTTCATGAAAATTACTACTGAAGTGGGGTTTTTTTTCTGTAATTTAAATGTTAAGCTGCCAGATGTGTGTCTCATGCTTGAAGAGTTGAAGCTTTGCATTATTTAGCATATTAAGATTCACAGAATTTAAAAAAGGGCTCCTTTATTGCCTGGAGGTTCTAATTAAGTAAACCTTATCCTGGTACATTTAAAACTTGCAATACAAGAGATTTTGCTTCCTTTTTTTTCTCTGCAGCCAAGTCTCATCAATATAATAAATATGGAAAATACTTAAGATGATATAATTTTTCTTTGGCTTGAGGAATTAAACCTATCTATTATTTTAAGAAGTTTTTAATAGAGGCCAGCAATCAGAAAGACATTTAAAGACTCCAGTCTACTTTTTAATCATAAGAGTTGCTCTCGGTTAGTGAGGGTAAAACGTGTCTTATAAAACTGAGCTATGTAGAAATTGTTTCTTCCACATGCACAAAACAAAGCAGTTCTGAGAAAGAAACAAGAATCACACAGTCCTTTATTTTTAAATTGCATTTTACTTTTTTATAACTTGTTATAATTGACCACAGAAAACTAATAAAGCATTAATTAGCTGCGCTATCAGCAATTTGTTCATTGAAGGAGTTGGGATAGCTGCATCAGAAACTGTAATAATGTAGAAATTCCTTTGACATACAGTACCATAAATCATACCTTAAATACAGTTATTTTTGCCATTTTAGAAAATGTCAAAGGTGTCAACTTTGTCCAGATATAGCACTTAGCAGTGACTATTTTAGTAAATTGACTCAAAATACATTTTGTTCCCTGACAGGGGAACATAATACCATTCATGATAAAAATGAACAATTTGAGGAGGAGAAAATAGCACCAAGAAAGAATGATCAAAGGCAGATATCATAGCTATGATAAAGGTACAATGGCAGGTGTAAACCCTCTGCTAATAGGTTTATTTGGAAGTCAACAAACATATGCATAAGAGCAGGAAAATGTGATTACACTAGAGCCTGGAAAAGACAATAAAATTCTTATTCCAATGCTAGAAATCTGTCATCATGATAAGAGGTCCAGCAGAATAGTTTCAATGCTGTACATATGTGTAAGACAAATAGGAAAAAATGGGTGGCATTTTTACCCACCATTGTGAAATTGCTATGATAACAGTAATGCCTGGATTTGGGAAAGTATGGTGGGATGAAGTTTGTTTCCAGACCTTGACCACGCTGAGAGCAGTCTTATTTCCTGGTGATACTAAGTCCCAACAAAACAGTTTAGATGCTACACAGCTCATACCTGATACAGGTTACAAAGAAAGTGTAACCTGTACCAAGTCCCTGCGTTCAGCTGGGACCTACGTTTTTAAAACAGGCTGGAAAGAGGTTCGAAACTAAAATGCGCTACTCCATTACTTCTCTCAGCATCAGCCTTCTTGGAGCAATAGCTAAGAGTAGTAGCATGACCTTTAATAATGGAGGATGTCTTACTGCTTCTTAACCCTTGTAGAGTATAAGGTAACCTTTTTTGTCCTCTACATTCAGTCTGGAAGTCATCCTCTTTTCTGTAACAAGTACTGTGGTGCAACAGGAGTGGATCTGTAGAATGAAACCAGCCATTTGGAAGACACCACTAAACATTGGGGACCCCACTGTGTGTTGACGAGTTTATGTCAGACTAGCTCTAGTCTGGTCCTGGGAATTGATGGCCCATTAATACCTGATACACACAGCTTAAAGAGCACCCTGTCGCTTAGCTTCACCCTAAAGGTGTCCAGTGTTTGTCCTCCGAGATCACTCTGCAATAAGAACCAGACAGCAGCAACTGGGGCAGGGCACTTGCTTCAAAAGTGCCCTAAAAATCTAAACATTAATGTAGATACACCCTTTGTGAACTGCGACTAGAGAGGGGTGGGAAAGAGATTCTCTGTGATGTGAAACTTTCAGAGGCTGCATATAGAGCTGATACTGTGAAATTTTCATGTATTTGTGGGCGGGGGGGAAGAGAAATTTTTAAAGATTTTTTTTTAATATGGACAAAAAGAAACAGCACAGCTAGGAAATTACTTTATATTGGTTTAGTGGGAAATACTTCTGACTTATATGGAGGCAAAGTAGAGAAGGATGAAGTGCACTCCCTTCTGATGGCTGCAGCCTCTCCTTCAGCCAGGAGGAAAGGATTTTAGAGTGGTGCCATCCAGGAGCTGGGGCAGCAGACACAGAAATCACCACCTTCGTTAAGTTACAGCAGGGAAAGAGAAAATAACATGACAAGCCTCTCTGGACTCCTTCCCTAGTAATACCCCAGCCTGTGAGAAATCAAACAGTGTGGTAAGAGTCAGAAAAGAGAAGAGTTTGGATTATGCGGATTGCACAACTGTAAGTGGGAGCTGAATTTGATCCTATCTGCAAGAATCAACCCAATCCTTTATACAGTCCTGCTCAGAGGAGGAGAAGACCAGCAGAGAAAGAGAAGGCTCAGCCATCTGAGGCTCTGCCTCTGAGGCCCAACCTGTAGAAAAAATGAAGGGCAAGTAATCTTCATTTTAAAACATTACTTTGTTCCCTTTAAAGTGGCACCCATGAGGAACTACCAATGAGAATAGCCTTGGGTTTTTTTGGTTTAGGTAATTATTTTTGCATTGCATACGACTGTTATGTAGAAGCAAACAACATGTCAGAAGGAGAAGAAACTTGTTGCAGTATAATGAGAAATATTGCAAGGAAGGCTCACCAGTTTTCATGAAATTGTTTCAGAAGTGGCTGTGAGCATAAATATAATCCTCTCAACAAAACCATTTCTCACCTACACAAGTATGTTTTAACATCTCTCCAAAGATAATAATAAACTTAGAATGAAGCTGTCTCTGTTTGGTATTTTGATATGGAGGGGACATCTTAATATGTTCTGAATAAATTTCTGAGTGTTATCTGCTAGTGTAATAGCTCCTTGGTTAGCCTGATGCCCTCTCTGTTTAGGTGTTATTCTGAAGCTCTGTTCAGACAGAAATGATTTTTGATGTCACGAAAGGACAATTCACTCCCAATGTTTTTCCACAGATGCAGAGAAGGGTTTTAATCGAAGATCTTAAATATGATCAATATTTAATATTTGATTTTCAATTTTAGAAGACAGACACTGAGTGAAGGAATCCTCCTGAGCTGGTAGGTTTGAAAAAACAGGGGCTAAAATTTGTCCTGGATGTGCCATAGAAAGGTGATAGAGCAGAGGGTTGAAGGAACAACAGAAAGTGGTGTCAAACCCCAAAAATGAGCAGAATGCAAGCTGCTTGTAACAGGCTGACTAGCAGCATTTACGAGAAATATTTTACATGTTTACAGGTTTTTTACTGTGGTATGTGCATAACTGGGGGCTTTGAAAAAAGAAATCAGGCTTCATATGAGAGGAAGGCTGGGGAGCAGCTGCCTGCTGGGATGAGCGTTGGTGGGGAGGAAAACTCAGGCACTGTTGAAGCTCCAAATTAAAATCAGTTAAAGTATAAATCCTAGTTTATGTGTGGTTCTGAAGAAATTATCAGGGGATTTCAAAATGAAGCTTTTTTTCCTTCCCTCGTTCCGAGTGCAGATATTGAGTTTAGCGGTTACATTACTGACTGTGTTCCATCACAGAAAATATGTGCTTTAGTGACGTGCCTTTTGAAACCAACGTTTTGCATTAAATTAACAGGTAATAGATTTAGCAAGTACCAGAAATTGAGCTCATCAAGAAAAACTTCTGTTGCCTTGTGAATAAAGATCAGCAAAACCGTTTTTTACCTAATACAAATCCATGGATGCTTTTGGAGATCTGCTTGTAGTTCAAGTAGACTCCCTATTATACAAGATCTGCTTTTAAAATCCTCAGTAGATGAAAGTATTATCTTTTTGAGTATACTGAGTCAGATCCTCTGATCATGCAAAACAATGTCCTTTGAATCTAACCTTGCTTCAATAACATTTGTAGTAATTCAGTACCTTTCAAGATCAGACCACTTCTCTAACTTCATTGTTTCAGGGTATTTGTAAGAGACCCTCTTGAATTGAAAATGTGGGCTATAAAATGCCTTGTTTGGCACTGGATTTCTGCCAAATTCCACATAACTAATTTGAATAAAAATTCATCATGGTAGTTTTAGACCTAATAAGCATTAGTGATAGGGGTAGGGGGAAGAGAGGAGAAGGTATAGCTGTCTACCTGCACAACTAATAATTGGGTTTTGAGACATACATTCTAAAGGTGGAAATATGCAAATATTGACAAGGAACAGAAACCAGCAAAAAATTTAAAAAAGCAGCTAAAAGCAAATGTCAAATACCATTACATGTTACTTAAAACAACTTTTGTTCATGCAGGTTACCCATGTTTTAAACGCTGTGAGTATTCTAAGCTGCTTTGCCCAACTAATGTTGTGCAAATGAATTAAATGAACTTCAAAGTAGATTCCACTATTGTAAAAGTTGGAAAAAAAATTCTAAGATAGGGCTGTGATTACATTCTTGGAAGGACAAACATCTATACAAGACATGCTAAGGAAGTGTTGGTCTTATTAGAAGGTGTGTTGAGAACCTGTGAAAGATTGGAAATTTTTATTACTTTTTTCGGTAACATGCTTAACTTTTTGTCATCAACACCATTTAACAAAAATTGACACCAGCTCTGTATTCTACTTCTTATGCATCTGTGATGATTGACTTCAATACTTAGTGTTTATGAATCCTGACTAAGCAATGCCATACTAGCTCCCACCTCTCATTGTGCCCATTTAACATAAGGTATTCAACCAATGTACCTATAACAGCAGATGCATAGTCCTAGCCTTCTTGGGCAGTCAACAGAGAAGGACAGCTTCAAAGAAATGGGTTTTGAACTACATTTCATGGGTTGCTGTAAAAGGAAAGCTGGCATGTCAGTTGGCTTCAAATCAATATGCAAAATTCTACTGCATAATTTTGGGGATCCCACAGACTTGAAGACGACTACAAACTATTATTTACACAGATAAGAGGTAACTATCAGACCTCAGGTAGCTATCTCTTACCTAATATTTTTCATTTCAATGTCTGAACATGACCTATTATAGTCCCCTGGTACAGAAGGAGGGTCAGTCTTTCTCTTTAAAAGGAGGGATTAATTTATTTTCACTTGCACTTTCAGCTCTCTCTATGCACCAAGGGCATGAGAGTCATCCTTTCCATAAAATGAAAGCTAACCCTCGCCTTGTTTGTGGTAGGTGGAAGAGTCAGGAACACTGGGGATGACCATAGATCTCGGGTCAGCTCCCAATGCCCTCTCCACTACCTCAGCTACTCAATCTACCTATTTATCCTAATCGTCTGTACCATGACCAGGAGGGCTGGCTGGCATTCGGGACATCTGCCTGGGTGCGAGCATGAAAGGCACCACAGGCAATAGCAGTTTCTGTGCTTGCACAGCCATTTTCCTATTGTGGGACAGAAAGCACAATTCACTATCCAGTTTATTAAGTGGGGAAGGCTGTCTATAACGTTGGTACCATCAGATCCATGTTCTGTGGTAAATCTGTTTCTGGCCATCATGGTGGTATCTGAGTTTCGAATAGGACCTAGGGGTTGCATTACTCAGTTCCTAGACATGGGATTTTAAAAAAAAAGAAAAACAAAACAGTGCAAATTACAACGCTTTGCCGTCAAAAGAAACCCCACATCCCAAAAGCAAATGCTACCTGATATTAATACAGACAGGAACTCTTACACAGTTTAGCTCAGCACAATTAACAAAGGATGTTGCTATTAACATGCTGCAGAAAGAAAAAATACTTCTCAAGCACCTAACAGCAACATGTTGTGATCCGTGTATATAAATGACCAAATAAAATGAAAGGATGTAAAAATGTCACAGAAACACCAGCTGTAATCTAATGTTGTCAGTGCAGTCCACACACACCTTGTAATTACTAACACATTTGGCCTACTAATACTTTTTCGACAGAGGAGCCCACCACTTCTGTACCTTTTTCGCCTAAGCTGTTTTTGATCCCTCACAATTGATTTAAACTCTTCCATCGCTTCCTTTGCCTAGTTAAATAATAATGAGAAGATACTGCAGAGTGAGGGGGAAGGGAGACGGGGGTATTTACACACATGTCAAGCAGATCTATTTGCAAACTTTCAGTAAATTAAATAACACAATAAAACTCCTAACCTGCTGGAAGCATTTTAAGCTCTTCTCTTTTCCTCCCAGCTTCTTCTGACACACACGCTTCTCCTCCTTTCGTGGCATTAAACTGCTTTTCCACTTCCTTTACAACAGTGGGAATACTTCCCTTATTGGTGTCAGGATCTTTTGGGGAGGTCAGAGGTTGCCCTGCAGAGGAAATGACAAGCTGTGAAATGTAAAAGAACAATTCCTTCCACATGTTTCCTTGCTCTAGGAGCAGTAAGGGGTTGTCGGCTAGCATCACGATGGGATGGGCCAGGTCTTTGCCTAGCAGTCCTGTCAAAACTAATTTACAATTAAAGACCTGCGCAACTGTTTAAAGCTTTACAACTCTGGCGAGTTTCAAGGACTGCCAAAGCCAAGTGATACAAACCAACCTTATTTTTAACAGGCAGGCAGGCAGACAGAAGGAAGACAGACCAAAAAGTGCTCTGAATTGTACAGTAACCAGATAAATTGTCTACCTGAAAATGATCCTTTTGTAGAATATTTATTTCTGTTATAAGTTCATTGTTGGGGAACTGAAAAAATTTCAGCTGCTCTAACTTGTCTTCTGGTTGACGCGTGTGGCACATGAGCTACATGTGCTGCTGTTAGACAGCAAGCCTTGTAGGGGAAGGGAAAAATAAAGTTTAGGAAAAAAATGAGCTATTTGTTCATTGTAAGAAAGTAAGCGTCCTTAAAACCAAACAGCTGAGTTGCTTTTTTATTCACACTCAAGTATGGTAGAGCAAGGGGGAATGAGGGACAAGCAAACTTTCTGGAAAGAAAATATTACAGACACATAGAAAATCTGTATGTAGGTGTCCAAAGACAGCCGTTCTAGTAGGAGTCTTTCTATGTGACAAATCTACTGGCAAAGCAGTAGCAACAAACATCACTGCTAGCCCAGACACTGGGAGCAGTGTAGCCACGCTAACACAACACTGTACCCAGGCTAGTATAGCCAGTGTCACAGCTCTACTACGGCAAGATCATCCTGTTGCTGGGACCAAACTAGCCTGGCTACCTTCAAACACTTTCCTTGAAAATCCTGGCTAATAACACCTCTCCTCTGACACAGCCAGGCTAAGCAAAACTCCCACCTTGATTTCACACTGTAGTGCTTGAGCTAACTTCTGCTTAAAAAGATGCCCAATTGGTCATGACTGTTTAGGTACAGGCAGTGATTTCTGCTGTAATTTGACCAAAAGCTCCATCCAACGTGGCACTAGAAGAAATTATTGTTTCAGTATCTTAATCCTCCTCAGCCACTCTTCCACCTTCTCCCTTGCAAGCACCCTTTTTAGGTCTCGAGTGCACATTGTTAGATGCTAGAACAGTGCTGACCATTCCTTCATAATACCACAATTGGCCAGTATTAAAGAGGTGTGAGTAAGTCTCTAGAATGGAAAAGATTTTCCTTTGATTCTACGAACTACAGAGGATAAAATCATCCCTGGTTTTCTACTTGGCTATTTTATTTGATCACCATTTCTGACGGGCACAAATAGGTGTTTGCATGTCGAGTCAGAGGAACAGCACAGACAGAAGAGCAAGCATTTGGAAAAATGTTCCCAACAAGTGCAGAGTAACACTTACCAAATGAGTCTGAGTCTGACCTAGAAGTGTTTGAACTGGAGAAAAAGTATATGAGAGCTGTCCAGCTACTTTACTGAGGATGAAAGAGCTGCCACTTTCAAAAAAGACTGTTATCCTGACATTGTGCACATGTGATTCCCCTCTTCTACGGACACTAATGTCAAAGGGGATCTTGCTGTGGATTTCACAGTGAGAAAGAGTGTTCTCTGGAAGAGCTTGTGTATTTAGTGTTTTGTATGGAGATTCACATTTCTGAAGTTTTCATGCATTTAGAAGACTGGGTTACTTAGATCCAAGCCTATCAAAGCAATGTTTCTGTTAGTTGCATCAAATTTTCCTACCTTTGCTACTTCTGTTAGAATTGTTAACACCTTCCACACAACAATGGCTAATGAATTCCACGGAGAAATAGTCATTTATTTATTGACAGAGGCTGTTGATCCCTTAATGGGGCAACAGGTCAGCAACAGAGGTTTTGCTTAAAAAACGCAAAGGATTGTGGTCGTGAAAGCAGAAGCTGTCTTCTTCCATGAATCTCTCGTGGAATACCACTTCAAAAGAATGGAGAGAAAATATGGTTTGGACTAAGAGACACACTAGATCTGATATGTGCATCTGTGACCTACAAAGGAGATAGAATGGGAGGTATTAGGTTGCATCCCCCTGCATTGTACTCTGGAAGAGACATCATGCACAGCAGGGAAGAGCCATATCCAACCCAACACAGAGCTGTGGTTTACAAGAATAATGTAGCCTGGAGTTAATGGAAATAATATGAAGGTTCTGTCTTAAACTTCTAAAAACAAGACAAATTTGAAGTGAAGGTTAAAACACCATCTCATAACCTGCTCTATTTTGCTTATGTGTTGCAGCACCACATATGGTATCGATACGTAAGATCACTCACTATTTAGACTACTGCAGTAGAGTGAGTTACAGAGCACCAGTCTTCATTTAGACTGTTCTTGCTCTCTCTGGTTTGTGTCTCAACCTTAATGTCACTTTAACAGAGCTTTTTTTTCCCCTGCTTTTGGTGGTTTAACAGATATAATATAGTATTTATAGAGCATATCAATGTGCGACAGCTTGCCACAGATCATAAACACATTTTTCTGTTGGAAATGTTGAAGTCGTGATTTTCACCACGTGATCTCCAGTTCCCTAAGGTTTGCTCCTTTAATTGTAAATAGCCAGAAAGTCATCAAGCTAGCGTTTAATAAACTTTTAATTTGAAATGGATTACCACATGTTGTGTTTGTTTACCCATTATTAAATCTCTTAGCAACATATCACCAGCAGAAACAGCATACTGTAGCACTGCATAGATACATTAAAAAACAAACCCATGGGGGATATTAACAGCTAATAATATCTTTAAAGAAGGTTCCAAGAAAAATAAATAAATATAAACAATATCAAAAATTACTCCTAGAAATTTTGTTAGTGCAAATCTGTTTGGTATGGAAATTGCAGGTCTTCGATGATCTGCTTATCAGCGTATTTCAGAGGTCTGCATGCAAAATAGGACATGCACTAATGCTCTTTCTCAGTTCTTATAAATACATCTTTCTGGACTTCTCAAACCGAGCATCACAAGTTTGTCTGTGTGTTTCCAGAAGTGTGACCTATTTAGTTGCAGCCTTTATGTATATGTGTGTTGCTCGTGTGCGTGTGAAGACTGATGGTATGATCAAACAATGGTAAGGAACAAATTTGATTTATTAAGAGCCTGTCCATAACTCTTCACTGTTGAGAAAAATTGGCTGCAACTCCACCTCTTGGATATGCTATTCATGGTTTTGTGCTGCATCTAGAAGCGCCTTAGCAGATATGTAGAAGATATATGACAACAAAAAGGACCTTACTCCACAGTACAATGTCCGTTTGCACCTCTGTGCTCCTGGTATTAGGGTGATTATATAAAAGCCTCTTGATCACAGTGCAATTTCTGCTTAGCCTAGAAGTGTCATAGGGCAAACTTCGTTTTCTTTATCTTCTAAATCATCACTCACTGTCTGAAAAATACTTCTACTGGCCCTTTTTCGTGTTATACTTCCAACCTGAGCTGCCCATTTGACATGCTAAATGATTATTGCTTATCTGCTCTCTTTCTTCCCTTCCAATATCCTCCTCTTTCCCCTCCTATGTCTTCTACTGTACATCGCTGCTGCTGTTCTCAAGTGCCCAAGGAACCTCTGTCCTGAAGAACTAAATCTCTGTTTCAGATCTGCACATAATATTCATACAAACAGTATAAGCTGTGTGTTGGCTGCATCCTTCAGTTCATTAAACAAGAGGGAATATAGGAATGTCTGTATACCAAAAAAGAATTCTTTTTGTCCACGACAGTCAGATCCTACATGCTGAAAAAGAAAAACCAATGGCAGTGTCCTGACATTCTTCTCATTCCTGGATTTCTAACAGAAGAGGAGAAATTTCTGAGTCCATTGCAATATGGTCAATTATGTCTTCAATGTAGCTACATCAGGAGACTCAGAGGCCAGGGAGGATGTTCAGTCTAAGAGTCACTTTCTGTGATTTTTTAAGAAAGCTTCTGGGAAGGTCTGTTGCACATAAGCAAATGATAATTTCTCTTTCCTATGTGTTACCACTCGAATGAATCTTAGTGGAACTTCATAGGAGTAGCATAAGGCATGCATCTAATGCCAGAACTACCTCCCTGCCAAATTTGAAGTCCCTGTTCTAGCCCAGGGAGGTGCTAGAGTTCTTCCAGAAATAATTAGACAAAAAAGTATCTTTCCTTTTTTATTTCTTCCTGAGAGCTTGCTGTCATAAACAGAAGAACTATTATTGCTGTGACTTTCCAAGCAGTATTCAGCCTCAAGCAGAGGCCAGCATGGAAAGTTTCAACCTCAGCAGTAAGGTTGGTTTAAATCGCTCACAACTGAAAACAAAGTTAAGCAATATTAATAAAAAGAATCACAGTATTCCTGCTATAACATATGTTGGACCAATATCTGAATGAGGAAAATCTAGCTTAACAAGAACAATAATAACTAGCCAACACTGAAATGAGACTATGGGTTGCTCCAATGAAAGCCTGAATATAAACATGAAAGTTTGAACCCATCACCTTGTGGTCCAGACTGTGCAACCTTCTCTGACACACCATTCTTTTCAGCAACGCTTGAATACATGAGAAGTTCAGATGGGAGAGGAAGGTGTAGATCACGCTCATTTTGCTTATCTGAATGCTGTGGTAGTTTAATTATCTATGAAGAAAAAAAAAAAAAACCATGAACATAAGCAGTTCAGTACTCCACAAAGCCACAATGTACTTGTTTGTACACTGTTTGTGAACCCTAGAAGTCCAGGATGCTGCTACAAGGATTTTAGGAAGTTCTCATTTCTCTGTACTCCGTTTACTACAGTTTTCTCTCATATCAGTTTCCCATGTACATCTTCCCTATGCTTACAGACTAAAGCAGACATCCTAGTAAGTAAGGGTGACTCAAAATCCAAATTCAGAATCATCTGTGAAAATACAGATTCCCGGAATCATTAAATCATCCCAGCTTATACACTAAGTTGAAAGACTAATTTTGCAGCTTTGGGGTCTTCCTCCCTCTCTCCTCCCCATTTCAATCAATTTTGACTCTTCTGTGATTTTTCAACATAGCTCAACTAATGTTGTTTCTGACAATCTTTTTCCTAGTGTATTTTAGGTATATTTTTGGTATAAATTTTTATACGTCTACCTGATTCTGAAGTTATTATCACTTTCTTTTACTCTTGGTAGACCCAAAAAAAGAAAATTGCCTGAAAAGCATCACTGAAAGAAAATTAATATCTACACTTTCTATTATGTAAACTTACATGTTAAAATCAAGGTGCTTTCAGAATTCATCTCTTTTGGTAAGTGTTTTTTCCTGAGCCAGACATGACTATAAAAGAGGTATAAGTTTGAGGTCTTGTTAAGATTCTGAATAAGGGAACATATTTCAGTTCCAATAACACCTTTAATTTGCAAGTCCAGAAACAAAGCTTCCACTGAAGAGGAGTTCTTAATTCAGGCCCATTTTCACCAAAGACGTACAAAAAATGTCACATCTGAATTATGTCCAAAAACTGTTCAATCTAAGTTTTTGACCACAACGCTAGCTGGGGAATCCCAGACATAAAAATGCAACAATATCATAAACAACATTATTTTATTTTGTAGCCATGCGAAAGCACCTCTGAGATTCACTAAAACTGTGGAGGAAATTAACATTTACTGGTGGCAGGCTCAAACTCAGAATTTCAACTTTTGATCCAATTTTTGATCCAGTTACTCAGCATTCTGAACAATATTTTTGATATTTGAAATAATCCTAAAATTTGGCGGTAAAAAACCCACTAATTTCCCATAAAAGCTGGAGATGCATGTGATTTTCATTTTCTTTATATGCCTACTGGATAGGTAGATAAACTGTTTTTTGGAAAGACAGTATTGATTTTAAGGCAGACAGAAGGAAAGTGGAGTGGAGTCTGTTCTGAGGAACAGTGACTAAACCAACAGGCCTAATTTTTTTAAATACAAACCTGAAAGTAGAGATTGCATAACCAATGATCCAAGTCTTGAGAAATAAAATTTTCAATTTTTTTGAATCGGTCAACTTTGGAGTCGTAATGGCCTCTAAGGAAGGGACATTTAAATTTTCCCTCCAAAGCATTAAAATTGTTGTCACACAAGGGAAAAGCTCCCCATCCCACTTCTCGATCAATCCAAGTACGGGTCCCACGAAGAAGGAAGAGTTCAAAGAGGAGAACCATGCCTGGCTTTACAGCTTTTCTAGGTGGTAGAACCTAGCAAAGGAGGAAAAGAGGTATATTAGTTATAAAACACATCACAAGGGAACCAGCTTTCTTTTATCGTATAAAGCTCTACAAACTTCACGCCTTTGAAACAATTTTGCACACTAAAACAATTAACAACTCTTCTCTTTCCACCAAATCATGTGTTTGAACAATTTTCCACTCCGACAGAAAATGCTGTGCCTTTTTTCCATGCTAATTTTGTGATTTCTTTTTTTCTCTTGGCTTTCTGAAGGAGTTTGTTTTCTGTCTTTATTTACCAGTGGTGGAAAAACATTGCCACTAGAAAACTTTAAGGCAGAGTAACAAACCACCTTGGGAATCTGAGGTGTCCCTGTGAGGGCTTACTGAGATTCACCACTGGGTTCTTCTTGCAGCAGCTTTGGAGAGTTCATCACTCCTCACTTAGTCATAAACTCTTCTCCACCCAGTTCTGGGAATGATATTGGTACATAATTGCCTTCCTCCTTCAAATTAAAGCAGGGAAACTCTTCTTGCAAAGTATG
The DNA here is from genome assembly GCA_013397275.1 of Burhinus bistriatus. Lineage (NCBI taxonomy): Eukaryota > Metazoa > Chordata > Aves > Charadriiformes > Burhinidae > Burhinus > Burhinus bistriatus. The sequence goes on along the minus strand of VYXH01011489.1, from coordinate 219,521 downwards.
TGAACCTCAGGGTAGGGTCAAAAAGGATTTTGAGGTAGTAAACTCTCAGCATACCAAAGACTGGCAAATACTGTTTACACTTTTCATAAGATAGCTAGAGATATTCTTCTGAGCAGCTTGGAGCTGTTGAAGAGGGTTACCAATGCCTTAGGGCCCGGGAGCAATTGTGTTCCCATGGCAAAGACTTGAAAATCAGGGGTGAAGAAACACCCTGAAGTAATGAATTTATGTAAATCCCTCTGTAAGGTTTGTTGTGTGAAGCAATGCAAGGTCATGGAGAAGAGGGTAGAGAAGGAAGCAGGGCAAAGACAAAGAAAAAGAAATCTGGTCTTATGCCACAATTTTAACTGTTTTCTTTAATTAATGTGGGGGTTGACTCAGGTCCTGCTTAACAGCTATAATGCATTGAACAGGACAAATAAAACAAAAACCATACAAAAGGTAGAACATGGAAGGTGACTACCATCATGCCCGGGCTAACAGCTCTGAAGGGTAGTCAACTGGGGACAAGGGGAGCAAATATGTCAGCAAGACCTCTCACACAGCAAAGCATCTGCTTCACCACTGTTCCTACACGTTCTCCTGGATTATAGAGAACTGGGACTGCCTAATCTCTTAAATAAACTACCTTGGATGCTTCTCTAATAGTAACATTGTTCTGTTATTTGAACATTTTCCACCTTCTATTGTTCCCATTTCAATTCTCAAAGTTCATAGCAGGAAATGCCTTGGTACATTTGCTTTGCAGAGGCTCCCGTTCAACCTTAGCTTGCCTTCCAGCCAAGGTAGAGAAGGAGGAGCCTCCTCTCCTCTCCTCTCTGTGAGCTGGCACATACTTGTAGAAGGCCACAATATTCAAGGGTATCCTCTGACTCTGAGTGTCATATACGATGTACCCTCATTGCTTTTTGAAACTCCTAATAAGATCTCCAAGTAGAAGACATCCATGCAAACTGATCAGCCACTGTTAAAAAACTAAAATGCCAAAATCTTCTTAAATTAGCAGGGATTTCGTCAATCAGACGACATTCTGCAGCTGATAACCAGCCACAAATCTTTACTGCTTCAAGTATTTCTGCACATAAGTACACACCTCTACGCAGCCTTTTCTTGACGGGTATTTGTAAATACAAGCATCACGTTTTTATACTCCTGACTAAACAGTAGGCAAGATAGTAAGCCCAGGTCTGGTACAGCCAAGCTTTTTCTCTCTCTTTTTCTGAAGGAGCTAAGGGATTTTACCCATACCAATAACTGCTATGTTAGGAGATGATACATGTTCATAGGTGTGCTGCATTCTATAATTTTTCTTGAAGAGGTGAATATAAATTATTATTTTAATAATATGCCTTCCTGTTTCAGGTTATATATTGCGATTAGATAATGGCAAGAGAGAGGAATTCATTTAAGGAAATCTTTTAAAACTATAAATATTGTCATTATTATGTAGGTGTACTTTATATTAATTATGTAAATACATTCTAAGACTTAGTGTAGGCTTAAAATGAAACAGAAGCATCTGTTGAAAAATGCCATAACCCTGTGGCAGCTGCTATTAAACCATTAACAGTATCAGGTTTCATTTAAACCAGATTTACCATTTTCTATAACAGCCCGTGGGAAAGCTAAAAACATTAGGCACAAATTACTGACAAAAGAGATCCTTAATCAAGCCATACATTTCATTTGGCTAGCTGGGTGCTAGATAGTAACCTCTGTGCTACAAATTAAAGGTGGTGGTTACAAGGCTATGATCAAAGACAATTACCTGCGTTATTGAACAATCCCAAAGTATAAGCAGCTGAAATCACTGCTGTATCACAACATCCCTTTTGGTTTCTCCCTTGTTTCCCAGACTTACTCTTTTCTTGAGAATAACTTCACAGTACACCCTCTTCTGCCAGCCTGCCTACAAACAGACAGCGGTCAAGCAGTTGGTGTAAGGGTAATTGGGACTATTAAAAATTCATTTCTTTGTTTCTTGCTTACAGTTATTCTTCATTTGCTACAAGCTCCTGTCCTGGACCTAGATTGCAAACTCATTCTTTGGGACTGGAAGCATTTCTTTCCTTACAGTTACAGGAACTGGATATTTAAGTCATGCCACGATCCAAAACCATAATGACAACATCATAAGAAAAATAAGGATTTTGTCACACACCTGTGTACTACAAAGCCTGAGGCTGTAGGATTCATTCTGGGAGTCCTCACACATGAACACTGTGTGTCTGACCCAGGTAGGACAGTGTCACACGTCCCAGCACACATGGTAAAATAAAACATACCTACCAAGTAAGAAATTTCTTTCTGTTGAATCCATACAAAAATCCCAGCCTGTTACTCTAAGGTGGTATGCCAAGCGTTCACGGAGGCGCCTGTGGGCTTTCATTTCCATCCTGATGGCTGCTGGGAGCACGATTTATACAGGGGAACTGCTATTTAGGAAGGGACAGCCAGGCTGAAGCAGGAGAGTTTCAAAAAGGAGGCAGGTCCCCTCTGCAGCTCCATGCTAAACCTATTCACATCGCCACAGTGAACGCACATCTCCGTCACAGCCCGCTGTCCCACAGCCGCAGGGTCAGACAGCCCTGGGAGGGAGCTCAGTGTTGTGCCACCTGCCCTTCATTAGCCTCCTCCTAGGCGGTGAGCCTGAGAGCAGGGATTTGGGGCACAGCCAGCACGACCCGTAGGCACAGATGCACAAAGGCATTTAGGCATGTAACTCCAACTGAAATCCACAGTCCTTGAGTGCCTGCATGCCTCTGTGAGCTTGGGCCACCATGCCCAGGTACAGGGCAGGGAACACCTCAGGTGGTTAAAGAAGGAGAGGAAATCAGTAATTGCTCAGTCTTGTCAGAGACCCAGGGCCCTGGGAGGAAATGGGAAGGGATGCTTTCTGGAGCTGTGGGACAAGATGCGTCCACAGAGACCGCTGCCTGGCTCAGGGCAGTGCCTGGGATGGGCAAGGCACAGGCGGCTCAAACTGACCAGTTTATTTTGATGGACTGCTTCGTTTCTGAAGAAAAAAAAAAAAGGCAGCTATATTTTCCCTGCTGGTGGCAACCTTTTTTGAGGCACCATTTGGTAAGTTAGTCCACAAGCTTGCATCAACACTGTTGATGCTCAAAGACAGCATACTACATAAATACAGTTTTCTGACTTTCAATGTGTCTACTCTTTAACACCTTAGCTCACCATTCCTTATCGCTCAGGTAAAATTTCCATTGAGGTCTTTGAGGTATATAGCCTTGTACAGTGCTATGAAAGCATCCAGAGCCCACTTTTTACTGGTGTAATTTCTTTTGCAAAGAGAGATGCAGCAGAGAATAAATAATGCTTGTGTGTGCCTGCACAGCCACAAGTAATTCTTCTTAGTCTGCAGTTAACAGTGTTGCATTTAATTGAATTAAATCATAGTGAACTAAAATTATCTCTTGCCACTATTTCTGAATTCAACTGTTTTATATCTGTTTTATTGTAATATATCTTGCTTCCCCATATGCCACCATAATTTCAGCAACAAAATCGTTTACTCTAGAGAGAGAATGAATTCTATTTGAATATTTCAATAAACAGATCCAGTGTGAGGATTTGGGGGTTTTTGTTTGACTTACTCTTGGGCTTTAACCTTGTCAGGAAAGAAATAAGCCTTTGCTTCTCTCCTCTGCACCTTCAAATGCTTTCAATTTAGAAGAAAAAGGGCAAAAATTACATTACTTAATTCACATAACACAAAAATTTGACCACTAAACACGTACAACTCAAATGGATTAAAGTGAATTAGAATATGCAAAGGCATTTCAATGTTTTCTTATTATATAGCAGAATCTTGCAAAACACCATATAAATTAACAGCTCATCATTTCTGCTTATGAAAACTGCAGCAAATGAACCTCACTGGTGTAAAACATGAGTAGAAAACCATTTAAATGGGAAGCAGTTCCCATCAAACTATTTCATTAACAAATAAAAAATTACTTCACTATGTAAAATGAATAGCGCTGGAGATGAGGCTGTTATTGTCAAAATAAGGTGGAGCTTTCACAGCCAGATTTCAAGCCCTCCCTGTTTACGTGCAAGGCCAGCATACAGGCAGAGGGAAGGGCATTCTTGGGAAGTGTTTATGTAACTTTGAAATTTATCAAAGGCCAGAGGGAAGGGAAAAGAAACACAGACCGAGGTAAAAATAAAATATCATGTTATTAGGGTTTTCCAAAAGTCCTATCTATCATCAGAATGTCCTGGAGTAGCTGGAAACTTACTTCCCCAGCTTTCCATCGCTGCCTCTCTGTGAACAGGTATCTGAATACAAAATAACACACAAATCAAAGGAGGACTGTGCAGTGCACTATCATTCATTTCCCCATATATACTTACTTCTTTCTATTTTCTGAAAAAGAGAACAGACCTTTCAAGCCTGACGTAGGTCAAATGACTCCCTGTCTCCTCTTCCTGCAGCTTGCAGACCTCCTTAAACCTTTATGCAGTACCACCATCCTTCCTGTGACCCAGTATCCCAACTTCCCTGACTGTGGGGAGGTCTGGACCAGAAGTGGCTTCGGCACAGCACGCGAGCTCGGGATCGCAGATGAGCTGCATGGAGCTCAGGGCAGCAGTATCTGTAAGCAGGCAATTTATTCACCACTCTCAGTCCTGCAGTGGTGGCAACCAGCAGGATTTCTCCTGACACACTGTGCCAAAGCACCCCGGCGCCTTCCCAGAGCCACATCGAGTGCCCCAGTGGAAATATCTCCTGCCCTTTCCCATGCTAACAGAGCAGTAGTGATTCCCCATTGCCTCCCTTTCCTCTAGGAGAGATAATTCAGGGCGCAGTTAACTCTGGCAGCATCGTATGCAGCACGATTACCTTACACCAGAGGACCAGAATCTGGCCTTTTATCTTCCCAAATACAGAGGAATAATGTTTGCATTCTGTGAGCTTTAGCCTCTGCATCTGTTGCTAATTGTCCTGGCACATCTGCTGCTAATTCTTTTCTGTTCTTTGACCAGCAGGGAGTAGTAATGTATGGTACAGCCAGAACTAGCCTCCCCGAGCATTTCTGGTGATATACCGCTGGCCTGGGTGGATTCTGACCTCATCTTGAAAGGGGAGAAATTGTCTTTGTAAGAGGAAGGCAGGAACCCCAGTTCCTTCTCCTGCCACTCCTGTCTCACTTATTTGTTCCTGAGACTGATTCCAGCACGGTCAGAGCATGAGTTTCCCAGGATAGCGTGGGCCACTGACATGAAACAGCAGAGTTTATTTCTTTTGTGTCAAGGCAATAGGTACTTTGCTCAGAAACCACTCAGAGCCAAGGAGTCTCAGAAGACGTGGCTCGTTTGGCACGCAGGGCTGAGTCACACAGCAGTGCCGCTCTGCCTGCCCCGGGCTCTGGGGCAGGAGCAGGCAGCTTTCCTCTCCCTTTTGCTCCACCAGCTGCTCCATCTCAGGTCACTTTCCTGATGCTGTTCTGGATTCCCCATCACGCCTCATGTAGTACAGCATCCCCTTCCTCCTTAAGCTTCAGCCCAGTGTGGGATGCAGCAACTCTCCCTTCACCAGGGAAGCTGTGCCAGTGTGGAGTTCACGGTCCTGCAGTATTTCCCGGATGGTGCAGACCTCATCGGCTCTGCTGTCTTTCCAGGGGCTAACCCCTCCAGCAAAGAAACAGGAAGACTGACTCCTGATAACAAATCCCCTTTTCCTTGTGTGCTCTGCTTAAAAGTTGTATGTTTAAAACAGGATCACTTTTTTTGCTTTTGTGACATAAAGTACTCTTTGCATTTCTCTAGCACAGCTTTGCAAGTAACCTGCTCATCCTGAGTTCACAGATGACTACGTTAAACATGAAAAGCTTCAAACCCAGATGTTTTAAGGAAAAAAGTGTCTTCTGAGGGTGTTTTACTGGCTCCCATGACTTGCAGGTATGGACCAAAACACGGCTTAAGCCCCTTTTCACAATTCCAGGCTGTCAGCTCTGGTGAGTCATGGAATTGCTCCATTTTTCCACTCACAGCATTTACTGTTGGGGCGGGCATTTATTTTATTCTTGCTGTTCTCTGTTGTTTGGAGTTTACTTGGAGCTAAGGATACAGGCAGGGGCTGCTGCATTCTGCCTTCCCGCTGATCTGCTCCAGATAATATATGACTTTTGTACAACTATTATATCCTATGGCTCATGTCAAGCTCTCTTACAGCTATAATTTCCCATTGGGTAGGGGATAGGCCATGGAGTGGTCCAAAAAAAGGCCTGTCCCTAGACACTCCTGATTTTTAACATATGCCTGCAAGATTTTGCAATGCAGACCACGTACCTTACCCTAGTTAGATATGATGCATTATAACGTAGGCCACATTTCTGAGGTCTTTGGGCAGTTTGTGTTGGTCTAAGCTGAAGAAGGCACGCACGGTACAGTCCAGTGGGTGTTTCCAAGAACTCCTCCACTGGAGCACAATGACCAGGCAACACGTGAAAAGTAACTCCAACTAATTGCTGAAAACAAAACCTGGGATAAGTAGCAACCTTTTGCATATGTAAATCAATTGCATAATGCTAAATACAGTAGATGCAGTAGACTCTAATATACAATGGCTTTGTAATGTCAGCACACCAGACTTAATGAATCCTTTCAAATCTTCACACGGTGCAGGAAATAGAGCTTTCCACATTGGGAAGGTCCATTTACGGGCAGTGAAGGTCCTCAGAGAAACCACCTGGCTGCAGCTCGTGGATGGAACAGGATCTGTGCACTGCACAGCACTGGGGCAAAGGAGGTCCCCGTGACATTTTCTGCTGGCCCCACAGGGCTGTTGGGGAGAAGAGCACTACTGAAGGGCTGGCAGCCAGCTCGAGCAGCATGTGGCCTTGGCCCCGTCCTGTGAGCAGCACCCAGGGCTGCCGGCAGCACGCCGCAGAGACCTGTCCCCAGGGAGGCACAGGGGTGGGACACAGCCAGGACGGTCTCCCTCTGAAAACATGCCTTTTGAGGAGCTGTTGCAAAATAGACATTTAGCAAATGGCAATCGAAGACCGAAACCCCAAACAAACTCAGAAAAACAAAATAGAAGCAGTAATAAGTATGTGTTCCTGCTCTGTGTAAAAACCATCAAACCTGCAGTCTTCAAATAAGTACAAGCATCTGTCTAAGCTGAGTTCTTGCATTTACCAAAAGGTTCACGTAGCACCTTATCATCCCAACTACAAATAATTGCATCCAGGGAAAATTTAAGTGGCTCTCATTTTGAAAGTCCTCTGGCACTGCCAAGCATTATTACTTTCTATCTTTTTTCACAGTGTATCAAACTCTTATGTTATGTCCTATAAAGTGTCCTAGAGCTAAATGTTCTTCATCTGTGCCAGCGTTTCACTCAAGAATAAAATAACAGGGGGTAGGGGGGGGAAGTTTGTGCTCTACTTTTCCTAATGATACCTTGTTTTGTAATTACTAAAAGCATCACAGTCCTTAGACAGCTGCTGACATACAGAAAATAAGGTCCTTGAAACTGTTTGTTTCATCATATTTTAAGAATTAATACCTTAGGTCATGTTAATCAGTTTCTGATATATGTAGTTTTCAAAATGCACTTCAGGGAAGAAAATGTTGGAAATGACTAATAACAACAAAGATATGAACTTTATTCGTTATATATCTAACTCCGAATGTGAACATTACCAAAGTACTTTGCCATCTTAAGTATTTAGGAAGCCTTAAATAAAAAATAAATCCACCTCATTCAGTGAAATAGAACATCCTCTTTTTCCAAGCAAAAGAGTTCAAATTTATTAATTTTGTAGCTATATTTTAAAATGAGTGTCAGCCCCTGCTAGATGACTGCATGATAAGTGTCCTGAAACTTCAGGAAAAGGCACTAAATTTTTCACAGCATTTGTGTTTCATTTTCAGTGTAATAAAAATATGGTGCCCTTTTAATAATGAATAATAGATCTCCTGGTATGATTTACATGCGTGGATTAAATGTCATGTTTGAAAAGTTGCTGTTTTATTCATATTGAATTTCCCTCAAGTAAAACAAAATGGTACCCAGCTACTGTTATAATATTGCTTGTACCTTGCCACACTGATACATAAATATTAACCGGTTGATATACTCCTTAAAAATCTACAGATCTGTGAACTGTTCTGTCAGCAACTGTGGCTTTATATGCATATGAACTGATTTAGTGCTATCCTGAGTTCTAGGTACGCTGGGGAAAATGCGTAGTGCCAGTGCTCACATACTTCTAGAGCTCATATTTTTTTTGCTGAAGTGCCGATTTTGGAAGGCTGGCACAGAATAAGGGCCAATGCTGAATGGGTGCAGCGGGACCAGGGTTAAAAAGCACCCTACACTGACATGGTTGTCCCTGCTTCTCCTCAGCAGCACTGGACTGACATCCCAGGTAACTGGATGGCTTAATTAATGTTTCTTAAATGTCACTTGCAGTCAGTCTCATTGGTTTACAGTGCTGTTCACAATAGCTGAAAATTTCCTATCTGAACTTCCTGTACTGGATAAAAGCTTGCTTCCTAACAGGCAATATTTTTTCTGGAAAAGCATTCCAGAAATGTTTAAAATTCATTGCAAATACCTGAAATGGGAACATCTTCCTTAAAGGTCCCTTCTCTTAATAGGTGAAACTTGCAATGCACAACAAAATATTTTGGCCCTGATAATTAAAATTATAGCTGAAAACTTTTTTTTAGAAGAAGAGATGCATTTTAGCCACACTCCAATTTTTATTCCATTGAAGCCAATAACTATTTTGTCTCTGAAAAGTGAGGATTTGTTCTTATTATTGTAATTGTTTCATACAACTATTTTAATGTTTACTGAACTAACTTAAGAAAAGCTGACTAAAAAAAAGGAAACAAACCACCTTTTCTTTTTCTGAGCATAATTAAACTTTTTCACACTGCAACTCATTTGTGCTCCTCAAGTCATCATTAAGCTGAAAAATGTCACCTGAACTTGCTAACACTGGGACATGTATCCAATGGAGACACTGCTTTAAGTATACTGTGAACGAAAAATGTTTACTCACTTAGGTCTTATCTATAGTAGGATCTTAGCTACCATGAGACAGCAATAAGGGAATTATACTAGTAAAATCCTTGGTCTAGTGTGAAGATGACGCAGTCACATCAGGCACTGCCAAGGACAATCTAATTGCAGTAACTGCCTTACTAGATGCACAGTAAACATCTCATCTCATCATAGAATAGAATCACAGAATCGTTTAGGTTGGAAAAGACCTTTAAGATCATC
>VYXH01011489.1:197119-210201 GCA_013397275.1 Burhinus bistriatus | reverse complement strand
GATCACTTCCCTACTCCTGCTGGCCACACTATTCTTGATACAGGCCAAGGTGCCATTGGCCTTCTTGGCTACCTGGGCACACTGCTGGCTCATGTTCAGCCGGCTGATCAACACTCCCGCTTAATTTGGTGTCATCTGCAAACTTACTGAGGGTGCACTCAATCCCCTCGTCCAGATCATCAATAAAGATATTAAACAAGGCTGGCCCCAAGACTGAGCCCTGAGGAACACCGCTTGAGACCTGCCACCAGCTGGATTTAACACCATTCACCACAAGTCTCTGGGCTCGGCCATCCAGCCAGTTTTTAATCCAGCGAAGAGTCCACCTGTGTAAGCCATGGGCTGCCAGCTTCTCTAGCAGAATGCTGTCTAGCAGAATCCTGTCCTCTCCTTACTCAACTTTCATTCCAGACCCAAGAAAAATCAGGCAGTGCAAGAGTATATTGATAGTTTAAGAACAAAGCTTCTTTACTGCCAGAGTTAACCTACTGCATTTTTTGAATCTCAGCCTGAGTTCATGTTCAGTTTGTGTTATAATGTAGGTGAAGTTTCAAAATAGCTCTTGCTTCACCTAAACCAGACAGCATCAACCTATATAAGTCTAAAGTCTCCTTGCATAAACTAAATATATGAAAACATCCTTGAAATCCTGGGTCTAAAACAATCCCCCTTCAGATCATGCTGTTAGTTGCTATTCCTAAAATTGTAAAGAGTCACTTGAAAGAGCAATTGCATTTTATCCAAATCTAAAGCATTCATGCATGTTTTGTCCAGCATAATTTAAGGAAAAAATGACTTGTGTGACTGTCTGGCCTTACTGAAAGCCAAATAAAATTCAACTGGAGCTATTAGGAGCCACTGTCTAATATGTAGTCAGAGGCTATCGGGGGAGGTAGGTTGACAAACTAAAAAGGAGGACAGTGAAGGAGGGGAAAGAAGGGAAGCTGGCAAGCTGGAGCAAAGAACATTGATTAATGAACAAAAAACATTTTTGAAAGGTCGGGTGCGCAAGTCAGACTAGCCCTGAGGCAGATCTAACTTACATGACCAGCACTTTCTGTACGCAGCAGGTAACCCATGCTGACACCAACTTTGCCGACATGACAGGGTTATTATTTTTGGAAGGATGTAGTGTTCTGGAACAATTTCTCTAATATGTTAGTTAAAACTAAGCTTTCCCTCAATACCAAGCATGCATGTCTTCATTTTCACCATGTTTACACTGGACTCCTATCATTATTCTGGCCAATGAAAACAAAAGCTTATTCTTCATTTGTGAGCACTTGTATTTTCCCCACTGTAATATATCCCAGGACAGCAGTGGTGTATATAAGATTGTGTTCAAACCCAGATGTTCATCTGGAGCTCACCACTAAGACCTCACTACTTACGCTAAGTTTTGCAGTAGATGCTGACCATCTGAAGCCTAAAATTTGCCTCATCTCAGCACAGATCCTAAGGGTTTCTTTTTTAAACATTCCTTAAGATTACGGGCCAATACCAAGGTGGAAGAACAGAAAGGTAGGATTGTTCAGGGTACAACACTTACATATTCAAAATGAGCAGGAAATTTTCTAAAATTATGATTTTAAGCTTTTGCTGTCTGTTATACAATAAAGAAGACAGGAAATCATCAGAAGGTCATTTAATCCAACTTCTCCTCCTGGTCCGGCATTTTAAGTGGACTTGCCTGAGACCTGCACCCTGGTTACTAGACTAAAAATGAAGTTTGGTGAAGATGCTAATTAAATGTCCTCTGTGAGAGTCAAAGAGGACTTTAAAGCAAACTCTGGAAAAATGGTAAAACTATGAAGCATTTCTCTCAGACCTTTGGATGAAGCGTAATAACCACCTCTAGGCAATTACTGAGGTGTCTGCACAAGCCAGTAGAGACTAACAGACGGAAAAGTACATGGACTTTGCACATATTCCTCACAAATCCATGTCAGGAGGGCCTTTGAATGAGGAGCAGCTGGACAAAAGATGGGTCAGTCTGAACTAGCTCTTGCTTAGTACTGAGAACAGAGATACGCAGTTTTGAACAGGGGACATTCCCCAGGTAGGAGCAAAAGCATCAGGCAAGACCCCAGAGAAACACGATGCTGAAAACAAGAGGCAGGGCACGTGGGAGTCATTCAGTGGTGCTGCTCGTAGTCTTCTCCTTTGAATGAAGCCTCAGAAGACAGCACATTGTCTTTGAGGCAGTAAACAGGATGCATGCATTCTGCATAGGGAGGAATCCCAGCTCAGTGAGTCTCTGACAGATATATGTATTTGTTGTAACATCATGCGACAGGCACATTCACAGTTTCCCTCTCTAAATGCAGCATTCTTTTCATACCAACAGCTGTATTTACAGACATACTGTTCATTATCCATTACAGATGATAAACAACTAAAAAACAGAAAATGTGACTTAGCGGCACTTTATGTATCACAAACCCAACAGCTGAAATGACCTATCCACAAGTAACTGGAAGTATCAGTGCCATACCTAAAAGTTGCTTTATCTGAAAGCTCTTTGGGATAGGGACTGTCTGTCTGTTCTGTATCTACACAACACTTCGCACAGCAGAAGGGATGGACGAGGAAATCTACCGTTCAGGTCATACTGCAAAACAAATAATTGGAAATGGAAAAAAACCTCTCCTTCTCATTCTACCAATGTCTCATAACACACCAAAAACCTACACCGAGAGAGCTAGGGGTTGTTTTTCGAACCGTAAAGAAGCTTTCCTGTGCCAGAGAGTTTATCTGAGACCAACGTTTCAACCAGCACTAGGCATTAGCTACAACAGTGAGCAACTGACACACAACAATCCTGCCACGCACAGCATGCTTAGGCAGGAAAATATGTGTGCCTCAGTCGCAAAAGACAGAATAGAGCCTCAAGTGTTTGGGCTCCTTCCAAAATAATCCAAATGCTGCTTTTTTGGCAAATGGGGGTCAATGGAGCTAAAAACTCACAGAAGGATTTGGGCATTCATGTGTTTATATACACCCACTCGTTCATTTATTATTCTAAAGCTACTTTACAGAAATCAAATTACATAGCTGACAAGCTGCATAGATAAGAGAGAATAAAAGTAAAATTTAAAATTAGCTGACAACACTATGTGATGTAGTGTGTATTTGGCACTTTTAAAGTGAGTGATGAGGGTTAACCTAGGGGAAAAAAAATTGCACCCTCCTAAATTGCACCTTAAATTATTAAATAAATTATGAACATGATGGAATGCATTAAATATATAAGCCTGAAGGAGAAAGAGCGGATGTGTTTTAACTTTCAAAGCAAAGATAACATATTTAAGAAGCGTTGCTTACGGTCTGGATACTTTGTCCAAAGTAGATTTCAATATTGTAGAAGTTTCCATCGTGACTAACAGGCAGTGTTGTCCTGGCCTGAGGCTGCTCCTTCAGTTTGGGCCACTCCAGCAAGCCACCACCTAAGCGGCTGAGAACAGATACCTTGAGGACGTAGTGGCCTTTAGGGACCTTATCTTTGACTCCCCTCAGGCATCTGATGTGGATTTCTATCGGCTGTGGTGTCTTGGAACAGTCAGCCTAGGGAGAAGGCTCCGAGTTACTGACCTGGGTTGAGCTGACTTTAACCATACAATTAGCAAGAACAAATTTCTTCAAGAAAATAACCACCAAAAAGCAGACAACATGCTTCTTGTTCAACCTGCAATTACCTATTGCTAACTGAGGATCTGCAATTAGGGAGGTCAAAAGTCATAGAGATGACAGATAAAAAAATAACACAAATACTACTAATAAAATGTTCGGCATCCTTGGGGGAAGGTGGAGTTGAAGTATGACACCAGAAGCCATTAGTCTGCAATAATAAGGCAGAATTAACTGGAAAACAACACCTTCAAAAATACAGCATGCTTTACAAGACAGGCACAATACGTGATGTGATGAGCAGGCTGCAGGCGCAGAGTGAAAGACGGGGCAGGCCATGTTTTTATACTAATTATTAGCCTTGCCAAAGCTATTAGTGCTATGTAATATGCAGACTATCCTTTCACCTTCTGATTATCATACAATCAGATTGTCTTAAAAATAGTAATCAAAGTGCAACACGTGTAGAGTTTAATAACAGCTCCCTACAGGCACCTTTATTCCAAGTCCAGACAAAAGGAAACATCTGCTGCTTGCTGTTGACAAGATGTTGTCTGAGTTACAGAATGTTTACTATGGAATAAATGCTGTGCTGCGTATCAGAAATGCCTTTTCGGTGCTTTCCTTGTATGCTCAGCTTATCATGTGGAGGTTGGCAGAGGGGAACAGACAGCAGTACGATCCTTACAAGTCTTGCCTGAGTAAAGGCGTGGGGTCTGTCCCACTACGCCAGGGGATACTTCAGGGCTGCCCAAATGCAATCTGCAGGGTCAGGCACATAACAGTGTTAAGTTCAATGGATAAAATTGCTTCTGCAATAACTAATTATTTAGTGCCTCAAATCAGCAATCTTTTTTTTTTGTCCGAGGAATCAATTTCTTCCATTATTTTGAGAAAACACTAGTGCTAGGTCTCCTTCCTTTAATGCAATGTGATACAAGAATCCGTGCTGCACTTCAGAATCAAATGGCTACCTTGACTACTAGGTTTAGTAGTCTCACAGTTTAAGCCTACAGTAGCTAATAATCTCTTCTTTAATCCTGTCTTGGATTTATTTTGGAAGAGATAGCATATTTCCATATAGATAGAAAGCTCCTAGAATTAAATTAAGCAGAGTTAAATAAACAGTTGAATTTGTTAAACTTCTTTTGTTTCTCAACACAAACCATACTTAACAACTAATCTGAATGACAATTATTTTCAGCTTAATTAGAAAATCTTAATTAACAATGAAGATTTAACCTTAATATTTTTGGTTTCTGAATCATATATAAAAAAATTAACATTATGTGAATAAATAAGACAATCTTTTTAAACCTCAAGGCAGGATTACTGATGCAGGCAGACTTCGTTATTAAACACATTCTAAATTAAACGCCTCTATGAATTTTATACTGAAATATATTGTGATAGTTTTGCATGCCAAATGTGACATTTTGTATTTTAGATTCATCTTCTGTAGTAATTTTGGAAATGTCATACAAACAAAGATTTTGTCATTTACCAATGGAATTACTATGCATGGCCGGTTAGCCATCTCTTTTCTGGCTCTTCTGGTTGTTTCAAGTCAGCAAGCCATAAAAAATCTTTATCTCTCTGAAACACAGCAATTTGGAAGATAATCGAATAGTGACTGGGGGGCAGAAACGCCAGTCTGAGGAATTATACCACAATCTCTCTTGCATTTACAACCTTCCTCAAAGCGAGTGTCAGTCGAGTAGGAAAAGGAGATAGAAGATTCATCATATTTCAAGCCTGTCTCATTTGCATGGTGGCATAGCTGTCTCATCTCCTGCTGAAAGACTTTGCTTGGCCAGCACTGACAAACTGTTTTGAAGAACTCTTGCCATGCCCAAATGATTCATCATTAATAGCTTTAGACATTCTCTTTAAGTATATGGTTACTTCTGCTGGAAAGCATATTTTGAAACCTGCTAAATTCTATCCTCTTAAACTATGAAAAGAAAAAAAAAAAAAAACAAACACAAAACCAAAGGATAATAATGCAATACAATTGACCTAGTCATTTAACCGTTCGCATCAGGGAAAAGAGCACTCATGGAGAACCTCACCTTCCCACAAGGTCCTGCTGCTCCATTTAATCCAGTATCCACACCTGCAAGCTTACCAAAGTTGGCTACCATTTCTTCTTCACATTCATTCTCCTCTGTTTTCAACAACTGATGTCTCACTCTGCAGCAGTTAGAAAAGGAACAGGGAAGAACTGAAAAGAATGAACTACGATGCAGGTACAGAAAGCACTTGCCATTGGAAATACGTTGCAGTTTGACAATTTCCTTGAATATATCATAAGCCTTGCAAGGCATCCAGGAGAAACAACAGTGTGCTAAGCAGAGAAATTACTGGGCTTCAAAAAGCGGCATATGAAAAATGCAGTCACAGCCCCAGTAACGTGACCAATATTTGTCAATCTGTGCCACAGGTCGACATAAGGAAGCTAAAGTTTCACTGCCCGTGTATAATCAGCTCTGTCTTGTATTGGCAATCAGGTTCAAGGTTAAGAATATTAAAGGAGGAAGCCATTGCCTCTGTTGACACTTTCAGGACCAATTGACAACTTCAATAAACTGGAATGGGTGTTTGGTAACCATTGGTTCCTTGAGGATTGGGTTGCTTAAACCACTGAAAAAATCTTATTATATATATAAATCTTACCCTTTGTTTTCCAAAAAAAAACACCTCATAAATTTCTATATAAATCTTCTATCATTTATAAATCTTCCAAAAGATCTTATTTTAGGTAGACCAAAAAACTATATATATAAATTATATATCATATATAGATACACATACCACATACATGCACATACACAAATTTTCAGCTGTATGTGAACCATTAAACCTTCCTTGGCATTCATACATTAACTTCTTGTATAGTTAAAGTAATTTTGGGGGTAAGTATATCAACTCAAAGATTTTTTTTAGAGAGGTCCCTGTAGCAATGCAGAACTCCAGCAAATAGCAGAAGAACAGCCCCACTCTCAACAGCCCAGCACTGCCCTGCTTAGTGCACAGGATACACAAAAGGCATGGTACCCTATGAAGAAAACCTTGTTCTTAGAGCACAGCAGGAGCAAATGCACAGCTAAGTCACTTACAATAAATACCATAAAGCTGTATGCTTTGGCAATCCCATCCCATCTTTCAACAGACACTGAACCCTGAGCAATTCTTCTGTCCCTACTCAGCACTAGTATCTAAATAGAAATGGCCCTAAGTAAAAACATTTGTAGACACTCTGCTGGCTTCAAAACACTTCAGCTCTTGCTTTCACAACCCACTTTAAAAGGTTGGGGAGGGTCAGCCAGCCACACCAGCGCTGGCAGTGCTCCAGCCACTCTTGCAGGTGGAGCTGGGGGAGGTAGCAGAGCACAGAGAAAGACACGGTGGCTCTCAGGAGCTGGAGGCTGAGTGGGCTGTTTGTGGCCAAGGGCCAGCCACGTTCCACCCTGGAGGTCAAGGGAGCTGCCTGCAATGTACTGAAAGGAGTTACACGGACCAAAGAGAAATCACTGCATCAGCTACAGCTGCAATTCAGGATTAGCCTGGGCACCTACAACACAGGCAATCAGAGGACAGGCTCTCTTAGGTTGCCAAGCCATGTATTCAGTTAAGTTGTTAGCTACAACAAAAGAAAATACTAAAATTTGGTGTTTATGCAAAAAAAAAAAAATTAATCAAAACCAACATTCCCCTGGACTGCAATTCTGAAGCATTCCTTCAGTATTTTCTGACTTGTTTTTAGAAAATTCAATTCTGGTGTCTTCATTCCTTTTTCCTCCTTTGCATTCTAGGTGATAATGTGAGAAGCCTCCACATTTGTATGATTAATATGGCTCTTTATCAAGAAAGCTATTAACAGAGACTCCGCAAATCACGCTAAAACCCCAGTCTGTCTCAAAGTTCCTGGCACATTGCTACAAATCAGTTTCTACTCAGACCTTGCCTATGCCATTTTTTTTTTTTTTTTGAAACTTATATACACATTTACAGTAGTAAAATTACCACTGGTGCATAGCTAAGCTGTTTTCCAGATTCCTCTATCAGTAGAATTGCGTCATGTAAATGCCCAGACAATAGCTAAATCAGTTGAAAGGTCTGTGTAGACACTAGTCCCAAAGACATACATAGGAGTTTCACCCAAGCTAGGACCAATAAGAATTAAAGAAAAAATTTTAGTGCTAAGGACTGAATGCAAGAAGCACAGGGTCAACCACCTTTGAGATTTCATCCTTGAGCTGCAGTCAAGGCAACTTGGGTCCAGTTGTCCTACATGGAAGTAACAGAAGATGATTCCTGAATGTGTCTAGCTAATTTGTAAGGCTGAAAGATCTGAGACGTTAACTTCTCTCCTTGAGAAGAATGGTCTGTTTGGAACTTTTTACTTATTTAGTTTCTCATGATGGAAATTATTTCACTTAATTTGGTTAGAGCTGCATTGACACAAGGGTTCATTAGGACACCCATTTGCTTGCAATTCAATTTAAAATTAAATACACTTTGTTGTTGATTTTATTACTTTTAAACTACTGTATCTATTGCCTTTATTAGCTGCTAATACACAATTATGAAGGTAAACAGTTTTCATTACTGAACATCAAACATTTAAATAACCGCATTTGATCTCTTTTTGGGTTGCATAATTTTTCTCCTTTCCCTCCTTTTGCTGGGTATTAGATCCAAGTGAATAATGAATTCAGTGAAGCTAGGCCTCTTTTGTGCTCACCAGCATGCTCATCAGCTGTCACAGCAGAACATAGCTTCCTTGGCTGTATCCATGAGAACTATTTATTTTCTGAATTCATTTCTTTACAGGTAATTTGATGCATGTATTTATCTGAAGGTGACCTGTAGCTTGATCATGAAAACATTGCTCTAATTCGTATTTCCTTCACTTTCTAACAGTAATTCAGAGGCAGGGATGAAGGGTGCCATTTGGTCACCTTTTGAATTGCACTGAGTGTAGCACTTAAGAATTACAGCCCAAGCTGGGTGTCTGAAAATGGAGGTATGCAAAACAGAGGCCTCTTTCAAAAGCACAGG
Source organism: Burhinus bistriatus (assembly GCA_013397275.1). NCBI lineage: Eukaryota > Metazoa > Chordata > Aves > Charadriiformes > Burhinidae > Burhinus > Burhinus bistriatus. Next base: position 201,510 of record VYXH01011489.1, on the reverse strand, counting down.
CTTAATTTTTCTAGGCCTGAAGTCCTTTGTCTGAGAGAAGTTCCACTCATTAATATCTGTAAAGCACTGAAAGACCTTTGGAAGGAAAGCACATTAGATAGAAGTACAAAGCAGCCCTTATCTGACATACCTTTGAAAGTGTTCATGAATCCTGGCTCGCAACTTTTGTTTCTTGTGGTGAGAGACTTCCTTGCGGTGCTTTGAGTCCCATATGCCAAAAAAAAAAAAGAAAAAGGGAAAAAAAGAAAAAAAACTACATTTTGTTTCCAAATGTACAGAAAGAATATGGAAATAAAAGCCATAAATGTACAATTTTCCAAAGGTTTGCCTTAGGTCTTCTGGTTGAAGGTTTTCAGAAGCGATTAGGAATTTCAGCCACCATTACCTTATTCCATTGTTTTTTCAATAACTTTTTTCCATATATTTTTCCATATGTTTACTCCATTATTTCCAAGGGAAACTGAGCTCTAATCTTGTTTGAAAAGTTTGATTGTTACAATGTGTGTTTGTGCATGGTAGTGCCCTACAGTCCTTATTTTTACTACACCTAACACAGTCATGTATATGCATACATACCTATATGCACGTATAAGTGTGTTTGTATACACACAACAAAACGTAACATGCAAAACAGTCATAGACTGTCATAGATTACCAGAGACACCACAACTTGCCCCACCTTAAACCTCTGCCAGATCTTGAGGCATTGTATCACCACAACTGTTCTCAAATGTTTGGTAAGAGGGACTGGCATTTTTGGATGTTGCAACACATAGGAGGCTAACTTGCATGAGCAGTCCTCTCCTCCCGCGGTTCTGCAGCTCTCCAGCATGAAGCTGGAGAGCCTCAAGTTATTTTACTCTTCCACAAGCTGAAAAAGTCAGTCCATCAAGAAGCCAGTGTCCACATTGTTTTGGACTGTGTTCTCTGTGCAAAACCTGAAAACAATAACCCTGCTGAAGGTTGTGGACTCAGGAAAACAAAATTATTCTCCCTGATCTGCACTGGTCAGAGACCTCACTGAATACTCAAGGCTGTATCTCGTGTTTCCTACTGGTGTCCCTGAGATCATCATAAAATGTGCATGCAACACTAACAATATAGAAGGAGGCTTCCTACCATATACCATACACTCACCTAACCACTGTAAAACTATGTTCCCCTTCCACTTTCATCAAGCCTCAAAGACAAAGAACATTTTGGTAGGGAAACAATGTAATAGTCAATGGAGAAAAATTCCCCATCAGAGGCTCCATATCTGGTTGTTGAAGTCTATCCTTTCTTCCAAATCTCTAAATTTTTTCACAAATATCTGGCTATTTTTGAGGAAGCTTAGGACTCTCTGTTGACAGAGGGACATTGGGAAAATTATTTGCAAATCATGCTGCTTATTTCCAAAATGAAAATTATCAGAGTATAAAAACAGACTACAGAAACACATTACAAAAACTTGTGTGAGTAACTTTTAATGTAACTTGTTTAAACCCTGTAAAATTAAAGCAGATACAACATGGTTGCGTTAAAATACAGTATGATTTGTTGGTAGTCCCAACAGAGAGCCTCAGATGGATGTAATAAGTCCTCCAGGACCTGCTCTAGCATCACACATACACGATTACAAAGGTGACGTGATCAAACTAGCTCAAAGCGAGACCTTCCAGCCCTCTACGGAGCAGCTGTGTCATGGGCAATGCTCCCTCCACCGCTGCTCCTCAGTTAGTGGGAACCAAGCCCTCCTGCTCCTGGACAGCATCGGGCTGAAGTTCACCAGGAGTCCCTAGAGCAGGGACCAGGACTCATTTCTCTCCCGCCCCACAAACGCTGGCATTGATTTTCTTTCCCCATCCCGGTGAATCACCACCTACGCCAGTTCCCCAGGAAGGGCTTGGGAGCTGGCTCCGATCCCAGCTCTGCTCCAGCAGAGCTGGCAGCTGTCTGGTTAGGGGTGATCAGACCTGCCTCGTGACACTTCCCACAGTCCAGTGGGGACTGCAGCCACCAGGGAACTCACCAAGAGAAAGGGCAGGTTATTCTTCCCTGGCTGCCCCACAGGGACATGCTTGCAGGGTGTAGGGAACCCATCCCAGTAGAAGCAAGGACCAAGCAGCGGCATTCATCACCCTGACGAGGCACAGAAGCCAGTCTGCCATGGCTGGGGCATTTCAGAGAGTGCCCAGCAACACAGCTCAAAGTGTCTGAGAAAGCTTAATGACAAAAACTACTGACCAAAAGACATCAGGCATTTCCAGGGTTTGGCGGCAGATAGGAAGGGGTTCAAAGTTGGGCCGAAGTAGTTAAAGCTAAAGTTCAGAAGGCATGAGGAGGGTTCATCATTTGCTTCCTGGATCCAACTCTTGGTGATGCCTGGGATAGCGATTTTTCTGGGGTGGGTGCTTAGATTAAGAAATAACATGAAATAGAAAACACACTTCATGTAAAATGAAGCCATAACATTACAACAACATTAAGACCTTACCAGTCCAGGCTTACACTGAGCCAGAAGTAGAGAATTTTTTTTTTTTTTTAAATTGATTATATTACCAGACTCCCATAGCTATCCAATCCCATTGTTTATCTTCCTAATCTTAATTAAATAATGAATATTCAAAAGAAAGTAAGAATTGGGGTTCTCTGTATGAACTGCACTGTTTTCCGTCTCTCTGCTTCTGAAGTGGCAATGGGACTATGATTTAAAACTATTTCTTCTGGATCCTAGTAAAATATTTGTCACAGTGTGTCATGATAATTTTTAAAAAGCTCTATCATCTACCTAATAAATTTGTTAAGTTTATTCAAATCTTATTGAACAGGAAAAGTGCAATGAGTCATGGTTAATATTTCTTTACCTACACTAAGAAATAAAATATATCAAAAATTCAATAGGCTCCTATTCAGAAAACCTCTATGAGTCTGTAATACATCTTCTACATGATTAAAAAAAAAACAGGAAATTTGCTTTAAAATGAATTATTCACCACCTTGAATAAATTTCCATCTTTCCTATTTGCAAAACCCCAAAGTCAGTTATGTAAATTTTAACCTACACTAATTACCTCAGGGGTGTGCAAGCTAAAGGAAAGTAGATGCAGTAGAAAAAAAATCCCAGACATTTCCATCACCAGGAAGCAATTTAATAGAGGAAAAAATGTGTAAGTTTTCAAAAACAGAGCAGCCCATATAATTTTTTTTTAAAATGTGGAATAACCATTGCTGCAATATTCCTTGAATCAGAGATTTACTAGAATAAAACCAAGTGCTTTTTCTCAATGGCGTATACCATCACACACATAGGTAAGTGCTTGTTTCTCATCATGACACCGGCATTGTCTAGACTGTAAAAATGACCCGTTGTTGACAATGGGCGTTCCCAACAAGAAGACAGGAAATGTGGTTTAGCTTCAAGTCCATAAAGACATCGAGGACCTCTTCAGAAAAAAAGCAACTAAAATCTGGGAACTGCTGGGTATGCTTAAAAGCTCGCCTGGGTTGCACTGGAGAAAGCAGGGGCATTGTTTGAAGGCAGAAGGGCTCAGTCACAGCACTGCTTTGTCCTGTTCCCCCATCCCGATACTACGCACTGCTTTAGCTGCGAGCCAGCTCCTTCACACGTCTTTCTCAGTTTCTTCATCAGCTATCTTGAGGTCTAATTACACAAATGGCCCATCTACTGATTTCAGAGAGCATGATCAAGACTGGTATTTAAAAAAGGTCTTTCAGTCTGGGCTCAGCCTAGAGACACACAATGGTAAGTATTGTTTCTACTGCAGACAAAAACAAGAACCTGACTCAATACTATTAATCAGTGCTGACTTGCTATTTTCACTGTGAAACTACTTCACAAATGGTAGGACTTGATTCCTATAATAATTTTCAATTTGGAAAAAAATGAAACAAACCCCACCCAAACACATCCTTTCCTCTTAGGAGAAAGCCCACAAAATTCGGCAAAGCTTTGAAGCAAAACAGAATTGGTGTTCTATCGTTTAGCAAAAACAGAGCATTTAGGGAAAACATTTATCCTCCCCTTTTTGTGGTCAGTCCCAGCACTGGTATTACAATCTTCTGGTGAGGTACTTGCCCCATTGCAATTTGAAACAGCCAGATGAGCCCTGGCCCTGATGAAATTGTACTTCCTGAAAGAAGTGCTGGGGGGGTCCACCTTTCCACAAGTCATAGAATCATAGGACAGTTCATGTTGGAAGGGACCTTAAAGATCATCTAGTTCCAACCCCCTTGCCATGGGCAAGGACAGCTCCCACTAGACCAGACTGCTCAAAGCCCCATCCAACCTGGCCTTGAACACTTCCAGGGATGGGGGAACCACAACTTCCCTGGGCAACCTGTTCCAGTGTATCACCACCCTCACAGTGAAAAATTTCTTCCTGATGTCT
>VYXH01011489.1:164367-196808 GCA_013397275.1 Burhinus bistriatus | reverse complement strand
CCCATTGACTGCAACTCTTTGAGTGCAGCCATCCAGCCAATTCCTTATCCACCGAGTCATCCTCCTCACCAGGTTGGAGCGCAGCAGAGGCAGTGTGGAGACACCAGTGGGGTCTCCAGCAGCCTCCCACCACCCACAGGGATCCCACATGCAGAGGATCCCAGTGTTTCCCTCTTTGTTCTACTCCTTGAGAAATCACATAGGTACATTACAGTGCAGGTAGTGCTGTCTTTCTAGCCATAAACAAATGCCCAAATAAAAACTTTTTCCTAGGATTTCCATCTTTGCATCCCAAAATGTTTTGCAGTGATGGACATCGTTGCCACTCCATTTTTACAGATGGGAGAAGTGAGATGCCACTGAGACATTTGCCTGAGCTCACCAAACAAAGTGTTAGCAGGACTAGAAACAAAACCCATGTCCCTAGTCCCACCAGTGCCACCTAGACCTCTTCCTTCACCCTCTGGCTGCTGTGTCAAGATTCAGTCCCAGTGACTTTCAACATCTAGTATACCACAAAACAAGTGAAAAATTAAGAACCTTTTGAGATTTAAAAAAAAAGATATTGCAAGAAAAGTTAACATTCCTTTCAGGCAAAGTGAGATTTTGAGAGGCTTGTCCTCTCCATGTTAACTACAGAAAGATCACACAGAAGTTAGGCATTGAGAGGTAAGTGGGATAAGTGCCCTTCATTGAAAGCAAAGTCTCTAGTAGCTGGGTAAGGCTTGGTCTGAAAATTGCACTTCCCCATTGCCTGTTGGAATTTGGGTGACCTTGTCTCAAAGATGGCCACAAACCAGGAGGTAAAGTTGTGTCAAAATCCTGGACACATGGTAGTATTATTCACGGTGCACTCTTCCTGCCCCGCCCCATGACTTTCCTTCCAAATAGAAAATTAAACCAATCTACTGTTCATGAGCATAAAATTAAAAACTCAGACAACTGAGACATTTGTAACATCTGGGGAAAAAAAAAAATGAACTCAAGTCTTTTAAAATTGATACTGCAGAATGCAAAGTGAGATTTACTTCAGTCATGCTACAGCCTTATTACACTGAGTAATACAGATACATTTAGTGACAACATTATAGGCTGATCATTTTGATAAATTTGTAAAGCATCACCTTATCTCTAACAGTGCAGTGAAGGCTGATTTACCAGTCAACACGGGAAGGCAGTATTCTGCTACCAAGGTGGACACTTTTATAAGACGTACATATTAAAGACACTAATTTTAAACAGTTATGGAAACTAGATCCAGCTGTAAAGTAGGTGTCATAAATAAGGACCTGAACTTCCCCAAAACTCACAGATGTTTTCATTCAGGATTTTGATCTAAGATGATAGTACTAACAAAATCCTCAAAACAGAGGATTCACTTGTCTCATTTCTGTCTTGCTGTTCACAAAGAGATCACCTATAGTTTCTTCAGAATCACTAGGTACTCCTTCAGATACTTCTTATTTCTCGGTTGAGAAGATGTAGCTTAAAGGTCATAAAGCTTTGATATCCTCACCAAAATCTACAGTGTTGTAAGTGGATGCAAGGCCATTTATCAAAGTGTCTGACGACCATTGCCGAGCACTGAAAATATACAGCTCTGAAATGGCATTTGCCATTGCTGAAGAGACTTTAAGCAGAAATGCACTAGCCTGTCAAAGCTCCACAAGTTCAGATGTCTCCAGATTAGTCTAGAAATCACCAGCTACTATGAAGCTTCAGGTAATTTTAGTGTAAATAGTAAGGTACAATGGAAGATGCTAGCAAGATATAATGGAAGGGAATGCATTCCTTCCAGTATAAACTCATGCAGCATGAGCAATGCTAGTGGAAACCAAGTGAACTATGCCAATCTGTGGATCTAAAGTGAATAGTTTACATTAAAAATGAAAAAGAAAAAATGTTCATAAGCTATGTAATGAAATTCAGGGTTTTACGATCTTTTCTACTTTCTGGATACTGACAGCAAATCATGGCACGAAGAACTGAAGAGAAACTGAAAGGAAATACCGATCGGAAATACTGAGACTTTTTTTGTGGTTTTCCTCCATTCTTCTTCAATTTAAAAATGTTTGTTAATTTTAGCACAGAATGTTTTTATTATTTCTATAGCCTTTTCAAAGTCCCTCATGAAACTTTACTCCTTTAATCCTCTTACTCTTCCCTGAAGCAGGTATCTAATTTTAGGTCTGTTTTGCAGATAGAGAAAACTGACTCATAATGACTAATTTGCTTGTTACAGCCCCATAAAACCTGATGTTTAGGTCTGAGGTTACGGTCTATCCTGTCTTTCTGAGTCCCCATTCTTTTTTCTGATTGTCAATAAAGCATTGCCTCACAAATTTGTCTACATAATTGTAATCTAAAAGCACAGGCTTTAACTTTATCCGATAACTTCCATTTGTAATGACTTTGACATCATCTTCTGTTTCAAGTGTGCAGACATGCACTTGAGCACTTTATAATTAAAAGAGACATTCACTTACAATTAGTATATGAAAATTACAGAGAGGGAAACAATGCTTTAAGTACAGTTCACTATGTGATTGTCTTAAATCCAACAGTGGAAATGACAAGTTGCTATGCCTAAAGATTTTCCTCTGTAGAGAATAGATGTCCTCCTGCAAGCCCACATCCTGTTCCATCTCTCCGCTGAAAGTTATAGGTGGAAACCGTTTCACATTTTCTGCTGAAATGCAAGCCCTGCTTCTCTGATTTGAATGCTGACATGAGCAATTGTATCATAACATCATACTATGCTGGCACAGCTTTGAGTGAACATATGCGCTCTAGTATATGTTCTCTTTGTAACTACCTAGTCCTGAAAGCTGCGTCTTGTCTAAGAGTCTTGTCACAGTAGTGAGAGAAACCAACTGTGTCAACAGATTGCCAGCAGGTTGAGCAATAGGGATGATTTCCCACCTTTGTACTAAGCAAGTAAGCACGCATGTAAGGTAACCGGCCTGTCTTCCCCAATATTTCTACACCTCGCAACTTACAGATGACCCAGTTATGTTTCACACTAACAAACTGGTGTGAACTCCAAAGCTCTCAAAAGTTCAGATTACAGATTACACGTGGAAAGCCCAATATACCTCAAAGTTAGCCCTGCTTTGAAATTGACAGCCTCCAGTGGGCCAGTACTTTCCCACCTGAATTACTCTGTCCTGTGAAGTAGAGCTCAAAAGTACCATCCAGCACAGATTCCTCTCAACAAATTCAGCTTTACTGTAAGACCACAGAAGCAAAAAATTTACGATATTTAGAGCAATTAATTTATTTGTAGCTCAGTAAAATCTGTGTAGTCTATTAACCCTGCTAAGGAGTATCCTGTCATAAAAGCCAATCAACAGTAGACTTAGCTACACTTGTGACTACAGTTTGGCTCCAAATATATTACAAATACAGAGAAAACCTCCCTTGGAAAAACAAACAAACAAACAAAACAAAAAACCCCCATAATTCTGGAGAACACATGAGCAACTAAAAATTTGTTTTCACTGTATTTATATTTGCAGGTTCATGCCTCAGTTTACCAATAATGCTTACTTTATACTTTACAATCCTTATATGAGTTGCGCTTCTTCTAACAGACGGTCAGTATTTGATGAGGTCACTTATACTTCAACAGGACTTGGCAATCACTGATTCATTTTGAAGAATCTTTCCAATTGCCTCTGTTTATTGAACCATAGAAATAGACTTCCTTACTGGAATTTGTATTAGGATAATGAGCCAGAGAGCTGACCAGTCAGATTACCTTAAGCAGCAGCAAATGCAGTATCATCACTTACAGTAGCTGTAGGATTCATTGTTCCAGCTCAATAGAATATCAAGAATTGCTTTAGTTGTTTAATTACCCTTCTGATCATAAAGAATGAAAGAACACAGTAAAAACCAAGTTAACTCCTTTATCAGTAAAAAAGATAAGAAGTATAGAAGATTTTCATCCCTTTCATCTAAATATTTATTTAAAATTCATATAACTTCTGAACAAAACAATCAAAAGAGAATGACAATTAAAAAGATCATCTATATTAATATTATGGGTATTGTCACAGCACAGTTACAGGCCCTATACAAAAATATAAAACATCTTTTCCACAGTTCTGTTTATGTTGATGTTCATTTCCATGCTCCCCCTTTCATCCCTCCCAATTCTTTAAAAAAAAAAAAAAAACAAAGTGTATATCTGACTGTCCAGAAGCAATGAGGGAGGAAACTTAGAAATTTGGAGGGTTCCCAGGCTTCCCACTGAGGAAGGAGGAGAAAGCCTGAGAGAATAAAGATATTTAGAAATCTCAGGTTGCCATCTTACAGGGTAGAGAAGTCCCCTAGCTACACATACTGGGATCTTGGTCCAGCTTTGGGTCTGCTAGGTAAGTTCTGATGCACATGTGAGGGCCATGGACACTCACTAGACAGTACTTCAGAAGTCCAAGGATCAGAAGCCCAGTAACCCAGGCTTTGGGAAATTTTCCTTGCATGTTTTACACCTCAAATATAGGTCTCAGAGAAGTGCTTTTTCACCAGTCCAGAAACAGTCTACCTGGCAAGACTGTAATGAATTTGTTGAGCTGGGCCTAATGACAAATTTCAAAATGAAATTAGGTGCTAAGCACTTCAGGCAGGAGTAGATTTCTATCTGTGCCCTTGTTCTTCCTCTGTAAAATGGAGATACCCATAATTCCTACTGTATGACATAAATGAAATGGAAACCATTATACTACCAGGCTGTAGAGATGCTTTGACACTCAAATAATGAGTGTAGCATTTAACTTACCTAAAATGAAGTCACCCACTTTTATGACATGCTGAAGTCCTGAGGAGAAGGACTTGAGGGTACTGGTGGATGAAAAGCTGCACGTGAGCCAGCAATGTGTGCTCGCAGCCCAGAAGGCCAACTGCATCCTGGGCTGCATCAAAAGTGTGGCCAGCAGGTCGAGGGAGGTGATTCTGCCCCTCTACTCTGCTCTTGTGAGACCCCATCTGGAGTACTGTGTCCAGCTCTGGAGGCCTCAGCACAGGAAAGACATGGACCTGTTGGAGTGGGTCCAGAGGAGGACCACAAAAATGATCAGAGGGCTGGAGCACCTGTCCTATGAGGACAGGCTGAGAGAGTTGGGACTGTTCAGTCTGGAGAAGAGAAAGCTCCAGGGAGACCTTATTGCAGCCTTTCAGTACTTAAAGGGGGCCTACAGGAAAGATGGGGACAAACTTTTTAGCAGGGCCTGTTGCGATAGGACAAGGGGTAATGCTTTTAAACTAAAGAGGGGTACATTTAGACCAGATATGAGGAAGAAATTTTTTACAATGAGGGTGGTGAACACTGGAACAGGTTGCCCAGAGAGGTGGTAGGTGCGCCATCCCTGGAAACATTCAAGGTCAGGTTGGACAGGGCTCTGAGCAACCTGATCTAGTTGAAGATGTCCCTGCTCATTGCAGAGGGGTTAGACTAGGTGACCTTTAAAGGTCCCTTCCAACCAAAACTATTCTATGATTCTGTGAACAGAAACATTGCCAGTATTCTTGGCCTGCAGTTCTCAATAAAATAAAACCAAAAAAAAAGACTTATTTGAACATCAAAGTCATTTAAAATCTTGGCAAATGTCAAAAAGGAGTAGCCAGGTTTCAGCTGAGGGAAACTCACGTTCAGTTCTGCATTGCTCTTAGGTGCACATATTCACACAAGTATCGTATTCACAAAGAACAATCACACAAGATTGTACGATGCTTAGTAGGCTATGACTTTGCTAAGGGGAGGTCTGCAGATATCATCAGGATATAAATGACAGTATTATCCAATGGAGTAAAAACACGCAAGCAATATGCATTGGTGTTTTGTATGACAGGGGCCTGATCCTCCTGATTAAATGGAGGCTAGATTTGTCTTCGTCTCATATAGTACCAAATTTTAGCCACGTTATCCACCATTAACCAAAGAAAAACTGATCACTCCATCATCATATAAATTGATCTCTCTGTGACTTGGCAAGGAGTCAGAGCAGTGATGATCCTGTAAGAATATTACATCTAATGCCCAGAGGCATTAACCTTTGTTTAACCAAACGGTAAATCTATTGATGAAAGGCAACATTTTATAACTATCTACCTGCAACAAATAGCTCCTTTCTTAGTACTATAACTCAACTGCTGGTACTGAAGAGCAAAACTTGTACTTTATTTTCAGAGGTTTTTGAGTAATTCACACTGAGGTCATGGATCAAAACTGCTTATTATAGTTGTAACGACAAAGTCCTGCAAGGTGTTATGCCCGGCAGAGAGGGCTAAATGTACCGGCTGAATCCTGCAGAGACAGATGGACGCTGTGAACAAATTGCATTTAGTTAAGAATACTGACCAAGTTGCAGGAAGAGGATGGCCAAGCAGGAAAGATGTTCTTGACTTCTGGGGCAGTATTGATCCTTCTAATCACCTCACTATTAATTTCTTCTGAGAGAACCCACATAAAACTGAGTAATCACTTCTGTTGTCTCAGTTCAGAAACAGCTGAAAATCCTAGAGTTGGTACTTTTTCCATGACATTTGAATTAATGACTGGCAAGATTATGTTGCCAAAGGCCCATCAAGTGCAATCTCACCCAGATTACCAGTGTTTGCTTCATCCTCAGTAGTCTCTCATGTTTTGAGAGCATCTTGTCTTTACTCAAACACATTAAGCCACCATTACATCAGGTCTTTCTTTGCATACTTGTCTGCTCTGTAAGATCGAGTTCTGCCCTTAAGCATGTGTCCCTGAGTTGTCTCATGACAGATGGTTTTCTGCAGCATTCTGCATGCCTTGGTTGTATCTGCTCAGCTTCTACAACAACACAGTCCCAAAGTTACGATTTTTTCTCAATAGAGTTTATTTTTCTTTATTAAAAGCAAATATCATTGGCACTTTTGAAATCTGTAGAACTACATGGTAGGGCGGCAGGAAACAGTACTGCTTTCCAAATTTAATATTCTTTAATGTGTTTGTTAACAGAACACTGACATCTGCTTAATGCTTTTTTTACAAGAATCTCTCAGATCTCCCCTTATGTATTTGTTACCAACCTCAACTATCAGCTTTTGCATTTACAAAACAGAATATGAAGTAAGTAATGACACAGCTTAAAGTTCCAGAGCTAAAATCTTGCATAAACATTTTTATTTTTATATTATTATTATTATTATTATTATTTTGGAAGGTTCATCTGCTCTTTCAAACTTTTAATCATGGTGATCTCATGCACTGAGCTGCTGTTTAAACAAAAGCCCCCCATTTACTGTAAGGCTACAAAGCAGAGAAGAAAAGCAATGAACTAAGGGATAGATAGTTAATACATAGCTGTTCTCTTCATGCCAACGCTGCCAGCAAAGCTCTAGTGCAAATCAGATGCCTCATTTGAGAGAATTTTTGGCAGCCTAATAAGAAACAGCAGCAATTCAAGTGTGTTTCTGAACCTCACATATAAAACTAGTCTCATGTAGTGTAAACTCTCACTTGCTATTTTTAACCCTTGGGCTCCCATGTTTTGTTTTCATTTTGTCAAAGCAAAGGAATGTGAGAGAGATGTCTATTAGACTCCTTCACTCAGCCTGAGGGTTAATTACTCAGTTTGGTAGACATTTGAAAATATTATGTTACCTCTAACGGCAAAATTGATAGAAGCTTGTTTCAGGCTCACTTTATGTCGTTATGGCAGATTAAATTAACTAATCATAAATTATGCTGGCTAAAGTACGTTTGCTACTCACTAAACCTGCAGCAGGAAGGGAAGCGGTTTTTTTCTGAATAAAAAGTAAAAGCCACGCAGCAAATTAAAGACCTTTTCAAACCACTAAACATACATTCAAGCAACAAAAGCTGGAAGCATCCCAAAGATGGCAGCAACAGATTCTGAAGACCATGGCAGCAGTCTAACACTGAACATGTAGCTGCTGCAGAATGGCATCAACACTGCAATGCTGCAGGGGTTTATCCACAGTCCAAAGAGTAGAGACAGTCCATTAAAGACTAAAGGTCAACTAAAGAGGAATAAGCACGCTCACATTATTATTAGAGGTCTTTGAATACCAATATGACATGAGGTGTGTGTTTGCAGCCTCTACTTCCGTTTTCTGTTCAAAGGGGCTGAATGCACCATTTCCATCTGCTTCCAAGGAAAGGATGGATGTATACATCACTGATCTAGAAGACAATATAGATTTTACAGTGATCCTCTTGTTACCCTCTGCATTGCAGGATGCAGATGTGACAGCTGATACCATGTCTGTATTGACTGAATTCCTAAACAGGGCATGGTCAACTGAAGTTAGAGAATTGTGGGAGGAATGGACAGAAAACACAGGCATTCAAGACCTCTTCTGTGAAGTATAAAGTATTGAGTCCTTATCTGTAAATTCATGGTAGACCAGTTCAATCAATCACATTAAATGAGGATTTTCTTTCTTTTGGAAGAAAGTAAGGAAGAAGTGCAGTATTATATTTTATTACATGTAGATTCGCATATGCAGTTGCCAGTTAAAAAGCAAAATGTTGTTTTGGGATGACCAGATAGCTCGCTCCTGTCTAGGATACAAACTTTGCTGAATACCTCCAGAAAGAGTCCAAGTAAGACGAGCAGCCTCCCAGTGACCATGTTTAGAGGGAGGGTAAACAAAGTATTGACAAATCTATTGTGTTCCTTTAGGTGTCACAAAGCCTTGTGAAACTTTGAGGGCATCCAAATGGCCTAAACTTGGTTAAAGTGTGAACTTTCAACATATAAAGTCTTCTGGAAAGGCACAACACTCTGTTGACCTGTTCCCAGGTTCGTACTCCATCAGTCCCTTGAAGCAGGTGACACCCTTAGCACCATCTAAGTCCTTTTCCCTCATGTTTCCCTTCCATTTCACATTCTCTGAACAATATTCCCCAAACCACCTCCTATGCACGACACATACAGCTACCAAAAAAAAATGTCAGAAGGAATGAAATACAGATAAACAAGAATTTAGAGGAAAGCAGCAAGGAAGGGAATTGTGTCCCTCACCAACACGCAGAAGGCAATGATAAGGTTTAGTCCTGCAGTGAAAAAATTCTAAAAACTTCCTCTGAAAATAAAAGAAATCTTAGGTCATTATCAGTCACTAGATAACCTATTTTAAGACCATCAGAGCTAGCGCGCTGTTCTCATGTTGCTAATTAAAAATGATAGATTCATCAATTAATCTCTCTTCCTGTCCCCTAGTCTTGCTATGAGATTTTTCAAAGGGACAAATGGTAGTTAGGTGCCCACAAGTATCATTTCAGCCCTGAAAACTCGTGCCTTTGTCAACATGAACCTGACCTTGTCTCTTTACACTATGAAATGACAAAAAGAAAACCATAGGAAGCTTTGCCACCCTGAAAAACACGACAGATTTATAATTTGGGAATAAGCTCATCCTCTGTACAATGAATATTGCTACACAATTCCTTCCTGGGCTCCAGTCCGTACTTACTTGTTGATAGATGAATAAGCCTCTGTTAAATTAGGCAGAGAGAGATACCCTAAACTTAGACTCTTGATTGAAACTCAATTGCAATACTTACGACGGAGCAGTCGGAGACTCTCCACTATTTAGGAAAGAAGCAAGGAAGGCAATCTACTTTTATTCACATTGAAATGGAGACAGAGACAAAGGTCCTTCTGTTAGCTTAGCAAAGTGCCAGTCACATAAAGCAAGCCAGCGAAATGGGTTATCTTTTCCCCTTTCAATATATGTATCGCTGGGCAGTGAAATAGAATTGGGGTGTACAAGGTTAACAAGCCAGCATCATGTTATGAAGCAAGCGATAAAATTGTCTTATAGTTCTTAACTCTGACCTGTTCCAGTGAAAAGCTGCCAAGCAGAATTATGTCATCCTGAACATCTCTCTCAAACTGTTCAATATATGAAGGAATCACTTCATCTTCAAGCTCCCTGTGAAGGTCATGTGCCTTACTGGAGCTGACAGGCATCACAGAGTGTGGAAAATCTTCACTGGCTACACGGGCTGCTGAAACAAAAGTGGCAGGTTACCTCTTAGCAAATGGGAGTCAGGTCCCTGGTTAGTACCTTCTCAGTTAACGTGTTTGGCCCACCAACATTTTCGGACAATAATTCATGCCATAAAATGAACAGTAATGAGTAACAGCAGTAGAACAACTGGCAGGTTCCAAGCACCATTACCAGGAAAACTCTATTCAAGAGCAACATCTGCATGCAGGGACAAATTTAGCAGGTGCACCTTGTTCCTTAAATAATTTTTAAAAGAGGCGTTCTGCATTTCCACAGTCACTTCACTCCCCTGTAAATCTTAAAGGAACTGGCTTTCACACCTGAGGAAGAGAAAGAATAACTGCAATTGAAAGGGAGTTTTAGGCGTAGCCACACTGAGTATTTCATCTTCCTCCCACTCACCCCGGAGGACCACATTCCTCCCCCAGGTGTGTGCACACAGCTCCTGCCTAATTAATTGGGTCTGGTTCTGCTCTCACCCACATCATTCCCCTGATTTCACTGTGATGATGTATGCGGAAACAAAGGGTACATGCTGCACATAAATAAAAATAAATCCCATTCATAAAGTTGACCTTAAAAAGAAGTTGTGTCCTTTTTTCGGTTTCATTCATCATGCTACATAAAAAAAATGTATCTTCTCATTGATATCTGCTACAGTACTAATACTAGTTTGGGTCATAAATAATAAAGATGACTATTTTTGCTCATTTCTCCACATTAGGGTTACTAAGAAATGATAGATATCACGTTGTCCACATCTGACTTTATCTTTCTTGCCTCATATTTCTGTAAGTGCATGTTTTTATAGTTCTCTGTGCCTTTCTCTGCAAGAAACTGCTATATCTAGTTATTTGTTTTGCTCTTTGTCCATCCTAAGACATGAAAGCAGTTAAAAGATTTTTTTTTTCTCATTCCCCTTTGAAGTCTCTCATTCTCTAATGAAGACCAGGAAAGGAAAGATAAAAGTAAGGTTATTAAAATTTTCAGTTTTCCTCACTACTCATTGTTTAATGACTTTAATTGTTGATCCTCCTGAGTACTTAAATCACCTCGGTGCCACCAACACACAGGAAGTAGGGTGGTTTTTTTATTTAATTGCAACAGGATATAATTCAAAATCATGTTGGGGGAAGTGTACAGTAGATATAAACAACCCAAACCATTACCTTAGGGTACACAATCTCTTCATGTAGCATCTTACAAACCTAATGAAAAGTGATTTGACCTACAACTATTAACTGCAAAAACAAAACAATATTTACATTTAAATTTATTGTAACATTAAGGGTTTGGCTAGGAGAGAGAAAACCCAGGAAGTGCTGGAAAAGGAAACATTGCCAACAGCAGAAGATGCAGCATCGCTTGTTCCCCTCGATGCTGTGTTGTACACAACAGGCCATATGCTCAGCTGGTATAAATCAGCTGCTTTACTGCTTTCACAGGAGTAGTGCAAGTTTACATCCTGGGAAGACTACATTCCTTTCTCAGGATCCTCTGGGTGTACAAAGGTAGTCCTTATATATCAAAAAAGGAATAAAAACATTCCGTTCACAAAGATCACCATGCAGTGATTCATCAAAATATCCTTTTTCTGTTTTGTGTTTATTATTTTTGTGAGGAATCACATGCAATGAACTCAGTTTTGGTGGAAGACACTGGGCTTATTAACACGTTTTGTGGAAAAAGAGCAAAAGAAGAGAGAGAACATTTTCAAAAGGCTTTTAGAGGGAAATAACTGCTAAAAATAGAGATAAATTGCAATTCATATTTGAAAAATATTTAGTGAAAAGATACATATGCTCATTTAAACACACCTGGAAAAACTGTTCATTTGCCTGAGCTGGAGACAGGGAGAGAACAGGGTTGTTCAGCTGGTCTGTTCCTTCCACACTGGCTTTGCAAAGAGACTTCTGAAACTCGGTCACCATGAGGTAGGTTGCTCCTTATCTGAACTGAGGAGGTTAGAGGTTTGAGCTGCTGCCTTGGAGCAATGCTTGACCAAAACAAAACCTCCACCTCCCTGCTGTACAGAAGTAGCCATGGTGTTAAAAATGTTACTACTTCATACACATGGGATGAAATGGCTGAAAATTTACGAGAAAATTGATTGATAGATTGATAAACTAATAAAAACTGGCTGCTTCAAGTCGTTAGCATCTGTATCAAACTTTTCATTGCCTTGGCTCTACTTAACACTCCAAGTCATACTTTCCACATAGTGTAAATCCCTTCTCCTTAGCACAGGCTGTATTTGCAGATGCTGCGGTGTAATTAAAACAATCTCTCTAGTATTAGCTTGGCTGCTTGTAACTTCATTTACTCCTGCATTTGTCCATCAGACAGCAGTGGTTTATATACTGAGATGAGAATTTAAAGGGTAGGTTTACCAGCAGACTACACCTCAGCGTGGGTTTGGATGTATAAAGCAGGTAGAAACTCCACATGGTAAATACATTTTAGCTGCCTGGGTCTAGAAGATTCTGTGTATAAATTGTAGCTAAAAAAGTACATCACCAAAGGCTCATGCATCATTTTCTGTCTGGTTTGGGCTGGGCTGGAGTAGCTCATGCTGGTACAGGCAGTGGAGTGGCTTGGGTCAGTAGGGGTGGTGGAGTGGCTCATGGGATTTGCGTAGCCCAACTAAAATGCTGCAAAATATTGCACCTTAATTTTTTGGTTTTTGCCAAAGAATAATATAACAGAAAATATGTTTTTATGGTATTCACCCAGCAACATTTTAGATGTGCATGGATCACAATCTTACATTGTTTGAGAGATTTTACCCCTAGGTAAAAAAATATACAGTCTACATCTTTCTCTAAAAAACAAACCACCTATGTTGCATTTTAAATTGCCTTATAATATGAACTAATACGTACCACAAGAGTGACCAACAGGTTACTCAGTGACACAATGCTTTAAATAGACAATTATATAAATTCTGAGCCATGTTCTTTCTTTTCCTTTGGGATCATCTATTAATTAGGACTGTATGACTACGTGATTTTTCAGCTCAGTGGTCAAATGAAGAAAAGAAACAGTTCTGTAAGAGCGGAACCAAATGAATCCTAGTTTTCTATGGATTTTCTGAAGTCTAATAAGGGTCAAACTCCCATATTAGCTTTTCCCTCAGTGGAGACATTAATAATGCTTGTCTGCTCTGCTCAGCTGCCCGCTTCCATAAAACTGGTAGGGAAGTCATACCTGTGAGACTTGCTCTCTGTTAATAAAAAGGGTTTGGAAGTGAACAACAGGTTCAAAAACTGGGAGGGAGAAGCACAGATAGGCAGAAACAAATACAGCTTGATATAGGCACACAGAGGTGGAGACTGCACAAGCCTCGCTTTCCTCAGGAAAATCTTGCTCTTTTCTGGATTTTGTTCACCCAAGCCAAGAAAAGTACAAAATTCAGCTAGGACGGGGGGGCAATGCTCACCTGCAAGACTAGCTCTGGACCCATTATAGCACTTTTAAGAAATAAAAGCACTGAAGCACCGCTCAAGACACAGGACAGCAGCGGGCTGTGGTGTCTCTGCCACTCACTGCTTTCATGCCTACATGGGGGGCTCTGACATGCTCCTGGAGTGCAAGACACACATGTAAATGCCTTTGTTTGCCCTTGAATTGAATCAGTGAGCTGGCAGCTCAGCAACCTCGGCAGCCTTAGTACAAGGTCACGGTCCACAGAGCACACCGTGTATGTTCAATGTCTTTGGATGGATGAGAGATTTGAACCTGTCTCACACCCCACGTAGCCAAACAGTAATAAAAGCATTTTGCCTCTCATGGTGGTTTCATAAAACTAGTTGGAAAAAAAGACATTTTTAGTTCAAACATAACTGGTGAGTTTAAATTGGAAACATTTGAGGAGATCAGTGAAACATATTTCTCTCTAAATATGCCATTTGTTATTATCCTCTGTAAAGCACCTGTCTTAACAATATTCATTAATGTTATTTGTAATATAATAACATTGTTTTAGGGCACCTAGCTGAAAGAGAGAGTAACCACTGATGGACAAGAAAGGCTTCCCCTGTACTCCCCATTTCCCTTGCTTAAAGGTGGACAAATACACACTTACCTTCAGCCATGAAAAAGGTAATGGTCAAGTCTAAGTCAGTTGTCCAGGACCCTTCTAGAGTCAAAGGAAAGAGAAGAACTGCTTCCTGGGTGTCAAATCAGCTAAGAGGTGCCTGCCTGAAGTGAGCTAAACCACTGCCCAGAGGTGTTTCTCTCTCCCTCTCCCATTGCTTTGGGGGAGCCCCAGAAAACAGCTTTCCAAAAGCTAATGGAAAGGTTACTGAACCCCACCCTGGGGCAGCCTGTAAAATGACATCAGGACATTTTCCTTAATCATACAGGGTTATTTTGATGATAAAGCTATTGAAGACCATGAAATGCTATAAATGTTAGATGGAGACTGCATAAGTACCCCATGTCAATCTTTCCTATAGAAATAATGTTGACTTCACAGCCAAACATGTTTTTATTTTAACCTATGTTGTTGCAGGATAAAAGCAACAATCAACCTGCAGCACTGCTATAATCTTTCTCAGCAATGTGGAGCTCTACATTAACATGCAACGATAGAGGGCTTGCTAATAAGTTGTTAAAGGTTTTTGCTTGAACTGTCTGCATGAATTTAGCTGTGATTGTTGTACGTTCTTTTCCTTGTTTTTAAAATGAGATAAAATGGGTTTCAAAGATGTTACTGATACAACCGGTGCCAGTTCAAGGGATTTTGCAACCTTAGGCAAATGAAAATGTTTGCCTTTTCTAGAATGAAGTTGCTCACAAACTAGTCATATAAGATGTTGCAACTCCTGGAGCTCCGACGTCATAGGCAGCCACCTGCTCTGTCTCTCTGATAGAGCAGGTCCTGGGTATAACTGGAATATAACAGAAAACCTCACACTGATACAAAGAACAGAAAATAGCTTTGCCCCAAAGACCTCTACTGAAAAGGAAGGGGAGGTGAGTGGGACACCCAAAAATATGAGGGCAACCCTGAGCTGGGGCTTGTTCATATGTCCCTTGTCCTAGGACATGCACCTTGTGTAAAGGCTGTGATGGTAACAGTCTTGTGAATCAAGTGCTGTTAAATAATACATGTAAAAATAAGTGAAGCCAAAGGCCGTTGGCTTGAGGTGAAGAAATCTCTTCTCCTACACTTTGTTGTTTTGCTGTAGATGGAACATCCATTTGGTATTTCTAGCAAAGCCACAGAAATCATTTTCTTGCCTGCCTGCTAGTGTAAATGCTTATGCAGATAACCTCAAACATTGTCTGACATGACCAGTGGATTTGACAAATGACCCACCCATTTATGAGCTTAAATAAGGATTTAGATTTTTAGCTTTGAGCATATAAGCAATGGCATTTCCAGTCTTCATTCCTTTGGGTGGAATTCAACATGCAATGAAGCAGCCTAGAGAAAGCACGCCACTTAAGTTACACTTAAAACCACATAAACATGACTCAAAACAAAAACATTTGGGGAAAAAGATCTTAGAGGCTTGCATTAAAGTCAATGTCCCATTTGCTTCTGACTTCAAGGGGATGGATTACTCACCCTCCTCCCCGCATCCAGACTCAAAAAAGTTTCATTTTTCTTTATGCAAATGGTTTTGTTATTTACCTTGGAAGTCCAGCATCTTGTTTTCTTCATCTAGAACCTTCATCAGTTTATCATAAAGTATTCGCTCATCAAATTTCACAGGATCTTAAAAAAAATAAAACAAACAGTGAAATATCTATTCTTTCTTCCAGTAGTATTTCAGGAAACACTACTTTAAACTGTAAAGAAAGATATTCAAATACAAAAGTTAAGAAACCATTTGACACTTAAAAATAGTTTTCACAGTTGTGGTAGGTTGACTCTGGCTTGATGCCAGGTGCCCACCAAGCCTCTCTATCACTCCCCCTCCTCAGTTGGACAAGGGAGAGGAAAATACAAGAAAAGGCTTATGGGTTGAGATAAGGACAGGGAGAGATCGTTCACCAATTACTGTCATGGGCAAAACGGACTTGACTCGGGGAAATTAATTTAATTTATTGCCAATTAGAAGTCAGAGTAGGGTAATGAGAAATAAAAAACTAATCTTAAAACACCTTCTCCCCACCCCTCCCTTCTTCCCCAGCTCAACTTCACTCCTGATTTTCTCTAACTTCTCTCCCCAAGTGACACAGGGTGATGGGGAATGGGCGTTGTGATCAGTTCATCACATATTGTCTCTGCTGCTCCGTCCTCCTCAGAGGGAGGACTCACCACACTCTTCCTCTGCTCCACTGTGGGGTCCCTCCCATGGGAGACAGTCCTCCATGAACTTCTCCTTCCCATGGGCTACAGTTCACAAACTGCTACAGCATGGGTCCTTTGCACGTGTCCTTTTCAGAGGGTGCAGTCCTTCAGGAACAGGCTGCTCCAGCGTGGTCCCCCATGGGGTCACAAGTCCTGCCAGCAAACCTGCTCCAATGTAGGCTACTCTCTCCATGGGGCCACAGGTCCTGCCAGGAGCCTGCTCCAGTGCAGGCTTCCCATGGGGTCATAGTCTCCTTCAGTCATTCACCTGCTCTGGTGTGGGGTCCTCCACGGGCTGCAGGTGGATATTTGCTCCGCCGTGGATGTCCATGGGCTGCAGGGGGACAGCCTGCCTCACCATGGTCTTCACCACAGGCTGCAGGGGAATCTCTGCTCCAGCACCTGGAGCACCTCCTCCCCCTCATTCTTCACTGACCTTGGTGTCTGCAGAGTTATTTCTCTCGCACGTTCTCACTCTTCTCCTCTGGCTGCTGCTGTGGAGCAACTTTTTCCCCTCCTTAACTATGTTACCACTGCCGCTGATGGGCTCAGCCTTGATCAGCAATGGGTCCTTCTTGGAGCCAGCTGGCATTGGCTCTGTTGGACACAGGGGAATCTTCTGGCAGCTTCTCACAAAAGCCACCTCTATAGCCCCCCCACTACCAAAACCTTGCCACACAAACCCAATACAACAGTGCTAGATTCATAGCAGAGGTGACTATCATTTTCTCTCGAGTTAAGGAAGACAGTTTAAAATAAAAAAATAGATAATCATTATTTATATTCAAATTGCCAGATGAATTCTGTTTGACTCTTAATCAAAATCAGAGTACCTAATTTCTTTTCTAATGTGATTTTGGATCTTTATTAGAAATTTTACCTTGCTGTCTATAATACTAACACATTACCTAGTATGACACAATGAATTTTGATCTTGTGGCTGGTCTGTCATTCAAATTCCCAGTAACATCTGCAGATTTTTAAAAGGAGCAAGGGTCACACAGACACACAGGTACCTTTTTCCATGAGATCTAAAAAATCACTTCAGGTGTCTATAGTCAAGGGAGAAATGACTAGTTGAGACTATCTTCTCTTCAGATCTCCCAGACTTCTCTAAGCTCTCAGTGAAGACAGGCAGGTAGAAGACCAAAGGAATGCATACAAGGTAGGTGAATTGAAGTACAGCTACGAGTGACCTTGAGTGGCATTTTTTAAGTGTTTGATAGAATCTCAAAGAATAAATTATCTTTACCATGACATTTCAGAGCTAAGTTCTTCAGTTACACTGAGCATTCAAAAAGGGAGGCTTCTGCAAACCTCTTCTGCAAGTACAGAATCTTTTAAATTTCTTTTAGCACGTAACATTAAAATGTTCCCTTGGTAGGGAGAGGGGTGGAGGGGAAGCAGATCCACAGTGGGGTGTTGTTTGTTCTCAGGGCATTATCAACTCAGATGAATTTCCTGAACAAATTTAATTTATCAAATATAGAAAAGATAATTGCTAATATCTTCATTTTCAAAAATAACCCATTAAAGAATCCTATATGATGAACACATTAAAATGATATTTAACTTTGTGTAATAGAGTTAGTGGCTGAAGATCTGCTTTTCACCAGCTATTCTCTTTGGGCATTGGGCCTGAATTTCTTAAGTCATAAGAAGAGTAACTTTAAATTGTGCACCGATTTCTTCATCTTGTTCTGCTTTTGTCTCTTGTTAGTGACCAGCTGCTAGATCGAAAGAGAAGGTAAACAAATATGGTTTCCAATCAGGATGACCGTACAGGACTAGACTTCAGTTCTGTCTGTCCTTTTAATTCCATCCACTACATACAAATGTAGTTCCACTTATTTAACACTTCTGCAAGGAAAAGGAAATGAGACAATGAGCCTGGTTTGTAAGTATCACTGAATCAGACTGCTTGAGGTGGGAAGGTACTTCTGGAGGTCATATGGTCCAGCCCCCCTGCTCAAGTAGGGCTGTCTAGAGCCAAGTTGCCCAGGACTGTGTCCAGACAGTTTTTGAGTATCTCCCAGATGGGAGACTTGCTCTTAGCAGAGATGTTGGTAAATGTAGAGTAAATATAGGTAAATATATCTGCTTTACAGATGTCAACACGACCAACCTGAGGCCAGTACCATTGCTAACAGACCATTAATAAACAAGTGTTACCCCAACCTTTGAGTGACATTTTTGCTGGGGAGAAATGGGGAGGAATGCCAAAGGACACATGGATCTCAGGTCTAGCCTGATATGCAAGTACCTAAAACTACCTCTCCACTCCCACCCCTGGAACAGGATGGACTTTTTTCAGACCTTTCATCTGTTTCAGATTTTAAAAAAAAAAAAATTAAAGAAAAACAAACAAAAAACCCAAACAACAATCAAACAAAAAAAACACACCAAAAAACAATTAAGGTTAAGCAGGTATCACTCAGCCTCCTCAACACAGGCAAGGAAACATTTTGCAGGCAACAGAACATTTTCTCACAATGAAAACTGTACTTCCATGTGTACCTTATGTGACCGCTCTATCCATACAAGTTTTTAGGCACACACACAGATACAGAAATCTAATCTGCTTTTCATTCTCTGGTTATGAAGCAAATCATGACTCATGAAGCCTATTCATCAGATGAACCAAGGCACTACCTAAAGAAAGAAAATCTTTCACTTAAAAACTCCGAGCCAAAAGTTGACTTTCAAGGTATTACATTGCTGCCCTATACAATGAATGGGGAAATTATAGGTGTTAGATATAATTGATTGATTTTTTTCACCAGTACACAGAAATTCAAGTTACTGATGTGCATTAGAGCCTGCTTTTCGCAGTCACACAAGTTCTTGCATCAAAATTTTAAAGCTCTGTGTCTACTTAAAGTAAGTTTCTCATGAATTTCAGAAGTTACCTACTTTGAGACTCTTTACAGTAGACAATTTTTTTTTAGATCTGACTGCAACAGTGTGTCTAGAGCAGCTCTGCAGTACAAAAAAGCACAAGGTTTAAAAAAGTGAAGGGCTAGGAAGGTAACACAGGAGAACAGGGTCTTGCGTGCTATTGGGTTGTTAGAGCTTAACAACAGGAGCTGGGCCAAAGCATTCAGTGCACAGCTAAGCACTTCATTACCGTGATGCTGTTCTTACTTGCAAATTCAGGCAGGCCCGTTCCCACCCTTTTTTATCTAAAAGCCATGACAGGGAAGGAGAATTTCCTCCGCTCGCAGGGAAAGACAATACCTCCTGGTTCATCTCTCTCATACCTATGCATAACTTCTGTTCTCCCAGCTCTGCAGTCACACCCTCCCACTCCTCATGATTACCCACAGACAGCAAAGCTAAACATCTCAGCTAAACTGGCAAAAAGAAAAAAGCTTCCTTGCATGCTGGAACTTTTATGGACTCTGGGGTTTTCTTCTGTTAGGCAAACCCACGTTCAGCTCAGTAATAAAGTTGCTCTCCAAGAAGGATTTTGGGAGGAGGGTTGCAAAAAAGCTACAGCTTAGTACTCAGTTCTGGACTAACTTTGTTAATTAAAGAGAACATGGTGTGGACAATGTTGTCAGAGAGCACTTCATTTTGCTACGGTAGCGGAGTGAATACAGCACAGCCTCACTTTTACTCATCCACTAACTCACTGTCCTTGATCAAAGACTATGCATACTGCCTATCGTGTTCAGAGCGGGTAAGGCTTATAATTTGAATTGTAAACCTCAATATTTAAATAGAACTGCATATGTGATCTTTGTCACCTCATTTTCGTGAATGGAAAAGAATATTCTGACACCAAAATTACATACTTAATTCTGTCTCACCTTCTTCACTGACCTCCATCCCACACTGCCTTGGGTTTATTTCCTCATCCATCAACGGGTCAAAGTAATTTCTGCTGTATTCATTTCCTGTGGAAAGCACATGAAGTAAGGGTCAGCGATTATTAGAAGCACATGAACCAAAATGTTAATTTTGAAATCGACACCAGCAAGCAAAGGGGCATTTTTTGCTACTTTATAAGCTTAATTTTTTTAACAAGTCCTCTAAGCCTACTAGTACTGCAATTATCATCTTGTGAAAGGTCAGAAAAGGTAATTCTGGAAACAAGTGCACTTTATGTTACTTTTGCTCAGGAACTAATGAGAAAAATTCTCAAATTTAGATGATGGAAAGATAAGAAAAATTTTAAAAATCCAGCATCCCTAACGTAAGCCAAATTATCCTTGAAACACATTTTACAAGTGAATTACCCATGCTGCAGAGGAATTTGTGTTTCACAGCTGACCCCTCCAATTTCAACAGTTTTAAATTTCACCACTGAGGTTTCAACGTCTGGTGCATCTTTAATACTGTATTCAACCAGAGAAGTGTTTAATTACAGAGGAGATACTACAATACTGCCTCATTAATCTGCACAGCAATTATATTCAGTTGGGCTAGGTAACTAATCCAAGATTTTGATGGGATAAAACTATTCATTTTAGCACTTTCCATTTCAACAGCTAGTTTTATCTGCTCTTTAGAAACTAATCCACTTTACCAAAAAAAGTAATTTGTTAGACTTATAAAGGAATAATGCAGCATCTAACTGCCTAGAGGAACTCCCAGTAAAAGCTGGAAGAATTTTCTTTGCAGAAGGGGCAAAGGATGGCTTTTTCTTCAAAAGGTGTCCTTCCTTCAGCAAAAGTGCTACACTCCATTAAAACCATCCTTACGTTCATTGGGTTTGCAAATACAGCAAATTATTACTAAACAGAGAAGAAGTAAAATAATTAAGTCCATAACAAATTTTAAAATTGCTTGAATAGACACAGATCTATATCCTAGAAAATACATAAAAGCTAAATATACGAGAGGGTTAATTCATCCAAGATACACTACAGTAGTCTACAGTGTATTTGTTTTAGGATCAAAAATAATCCAAGCAGCAGCTCCTTTTCAGAGACTAAATGAAACTTTGATATGAAACTAGGTTTAATTTATATTTCTGGACTGGCACATTTTGACTGTCAGTCTCTGTTCCTTCAATGTAGTAAGTACAAGAACTGAAAATTTGCTTTACCTTGAGGTCTCAATAAAGAAAAAATAAATGAGTTTCATTTTTGTTACTTTATCTGTCAACAACTACTAGGCTGGTATGAATCTTGGCAGTATGTAATCAAAGTCTTATGTACTGCAATAACAGAGCCATTCTACCTTATTCACTGTAATTGTTTTTCTCTAGCACAAAGCACCGTGATGTTATATGAACACCCCTTCACATGTTGGTAAAATAATTCACCCATGTGCTAAAAAAGAAAATGATGATGCATCTCTTTATTCAATTACTTCATAGCTGTAAATGTAAATTGCTGGAAAGCATGCTGCAACCATACAAGCAATACTCAAGCTACTGCATAGACTTTTTGCACAATCTTAATATCACAACAACTTTTATTGAATTTTAATACCCCATGTTCTTTATGCTACAGGTCTGGTGTGAAACTCTGAGTAGGCTTTTGGGCAACTCTTCTGGACAGAATAATTGGCATTTAGGAGGAAGTGCCATATTATATTTGAGTCTGCAAGACATGGAAGCCATTATTCAAAAAAGAGATATGTTGACAAATACCATTAACCAGCTTGCTCTTTGGTCCTCTTTAAAAAAAGAACCACCGTAACCCTTTTTTGAGAAGTAGGAGATATGTTGTCCAGGGCTCTGGCTCTGTCAGAACCACGCACAGCTGGAGACAGAAGGTTATGCAGAAGTAAAAATAACAGGTTTGATTTCTCCAGAACAACATACATAGGTAGAACGAGTGGTAAATGCCAGAATCACCTCCTTATGCTGGTTTTATATATAACAAGCCATTTTAAACAACAGAAGACTTGCAGTGAGGCTTTCTAAAGAGTTAAAATCACTACAAACCTTGGATCTCTGCTGTTGGGGTTTTTTTGTGGGGTTTTTGGTCTCCCTCCCCTTCTCAGCTCAATATACCTTAAGAACTGGTGTGACCAGGAGGTCTAGGTTCTGGGCAGGTCCTAAGATTTGTTGGGGGCTGAGGGAGGTTGCTTTAGTTTTAAAACACAAAATTATCAATTTTAGTCAACATAACATACCGCCCAAGGCATTTTGCTAATAACATTTTGTGAGCATGTGAATGGATTACTAATCATTTCACATTTGCTTTTGGAAATATTTGAAAGTGTATAACATGTAAATTAACAGTCCACCTAGGAATTCATATCGCTCTGCTCCATGGTATACACACAGTAAAGTAAATGTTAATACAAAGCTTGCTTGCAGGTATTTTAAACAGCCGTGTATAGCTTGATGCTTTCAGATAGCAAGTTTCTTTGAATATCTGCTCCCTTGAAGAGCTGGTCAACTTTGGAAACTTTGGTCTTTGCTTTGATCCAGAGGTTCACTCAAACCATTAACTCAATTTGAAACTCTCTCCACCCCTCAAAATTGTGTTATTTCATGTGGAAAAAACAACAGATAATTCAGAAAACCAGAATTGAAGTGCAAAACCCCAAATTATCTATAAATTCAAATAAAAATTGAAAGAAGGGTGGTGGCACAACAGTGACCAGGTGGGAATTTATACAGTTTAATTAAAGCATGAGCAGTTGCTAATAAAATTAGCATAATCCTTGGATGCAGCCCATGGGACTGCACACGTATTACTAGGACTGGATGAAACTCTAGGATGGCTTTTAAGCTAAGATGTCTGTAGTCAATTATACAGTCTATGTCCTGAGAATACCACAGAAATGGCATGACTAAGCTGCATTTCTACAGGGTCTTCTACTCCACAAAGAGATCAGATAGCCCCTATCAATATCACTTCAAGGGTACAGCAAGGAATTTGGACGACAGGCAATTATTCCATTATCCTTCAGGTTCTACTATTGATCTAAGTTTTTGGTTTAATGAAAGAATAGACAAAGCTCTGTTGGATTTGTTGTCTCCTGACCGGTGTAAAAATGAAGGAATTATTAGCAGCCAGGTGACTGATTACTAAAAGCTTGAATAAGCATTTACTGGTGCTTGTTTTCAGAGTGATGCTGGGTCTTAGGGATACAAGCAAAAATTTTGGCATGAGCCAACTTTCATGATAAGGCAGGATGTGGACTACGGTCTGAGCAAACTTGCCTTATTAAGTAACAGCTCTCTCTTTTCAGGCAGTAGAGTAGTCAACACATCTCTACCAATGACTTGGTACAACATTGCTGGGCATTACTAAGGCAACTCATAAAAGCCTTTTGCATAAGATAGGATCAGACAGACATCTTGGAAAGACAGAATTCCAATCTAAGACAGCATTTTGACCCAGAGTGCTTTTGAAACAGTGATGCAGCCAGCAATAGAAAAGAGTAGTCCTCCTTTCCACACAGCTGTCTTAAAGCATTGATTTCAGTAGCTATTCCTGTTAGTGAACACCATGGTAAATACTGTCTCCATTTAACAGAATTGAACTTATTTCCCTAGGGATACTTTTCATTTTACTTTGCAGATACAGCCCTTTGGGCAGCCAAAACGTAAGGTTCGTGGTAGCACATTTCCCAGTTTCTTTACAAGAAGAGTATGTGACCACGTAAGCCAAAGCGGCATCCTGGGGTCAGACCTGAATCCTCTCTAAAAGAGGTGCCCACCTCAACTTGGCCAGCAAGAACTAAGATTTGGGATCAGGCGGAAGGGGAGAGAAGGGTCCCACCTCCTGCATTTCCAACTGCTTCTCCTATTCATCCTTCCTCAAGACATGGTAGATCTTGTGACACACTCATTTTCATGATTCAGTATCTACATTGACAAAGCTTGATATCTGCAAGTTGCCTCCTTGTAGATACAGGCCTCTGCTTCTAATCTGCACTTTTGGAAAAAAGCTATAAAGAATTATAAAATAATCAGTCAAAACAACTACAACATAAGAGAGGAGAAAGAAGACTATCCCCTTAAAAAAAAAAACTCACAGAATGCAGAAAGTTCAGAAAAATAAAAATCATCCACCAAAACTTCATAAACAGTGAGCTCATGGACAGTGAAAAACTGAAATGATTTCCAGTGAATTTATAGGTTCTTAGTTGATTTAAACAATGATTTAAAACTGGAAAATAATTTAGGAAAGTTTGAAAGTTTCACAAGGAAACATTTTGAGTATTTATTCCAAAATCTTGTGTTGCTAGATTTACTCACATCTAAATGTTATGAAGATGTTAAAAATAAAACTTTAGTTTTGAAGAACATAGTGAATTGACATGTAATCCACAAAACGTTAAATCTCAGTTCTCATTTCAGCAAGAAAAAAAAATAGTGAATTATTAGGAGTTAACCAGAAGTTATACTTTTAGTTCGGATTTTTAATTGTCATTACTGAACCATGATATCTGTTATGTCTACCTCAGCTCATGGCCATTACAAATGCCTTTAACTAAATTTATATAGGCTGATCAATGTCACATATAGAAGCTGAATGCCGTAATTACAGCATATTATTACTATTTTAGATTTATATCTAACATTATTGTCTATATTATAAGTATAGTTAAATATTATCTATATTACTTCAGATGTAGATCTAAAATAAGATTCCTGGGAAGCATGAAGTTATTCCAGATTATCATCAAATACATGGGGAGGGGTGGAGTGTTTTACATAGAGTACTAGGCAGAATTCAACGAAAACTTAGGTGTTAATGGCATCCTCAAACTGAAGAGCATTAAGCAAGTGACTGGACAGTAGATTGTATCTTGAAAACACAGCTTGTTAAATATGACCATCAATGACTGACTTCTCAAACTTAAAAAAATTTTAAAGGTATCATATGTCATTTTCCTTATCCTCAGCGGAGACTGTAGGTAATGAGTAAACCGCATAACTGTGTCTTATGTTTATATTGCAAGCCTTGAATAAACTCACTTGTCAGCTTTGACAGGACGCTGGCAGAGGGGTTTTTCACGAGCCTGAGAAGCGCTTTCCCCAGCACTTGAAAAATGCTGCACTACACTCACGGCACCCACTTTGTTTTTCCCCCCCTTCCACTCCTGGAAGACTTAGCACATTTGCTGCTGTTTAAGAAAAGGTACAGTATGGGAATTTTTTCTTTTTCTTTTTCTTTTTTTTTTTTATTTCCTGCAGGCAACGGAGGGCACTGTGCCAAGAGACACCAGTGCAAGACCTGCTGCTTTTCCTGGGGAAATGCTCTTGGTCGAAGGCGTGAGAAAAAGATTTACGGATGATGACAGAGTTCATTTAGGAACACTATTAGATAACATGACACATGTCAATGGGGAAAATAGACAACCAAGAGCTCCCAGGCTGGCAGGCTTGGCAGGTCCCACACTATTCCAAGTGAGGGAACTTGCTGAGTTTCAAGGGTCCGACAGCGCTATTATGAAGCAAAAAATTTCCAAGTGTAATAAATTAGCCTTAAAAATATATATTCAATCACGTTCTGAAAGAGTATTTCCCAATTATAAAACACATCCATTCTTCACTATTCTTCTCCCCTTACCTTTCACAAATTCAATTTTAGCACATTACTTAGATGAGTGGTACAGTATCCCTGTTGCTGAAATTGCATGCAATGGATCACGTTTTGCACACTACATTACACCTTGTGCCGTTCTGCTGATTTCAATTGGATTACACATTGTGTAATTCAACGCAAAATTACTTCCAATGACAACCCTTTATATTCCTATGCATACATGGTGATCCATCATGCCCTACATACCGGGTTTGGCATTTCCATTTCAAGTCCCTGTTGGAATCAGAAAGCATGGAACCACATACACAGAACTTGAATTATTAGATATAAACTTTGCCATTGTTTAAGAAAAAAAGGGTAGGGTTTTGATTCATATTTCTGGTCCCATCCTTTATGCAAATCATTTTGTCCGACACAAATAGCCAGTGTTGCAAGCTCCTGTTTCCTTCAAATGCAGCACAAACATGAGTTTCCAGCAGGTGACTGCTTTTTTGTGTTTACTGTCTCTCCAGTGGGTAGCTAGCACCTCTTTGGAATGAAATTACATCCTTTTCAAAAAGCTTCAGCCTCTAGTTCTCCGTAAACAGACTGAATTTGATGCACTTGCTGATATTTTTCTCATCAAATTGTTATCCCACATGGTTCCTTCATAAAGTCCTTTTTCTGCCTGCATATTCCCAGGTCAAGGTCCTCACCCAGTTACACACTTGAGCAAAAAGGGCTTATATTGCCCTGCCACAGCTGAACTACCTTCGGCAGAAACCAGTCCTTAAGCAAAGTCTTCCCCGGACTTTGGATTTGGATGACGAGCAGAACTGCTCTGTTTTACAGTGGGATTTTCCCTGTAGGATGCACGCAACACTGTGTTGGATACATCCAACCTAGCTCTTCAGCTAGGAGGTGGTGCAGCAGAGCACCACACAGAGACACTGATTTGCTCCCAGAAGCAGTATAACCATGTTAATGCCACACTGTACCTGGCCTAATTAGAATAATAGTTTCTGGTCTTCAATCGGAAGAGCTTTTTTTCCCCTCTTTTTTTTCCTCTGGTTTTTTTTTCTGCTCAAATATTCTTAATCTCTGTGGGCAAATTTATTGGAGCATGATATGAGATGTTAACAGCGCCCGTTGCAGATAAAATGTTAGAATTAATTAGAGCTTTTGATTTTAGGAGATAATCTAGTTTTGAAAAAAGATTTGTGTATTGGGGATGATAGGGGGGGAAAAAATGAATTCTCCTTGTCATCTGGAGACAAATTGAATCATCAACATTTAGGGTCAGACTGCCTCTAGCCTTTGTACAAGTGTGCAGGATACAGGAGAACACAATTAGCCTTCCTTTCATCTTCCATGCAAAAGCAACAGAGCATCGCAGTCTCTGAAGGTGTCTATGCAACCACCAGGTGCAAGGCAGACCACATAGTGGGAGGATGTTCAAAAAGCCCTGTGCCTAGATTCTACAGCTCACAGGCGTGGTCGGCACCCCAGAAAGATCACAGTCTAATTTGCTCTGACACATACTCCCTCTGCATGCTCGGGCTGGAAATTTTACCTATCTTGTAGAAATGTGAACTGTGCCATCCCACAGGGCTCTTCTCAGGATTAGTTGGACCAAATCTGTGTAGCTTGGTGGCTGTGGTGAACACTAAACATTACAAACTGGTATAAGCCACTTGCTAATCTCAGTAGCTGAAGACAAAATGTATCAAATGCTAAAATGGATTAAAATTTGCTTTACAGGCCTATGATAAAACGTTAAGTACAGTAGTCCTGTGTTAGGGATTGCTTGTGACATACATCATCCCTCTGAGGTGGAGCAGCTGCCCTCGTATTACGCCTTTAGCCAAAGAAGGCATAATCCCTGGAGGTTTGGTGCTTCTGTCATGACAGTTTGCTGGAAGCACTTTGCTGGGTAGAGACTTTAAGAAGCTAGCCTGAACATTAGGGCACCCTACAATGTGTTTTGGGTTTAAATCCTTCTGGAGATAAAAGAAGAGCCAATATTGGCTCACCTTGAGATCAGGTGCCTGGCAATTGGTAGACATAGGTTCCTGTCACTGTAGGTTTCCACGATCTGACCCCAAACATTTTTGCTAGGGAAATTTGTCTATTAGACCTCCCATTGGGATGGCCAACATGAAAATTTCTGGCAAATTCAATATTTGCTGAGGGGAGGAAAGGCAGAAGAAGTGGTTGGATTTAGCCACAAGGAAACTCTGAGTGCTTTCAGACACAAATAAATTGCACAATTTGGCAAAGACAAGACCACTGTTAGATGACCTTAATTTCACCAGCAATATGTGAAAGAAATGAAGGTGACAGAAGTGATCAGCAAAGAGTCAACATAGACTCAAAAAGATAAAATACAGTAGAAGCCGCGGCAACCAATTAGCTGGCTGAAAATCCGGAGATTAATCTGAGTACATAGTCAGCCAGTTCCCCTGCATCACTATAACATTTAACAGCAGTAGCAGGTCTTCACCATGTAAGAGCAATGAGGGAAAGCATACAGCACAAAGAGTTGCTCAACGGCCTATCCCTGAACAACAGTCTCCTGATGATGATAAAATTTAGAATATTGTCCATCATAGGAAATACGACCATGTGAGACACAGAATGGCCTAACAAACAGAGCAATGGACTAGGGATCAGAGGGTTTATTTCCACTTCTACCGCAGGCCTGCAGGGTGGCTGCAGATAAGGCCTCGTGCTCTGCCTCAGCGTTCCCTCAAGCGAAGTGTGCAGGAGCCTCACACTTTGAGTCACAAGAACAGCCCCCACCAATCTGGTCTGAAAGGTGAAAAAGCCTCTGAAAAAAAAAAAAAAATACTGGAAAGATTTCATCAGTTATTGAAAACAAGAATCAGTTCACAAACTCTCTTTCCTTTTCAGATGTTCTGTTTTCCGAGGAAAGGGAATGGACAAGTCGATATAGCACAAACGTACCTGTGAATTAAGCTGTTTGGGGGCGGATGCAGGCAAGTTGCAATATCCTGGACCTCTGCACTGCCTATTTAATCCCCAAGTGATGTGTGTTCTGCAGAGCAGCCTCCTGTGCAGACGTAGCCAGATTCCAGCAATAGGTTTTTAAGGCTGCCTTGAACACGCAGCTGACTATTCACACTCCTTCCCGGTATCCTTAGCATGGAGGTGTGTGAGAGGGCATCTCAAAAGTAGGTGGAGGTTTTTCTAGGGAACACTTCCCTCCAGCAATTGCTGACAGAGGAACAGGCTGTGACACTGTTGCAAGATGGAGGAAATGATCGCAACCCCTGTAGCTATTATTTGCTGCCATTAACGACATGGGCGATGTGTGGAAAGATAATGGAAAGGCAATGCCATCTCCCTGCCCTGCCTTCAAGTGCATAGCCTGAAAATCCAGCCTGATGTTTACATAGCGTTTTCAACCTGTAATCTGTTAAATGCTACGATTAAATAATTGTGCTTAAGGTTATAACTGCTTTTAAATTGTACAGTTTAACATGGAGCGTTAGAACTGACAAACGCCATTCCTCATTGAGTAAGTAACCGAACCTAAGCCTGGGGGCTGAGAGCTGGAAGAGCACCCAATGGTTGCAGAGAGGAGGAAACCCCAAAAGGAGGAGTATTTTATGGGCACCTGGGAAAGAAAAGGGGAGAAAAGCAAAAGGGAGCAGTAGAGGGGCCTAAAACATGTTTCTTTTACACGGGCTGTGCTGTTGTGCTTGGCAGGTATTTCCCTTAAGGTAAGGAAGTCTGACATGAAGTGGCAAAAGGATTGTCATTTCACTGGCATAGCCAAGTTTGGGGCAACAAGCCATGCTGGTGTGTGTGGGCACCCCCTCTAGAGAAAAAGGTTCCAGTGTGGGGTTCAAGTCTTGCCTCCTATGGCAAAAAAAGGAGACTTCTCTGCTAAAATCTCTGTTGTGAACTGCACAGTGGCTACCGAGAACTGAGGGGCAGGAGAGGACGCTGTGGAAGAGTTTCCCCTATGTTATAGGGTGGTGGTAGTTTTCAACACCATGTGTATACTTGCTGTGAGCTGAAATGACAGCAGCTGTGCAAAGCAGCTATGAATAAGGAGAAAAGCAAAGGAAGGCTGGCTCAAGGAACCAATCCCATGGGCTCTAGTGGTCCCAAACCACGAGAGACTGCCACAAGAAGGAGTTAGCTACCTGTAGACCTAGTTGTCACTGAGGACTGTGAAATACAACCATCTATACATTACTACATTCATGTGATACTGTGTTTACCTATGCTGTTGGTTTTTCCCTTTCCCTCTTTAATAAAGTATTGTTACATTTGGGACTAGGTCAGATTAGCTTGTGAGGTACCAGAAGGTTTAGTTCCATTTTTTCCCAGGTTTCTGGGCAGGCTTGAAGCTGTTGTTTTATTAGCAGCCCTTGATAAATTTGAACTGGCCCCTGTGACTGCCAAACAAGTCCCGACAGAAGTTAAACTAAGAATAATTTAATGCAAGGTTGGACCAAACAATTTCTAGAGGTCTTTTCCAACCTAGACTTTTTATGATAGTATAAATGGATGATTTTATTTTTTTTTTTTAATAGCTACATGACTTAGAGGCAGAGCTATGCAAATAACTGATCTTTTGGTTAACTGGATGAACAGAAGGTCAAGGAGGGAGACACGGTGTTGGGAAACAAAATTTTCCAACTCTCAGCAAGCTTTCCTCTCCTATTACAGAAACACTTAGCAGTGTATCAATGCATTGCATTCCAGGCAAAATGTAACAATTTCTACTCCTTTCACAAAGATTATATTCAGTTAGGGTTTTTTGAACAAAATGCTACTTAGGATGAAAAATCAAAATGTTTAAAAACACATTTCAGGCTTTTAAAAAAATGTGTTGTTTTCTTGAGGGAACTATTCATGAATTTCTGAAGAGGCGACTGAAAGCATGGATAGTCTCCAGCGAGCCTGACTTCATTTTTTGCCAGATAGACTGTTTCATTAAAAAACAATCAATCCCTTTGTCTGCTTAATCACTGTTCTGACAGGCTGCAAAGGAAAGACGAAGAATTCCTGCTCCGTGCGGTGCTACACAGAGTCACATGAAG
The DNA here is from genome assembly GCA_013397275.1 of Burhinus bistriatus. NCBI lineage: Eukaryota > Metazoa > Chordata > Aves > Charadriiformes > Burhinidae > Burhinus > Burhinus bistriatus. The sequence goes on along the minus strand of VYXH01011489.1, from coordinate 165,969 downwards.
GCTAAATGGAAAGCCAAACCTAATTTTGCAAGGGGCCATTAGGAGTCACGGGCTCTCCAGTCCCACAAGAATAAAATCTTAACCCAACAAGGTCCAGAGTTTTAAAAATGAATGCCTAAAGTTCTGCTCACCAGCCTGCACTTACCCATTTAAATACCTGGGCTGGTACGCAGGGGTATTTAGTGAGCAGCATCACTGCTTGCAAGTTGACAGGAAATGCTGGGTGATGAAGACTTTTCAAAGTCATACCAGTTCCTTTGGTACCTTGGGAGGTCTCGGACCTTGGACGCACATTTACTTATTCATGGATGCACACAGTCCACTTGAAGTTAATGAGACCACACAGTCCAATAAGGTAATTTTTTTTTTATGGGTATTTAGGAAGGATTTTAAGTCTGACTTCAGGCATTTTTGCTTTTACATTAAATCTTGGTCCAAGATTTTTCTCATATAGCTCACAAGATGCCTTTAAATTCTTTTCCTCACTGGATTACCATTCATCATAACATTCAACAGTAATAATAATTCAAAATAGAGTAATTAAACAATAGGTTAAAAGATATCAAACCTCTGCAAAAGGAAAACTAACATCAGTAAAGATCCTTATAGTCTGTTTGAATGAACCTAAATAATAAACAGAGATTGCTTCCTGAGACAGTGTCTCTTTTAGGTGCTGCATCAAAGCTGAGCTTAAAAGCCATGATAGCTTCCCTGGACAAGCCGAGCGAACAGGATTCTCCGCTCCATGTATCTGAGCAACACTGGCTGAAAAAAATAACGAAACATGAAGCAGAGGCAAGATGCTGATTGACTGAGGGCATATGGGAGACCTAAGGACAACAATCAATCATGGATCTGTAAGCTGTTTAGAACCACTCAATGCGAGGGAGCCAGCGAGGGAGCAGCATCTGTGTGCTTGGACCAGCTGCGGTGCCTCCGAAACCCAACCTGACACAAATTAGGGAGAAGCTCTGCCATGAGAGCCTGCTCCCTGCGCTGCCCCCGCTGGTGGGGAGCACCGCGCAACCTGCACCCCCCTTTACAGGGAGGCACTTCAGAGGGGAGACAGAGCCCGGATCTCTAAATATTTAGACAGCCAATGTTTTCGGTGGTATTTTGGGTTTCCCATCCAGGGTTTGCAGGGGTGCTGTTTGGACAGGTCAAGACGGGAACACCCGACGCAGGCCACAGAGCATGCAGGTTGGATGAGGAACACAACCATTGTTGCTGCGTTTGAAGCTAATCAGGTTTGATGTCTCACCTCTTGGTTCAGCATGGGCTTGCAGCCTGAGTTTTTGTTGGTGAGCTGCAAGGGTGCTATCTGGCTTGTCATGTCTAATAACTTTCTCTTCTGAAGGCTGATATGCTGAAAGATCTGTGCTGCTGATGTTAAAAGCTGGATTTTCAATGCCTTCTGTTGCTGCTCTCTCTTCTTTTACTACAGAAAACAAGGAGGTCAGAGGAGCACATTATAGCAAAGTGTATTTCAATGACAAGCAGAAAATTCCTTCTAGTAATTCCTTTGCTCAAAGACTCAAGTGTATCGTCCTCAAATGTCGCCAAAACAGAATTAGGTTAAAATTAACTCTAAAAAAAAAAAAA
>VYXH01011489.1:111427-158697 GCA_013397275.1 Burhinus bistriatus | reverse complement strand
GGGGGTAGGGGATAGAAAGGAAATAAAACAAAGTAAAACATACAATTTATTAAAGAAAACATTGGTGCTGCATTTTGATTTCATAAATTGTCCCCATTTGTACTTCCTGTTTAAACAATAACTAACATGATGATGGGTTAAATGAAGTTGAGATTGTCACAAACATGGCCTCACTAGTAATTAATGTAGTTTAATATGGTTGTTGGCACACATCTCACATGACAGATAATGTTCCAACATGTCACTGATAGGACCTTTCAGCACAGCTTTAGGAGATCTACCAGGCATTGCCGAGGTTGGTTAGGTCAAAGGGTTGAACCATGTGTAATTCAGAACAGAGGAGGTCCCACGGTCGCTCCACAAAAACAATTACACTACTTATTTCACTCCATCCCTTGCCCGAAATTCACAAGCCTCACAGTTTCAGCGCAGTCAATCTTGCTCTGCCCTGGGGCTATGAGCCACATGAAAATATGTGGTGCTGTGTTTATAAATCTAATCAAAAATAGAAACAGTAGACAAGCACAATGAGGTCCTACTATGGATCATGGGAATTCTCTAAATTCTGAAGGCACTTTTGTTTAACTTCTGTGGGCCTTCTCCTACCATTATATTGTCTGGTACTCTCGTTAATCATCCCCTTGACTTGTCAATGATATAAAGGAGCCTACGCGTCTGCTGACTTCCCTCCCATCACACTACAAATAATATTATGAAATAGCAATGCTAGGAATAGCCCTTTTAATTTTTCTGTTTTAAAGCGTGGTTTTTCTTCACTTACCTCTTTCTCCATGCCAGCCTGCCCTTTCTCAGACCTGCAGCAGAAAACGCTTCCTTCTGCAACAAAAGAAAGGGAACGTGTCTGAATTTTCAGACTGCACATAGTCGTTAATACCCTTAGGTTTAACATGCAGATTTGCAGAGCACCAGCCTAGAAACCTGCCAGGATGTGGGGTCTTTTCCTGCCACAGTCCCTGCTCCTTCTTTGCCAAAGAGCAAAGTGAGGATACAGTGCTGTTCTTTCGCTTCATCTTTTTGAAAAAAAACTTTCCATCAGATCACAATTTAAAAAAAAGCTAACAAACAAAGGTAAACAAGAAAAGAGTAGTTTAAGCTCAGATGAAGTAACACCAACAAAGATGTGTTTTTGAGGGGAAGTAGCCCAGAAGTGGATAGTTCCCACTCACAGACAGTAACTACTAAAATGATGCAGAGTTTGCTGTGGAATACACCTAACCTGAAGATTGCAGTACTAAAGCTGCCAGACTTAGGAATGCTTCTGTGATCCGGCATTTAGGTGGGTCCCACAAGTATTTCACTCCCTGCGCTGGGATTTCCATTAGAAGGACGGAAATGATCCTCTACTCTGAGGTTATAGCCATATAAGAAAACATATAATAATTTTACAAGTTATGTATCATATCAGCAAAAATGTCTCGATATACCAGCTACTTTTGTCACTATGTGGGAAAAAAAATTACTCATTCAAAATAGCTAGACAGGTTGCCCTTCTGCTCACTGAAATCAATGGCAAATCTCAGTCTGACTCCAGTCGCAGGACCTGAACCCCAGTGAATAGCAGGCTTCTTCCTTTGCCAGCTTTTCCCTTATGCATTTATACAAACACACATTCAGATTATTTTGCAGGGCCTGAAAACAAAACAAGACTTTGAACAATTAAAAATATCCCTCCAGAGTCCCTCAGAAGCTTTAATTGACCTTCTGGGTCAGATGATGCCCCATACAAAGTACATGTTTGGCCTCAGTTGAGGAAACTCTCTTCCTGAGGGCACCAGCCAAAGAAGTGCTTAATTCTAAGTACATGCTTAAGTTTCATTGAAATCAATACAATGGACAGTGGACGGGGCCACAAATTCTCCTCAGAAAAAGGCTGCATTGTCGCTTTGGTTGCTCAGTAATGAATGAAGGGCTGAGCTTTTGCCCAGGTCTTGCTGACGCTGAGAGTCTGCTGACCTTTGCCATCGCTCCTCCATTTCGGTGCCCTCCTTGGGGTGCCAAGGCCACTGCAGAGATGCCGGGGGCTGCAATTCCGACAGCTCCCACTCTTCCTGCAGCCAGCCCTGCCCAAACAGCCCCTGTGCCATAGCCCACGGCTGTTGCTGAACACATGCCAAAACTCCTCTCCTCCATAACACTCTGCAATATTGAAAGTAAAGCTCCACCAAGGTCACACAGGTGAGCTAATTTCACGTATCCAGTCATCCTATGTCTCTGAAAACAACCCCAGAGTCCCAATTCCAAAATCCAGGATGGGTTTCCAGGCCAAGGTAATATCTGCATCATTTTTCCAGCTGGTCTAATCTAATCACATGTCCACTGAACACAGCAGGTAAACAGTCGAGTCCAATGGCATAGCATGTTTCTTGTTAGGGCTCAAACAGGAGCAGCAAAAACCGAGAACCTGAATGAACCAAAGACAATAAAAGCTTGAAATGGCTCCCCTCCTTTTCAAGGTAGAAACACAAGAATCTGCCAGCAGAAAGAACTGATAAAGATGTAAATTCAACACTTCCCTCCATGGTCAACATCTGCTCATTGAAGAGGAGCCAAAGATGCAGCAATAAGGACTTTCAAAGCCACAATAGTCCCAGGAATCCAAACATCAGTAGGAAAACTTGGAGTCTCATTTTAAAGAATGTGATTGACCAAATTAGGAAAGCAAAGGCAGAGATAGATAAACAATGAGTTCAGAGGAGACATTAATAACATTAGTGCCTTAACAGTGATTTCCTTACAGTTCAGGAACTTCCCTTCATTTGGGTTTTCTAGGGACTTTTGTTTGTTTGTTTGTTTGGGTGGGGGATGACTTTGGGGTTTTTTTTTAAATTAAGGTGCTAGACATTGCTTTTCCTTTTTTCTTTTTAATACCAATCAGGCAACACATTCAACACTGTGTTAACTGGTGTTGACTGTGGCCTTACTTAACCTCATCAGTCTATTTTCTGTAGCTGGATAATAGCTGAATCATTAGCATTAAACTGGCTTGCAGTCCTAAAAGAGTACAGCAAAAACAAAGTACATTATTTTTTCCATCGATCAAAAAAACAACATAAAACTTATTTCAGATCCCACCAGATATTTTCTTTTATACCCAGCTGATGTAATGGGTTGTGTGATTTAGGGGTGGACTTCAATTATTTTTAAGTACATTTGTATTAAAATGACAAAGCAAAACAACAATTTAGAAGTTTTTAAACTGGGTACTTCCACATTCTCTTTTTTTTTTTCTTTCATTTTTCCTCCAATTGTTCTGTCTTTTCTATTAGAGGACCAACTACGGAAGCTACATCAAATATGCGACACATCTGAGTAGCTTTCTGTAATGAAAATAATCTATTTTTAATACAAAGATGGAGGAATTAAATAATGGGAGATGCAACAAAAATAACTCTCATAGCACCACAACTGTATTGATGGGCTCCTGTTGCCAGTCACAGACCTGGGAGAGATCAAAACAACAGACCTTCACAGTGGAGCAGGCTGAGGTAACTCTTTCTCACACTAGTTGATACTTTATGCTGTATCAGCTACTGGAAACCCCTTGGGTTGCATGAAGAGCCTCTATACAAAAAGATCCTTGCAAATGTAGCCTTAAAATGTACTGTTCTTGCCATGCTGGCATGCAGAAGAAAAACCGTGCTGTTTGTAGCTGCGTACCCAGCGTCTCCTTAAAGCATTCCCAAATGTGCAGGCCTGTTACCACGGGCCAAGGAGAGCAAGGCTGGGCACAGCTCAGGCACTGGTGATTGCTGGCAGAGAAATAGCAGGTTCATAGCAGGAGTAGCAAAGCAACAGTTTGTCATCACGGTGGCTGCCTTCACTCCTTTCTCACCTTCACCTGGTACACAATTTATCACATGCTAAGAAGAAGTGCTGTGGGATCTCTGTGCTACAATATCGGCAGAAACCACTGAGTAAATGATAACCCTAACAACCTACTTGTAATTCCCTTTGGACTCTCTCATAAATACCAGCTAGCCAGCACTGGTCTTTAAGAAGTATTTCTTCAGGGGAAAATTGCACCTCTGGTGAAGAGAATCCATCAGTCACTTAAATTCAGCAGGACTGACCTTTGAAGCCACAAGCACTCTGCTTATCCTTCTTTAATCACCAATTTTAGGAATAGGTCCTTCAAAGTAATCTCAGATCCTTTCTATCCTTTCTCTCTTTTTTTTTTTTTTAATTTAAAAAGTAAGGAGTCTACTGCAAATATGCTTTTATAAAGATCATTAACACACTTAAAATTAAATTCACATTCAATTACTTTGCTTGATAAGTTGTAATGTTCCTAGCCTTTCTCTATGTGCTTGAAAAAGTAGGTAGATAAATGATTTTTCTGTTGATAAGCCTCAGTAGGCAACTAAGCATCACTCAGCCGCTTGCTCACTCCCCACCCAGTGGAATGGGGGAGAGAATCAGAAGGGTAAAAATGCAAAAACTCATGGGTTGAGATAAAGACAGTTTAACGTGGTTTTTTTTAAGAGGAGGAGTCCTCTGCACTTGGCAGAATGGATGTAGCAACCCAGATAGAGCTCCCACAAAAACATGCAGCTGTCCAGACCGTGGGCTGCAGGGAGTGCCAGAGCCTTTCGCTGGTAACCGGTGGCAGCAGTGAGAACAGCTGTGTGAGGTGTGACCAAGTGGATGATCTGCTCAGCCTGGTGGCAGGGCTATGTGAGGAAGTAGAAAGGTTAAGGAGCATCAGGGACTCTGAGAATGAGATAGGATGGTGGAGCCATCCTCTGCCCTCCCTGAGACAGAAATGGGAACAGACACCAGAAAATAACCAAGACCTTCTGCATCCTCTCTCTGCGAGGGTAAAGGCAGTACCTTAAAGGAAAAGAGTGAATGGAGGCAAGTCCACACGCAGGGTGGCAGGCGAACCCCCTCCTTGCCTACCCTGCCTTCCCAGGTGCCTCTGTACAACAGATATGAGGCTCTGGATGTGGAAGGCCACTCAATGGATGATGTGGATAACAGTCCATCTTCACCAGAGGTGGTGCCAAGGTCAGAAAGACCTACCCCCTGTATCACTACCACCTCCACGAGGAAGAAAAGATGGGTTATAGTTGTAGGCAACTCCCTTCTGAGGGGAACAGGGGGTCCAATATGCCAAACAGATTGTCCTCTTAGGAAAGTCTGCTGCTTCCCTGGGGCCTGGGTTAAGGACATTGCTAGGAAACTTCTTAGCCTGGTACAGCCCTCAGACTATTACCCATTGCTGCTCTTCTATGCAGGTGGTGATGAAGCCACAACGCATAGTCCAAGGGTGACCAAGAAAGACTTCAGGGCCTTGGGACGGTTGGTAAGGGAATCTGTAGCACAGGTTATTTTTTCCTCTCTTCTTTCAGTTGCAGGTAGCAACACTGAAAGAAACCGATGGGCCCAGACTATTGATACATGGCTCTGTAACTCGTGTCACTGACTCAATTTTGGGTTTTTCAATAATGGGATGCCCTACATGGCACTAGGCCTGCTGGTGTCAGATGGGATTCACCTTTCTGAAAGAGGGAAGAGAGTCTTTGCTCACAGGCTAGCAGGGCTCATTGACAGATTTTTAAACTGGACTTGAAGGAGGAGAGGACAATACCAGGCTTGCCTGTGACAAGCTGTGGGATGAAACGCCAAGGTTAGAGAGATAGGGTGCTAATGAGGGCCTGAAGCCCGTTGCTCTGAGACACGCTGGCTATACTGCAGCACACAAAGTCTTAGAGAGATGAGCCAGGGGATCCTGAGGTAATAGGAGCCAAGAGGAAAACATGAGTGAAATATCTCAAAGGAGTTAAGAGGTGTTCCTCTAAGAAGGTGACATGGCTGACAGCCCAGCTGAAGTGTCTCTACACCAATGCACACAGCATGGGCAACAAACAGGAGGAGCTGGAAGCCACTGTGCTGCTAGAAAGCTACGACCTAGCTGCCATTACTGAGACTTGGTGGGACAAATCCCATGACTGGAGTGCGGCTATCGATGGCTACAGGTTGTTCAGAAGTAACAGGTGAGAAAGGAGGGGCAGAGGTGTTGCCCTCTACATCAAGAAATGGATAGAGTGTGAGGAGAGGCAGAGGTGTTGCCCTCTACATCAAGAAATGGATAGAGTGTGAAGACCTGTCTCTGAAGAATAGCCACAAGCAGGTTGAAAGCTTATGGGTAAGAATTAGAGACCAAGGAAGCAAAGGGAGCCTTGTGGTTGGTTTCTACTACCAGCTGCCCAATCAAGGGGAGTCTATTGATGAAACCTTACTCCAGCTACAGGAGGCATTGCGCTTGCAGGCTCTCATTCTTCTAGGGGACTTCAATCACCCCAACATCTGCTGGAAAAGTAGCACAGAGAGCTCTAGGCAATTCAGGAGACTCCTGGAATGCACAAGGATAACTTCTTAGGCCAGGTTTGACAGCCCTACCAGATGGGATGTGATACTGGACCTGTTGGTCACCAATGCAAGTGAGCTATTAGGTGACATCAAGATTGGAGGCAGCCTGGGCTGCAGTGATGATGCACTGGTGGATTTTGCAGTTCTGAGGGATATGGGTCAGGCGAAGAGTAAAGTCAGGACCCTGAATTTTAGGAAAGCAAAATTCCAGCTCTTCAAGGACACCCCGGGAAACTGTACTCAGGGACAAGGGAGCAGAACAGAGCTAGCAGATCTTTAAAGATGCTTTCCATAGAGCACAAGAGCTCGCAATCCCCAGGTATAAGAAATCAGGAAAGGAAGGCATGGCTGACTCCAGACCTGCTAGTCAAACTAAATGACAAGAAGGAAATGCACAGACGGTGGAAGCAGGGACAGGTATCCTGGGAAGAGTATAGGGATGCTGCCCCGTTGTTTTGGGATGGGGTCAGGAAGGCCAAGCTGAATCTGGAGCTGAACTTGGCAAGGGTTGCAAAGAATAATAAGAAGGGCTTCTACAGGTATGTCAACCTGAAAAGGAAGGTCAAAGAAAGCGTACCCCCACCACCGATGAGCAACACTTGCAAACTGATAATAACAGATAAGGAGAAGGCTGAGGTACTCAACTTTTTGCATGTCTCCACTAGCAACCTCTCTGCCCACACCTCTCGAGTGGATGGACTGCAAGATGGGGACTGGGGGAGCAAAGTCCCTCCCAGTGTAAGAGAGGATCAGGTTCATGACCACCTGAAGAAACTGAACATACAGAAATCTATGGGACCTGATAACACGCATCCCAGAGTCCTGAGGGAATTGACTGATGTAGTTGCTAAACCACTCTCCATGATATTTGGAAAGTCATGGCAGTCAGGTGAAGTCCCTGGTGACTGGAAAAAGGGAAACATTGCACACACCCGTTTTTAGAAAGGATAGAAAGGAAGACCCTGGGAACTACCAACCTGTCAGCCTCACCTCTGTGTCTGGGAAGATCACGGAACAGAACCTCCTTGAACNACACCCAGTATCAATACAGGCTGGGGGATGAAGGGAGCGAGAATGGCCCTGCCAAGAAGGACCTGGGGGTACTGGTGGATGAAAAGCTGCGTGTGAGCCAGCAATGTGTGCTTGCAGCCCAGAAAGTCAACCGTATCCCGGGCTGCATCAAAAGAAGCATGGCCAGCAGGTCAAGGGAGGTGATTCTGCCCCTCTACTCTACTCTTGTGAGACCCTACCTGGAGTACTGCATACAGCTCTGGAGTCCTCAGCACAGGAAAGACATAGACCTGTTGGAGTGGGTCCAGAGGAGGACCACAAAAATGATCAGAGGGCTGGAGCACCTGTCCTATGAGGACAGGCTGAAAGAGTTGGGGTTGTTCAGCCTGGAGAAGAGAGTGCTCTAGGGAGACCTTATTGCAATCTTTCAGTACTTAAAGGGGGCCTACAGGAAAAATGGGGACAAACTTTTTAGCAGGGTCTGTTACGATAGAACAAAGGGTAATGTTTTTTAAAAAAAAGGGGGTACATTTAGACTAGATACAAGGAAAAAATTTTTTACAATGAGGGTGGTGAAACACTAGGGCAGGTTGCCCAGAGAGGTGGTAGATGCACCATCCCTGGAAACTTTCAAGGTCAGGCTGGACAGGGCTCTGAGCAACCTGATCTAGTAGAAGATGTCCCTGCTCATTGCAGGAGGGTTGGACTAGGTGACCTTTAAAAGCACCTTCAAACAAAAACTATTCTATGATTCTAAAAAAACAACAAAGGAAAAAAAAAAAAAAAGAAGAAAAAAACAACACAAGGAAAACAAGTGACACAAAAGAAAACAATTGCTTACCACAAACTGACCAATGCCCAGCCACTCCCCATGCAAAGGCAGCCCTGGCCAACCTTCACCCATGTCCCTCACCCCCAGCTTTCATTGCTGCGCATGACGTCACATGGTATGCAATATTGCTTTAGCCAGTTGCGGTCAGCTGTCCCAGCTGTGACTACTCCCAGCTCCTTGTGCACCCTCCCAGCCTACTTGCTGGCAGAGCAGCATGATAAACAGAAAGGACCGTGATGCTGTGTAAGCACTGCTCAGCAATAGCTAAAACATCACTGTGTTATCAACACTTTTATCACAAATCCAAAACATAACCCCACACAAGCTACTATGAAGAAATTTAACTCTATGTCGGCCAAAACCAGTACACTACATTATGCCAGCAATTCCTGTGGAAGTGGTAAATACCAAATTTTAGTTTCTGTGCCATCATTCCAGTATTCCCATTTCCTACCAAATGGAAAGCACCATACACAATCACTCATAACACTGCTTCAGAGCCTGGTTTACAGACGATCATCTCCCAATGAAGTCCCAAGGTTCATATTTGAGAGTGCTGGAATTTTTAGCGGTCATCACCTTGACAGTCAATACCAGGGGAATAGCAAAGCCAGCCCCAGCCCAAACAAAAGGTCTTCCAGAATGGGATGACAAGCTCCCAGTTTTGCTTGCCAGGCTTTTCTTTGGCATGGTTGCCCACCACAAGGCTTAGAAACAGCTCAGATCAAGATGGTAGCAAGCAGCAGGATTGGGGGACTGAGCAGAGTAAGGAAATCACATTCCTTATGGTCGTGGTCAAGCCTAAATCTCTTTTTCCTCCAGTTTTCCACTTGTAAAACAGGCGCAATAATACTCCGCATTACCTCCGTGACTCTACCAGCCATGGTAGATTTCTGCTGACCTCTCTGGATGCAATGTGATGGTACCAGGAACCTCAGCACTGCTACTGTCCTTACTCCTCCCTTCCCATCCACATCCCAGTCCTTACCCAGCAAAAAAAGTTTCTTTTCGTTACAAAGGTCTTTTGTGACCTGGAATTCTTAAACAACACAGCCTCCAAAATACAGCAGTATGTCACTTAAAAGTACTAAGCTGTATGTGAAATCCTAAAAAATATATATGCTTTAGAGAAAAAAACAGTGAATAATTTTGCTTGTGCAAAAATGATACCGTAAAATCTAAGAGGACACCATAGACAAAGGTAAATAAAAATCTAGACAGGTAGAAAATACTTATCATCAGTAAACATGTTAGCAAATATTACATATTTTGACCATGCACAATTTTAGTGACAACAGCTCCAACTTCTTTTGAAATGCATGTTGGAGTTTTCTCCCTAATTTATTTTCAGGGAATAAGTAGTTCATTTTGTGACTGTCTGTATTAGCCATAGATTTTAGCTCTGCCTCATGAACTTCTACTATTCATTCTCCAATTTCTATTTCTACTGCAAAGAAAAGGCAAACAATCAGAAATTACTTTTATACACTCTGCAGTTTAGGAAATAATCCTATAATTATTGGAGCATCATTTTCCAGGAAAGTTTCCCTGCAAGTAGCACACATGATTTGCACTAGGAAGAAGTCAGTTTTGCTGTTTATCACTTACAGATTAAAATTTCAAATATGTCTATAAAAATGTAATGTTAAAGGTTTTTTTGATTTACATCTTCTCTCTGAATTAAGCAACAATATAAGCAAGAATACACTGGAAAATACGAGAAAATGCATCTTGTAAAAGTAACGTCTTTTAAATACATACCACTTCAGATATCAATGCTGTTGCTAATAGATCAGTAGAGTTTTCTTTCAGTCAAAGAGACAGAAATCATACCGTATGAGCAATCCCAGAAGGAATACCTCTAGTGGTTCAAAACATATTTCACTTGCCTCTGGCATGAGTTTCTGGATTACTGTCATATACGTGTCAACATAAAACAACATAGGCTATTTGTTTATACATTCACATTACTCCTCCTTATGTTGTTCTGTATGCCAGCTGACATTGACTATACATATATATCAATATGTTCAACCCAGTGAGTGCGTTCTTCTGTCAGGTACTCGTTAACGAGACATAACCACTGAGTACAAACGAAGGGAAACTGAGGTAATGATGTCTATAACTGAAAAAGTGACACAAAACGGACAGGGACATAACAGCACTGTTTGCATACTACTAATTAGAAATGGCATTGTGTAAAGACGTATTTTGACTAATAAGCAAACAGAGCTGCAGCTTGGTTTTTAAGATCCGGTTAGTTGATAAAACCCAGATGCGCACAACCTGAAGTCTGTAGTGGTTTCCATTAGTTTTCAACCAACAATAGCTGGAAAATGATGCCTGGCATGTTTTAAACTTGTTATCCTTGGCCAGCACAGCTAGGTGTGAAGTTTCTGTGCTCCAGCCAGAAAAATCAGCAATTGGAATTGTGACCCTGTGATTTGAATTCTTGAACCAAACCTCCCTTTGAAATAAATGCTAGCGATGTTTCATTTATTACACGTAAAAAACAACCACCTTGAGACCTTGAGTAGGCAAAGAATATTGAAACATGACTTCAGCCAAATTCCTGCATTTTGGGATAGGCGGCATGTCTAATAGACCCAAAACTGGTCTCTAACCAATGGAATAGCTGTAAAAATGAGACACCCTCCATATCATCTGACCAAGTAGAAGAGTCAGCAGCAATCCCATGACGTGTTCTCCTTGGTGACGAAGCAGCTTAATAAGTTTCTGCTCTCTGCCCCCTTCTTCTCTCCAGCCATTCATTCCTGTCCCTGGGCTGCAGCTCACTGCAGGTTCATTGGGCTGATATTACTGTAGATCTAAGCCAGGTTAAAAATATCTGTCCCCAAAACACTTTCCTTTTTTATTATTTACCTTGAACCACTTCACTGGTCCTGCACATGGCTGTACCACCACAACCAGGGCACAAGAAACTCCAGCAAGGAAAAAGGAGATCCTTAAGCAAGTTTTCCCATCAAAGAAAACATATCCTGAAACTAGATCCTATAACAACATTAGAGTTTACTGCTAGCCTTGTAAACTAAGGATCTGAAAATGTTTATGTTCTTCCACCATTAGAACAAAGCAGAAAGCTACACTGACTGGCAACATAGAAACTAGAACAGAATCCACTAATACTTCCCTATTGCAGTAGGTATTGCTAATTTCAAAATTAGAAAAAAAAAAAAAAAAGTCTTCACCAAGGTAGTAGGTTGAGGATATAGAACCAGGGAGAAGACATACTACCATGCCCCAGCAGTTCAGCCTGCCTATCTCCAGAGAGGGTGCCTACACACAGCATGTTCTCTTCTCACTTGTCCATTGCCTGGGGAAAAGTGGGGCATCCCTGCTCCCCTTCTCACCCACTTGGATACCACTTGCTGCCCCACAGCTGGTTGTTCAGTTTAGGATTGGGGCAATCTGAAAGTAAAAAGCAGGAAATTTACCTTTCTGTAGAGGGTAAGCGAAAGGCTTACAGATCAGTGAAGCCTTTTGAGGTTTTAATCGTATACTAGCATTTTGGTAGCCTCTCTTGAAAGAGCCAGTTCCATTTGAGAAGCAAATAAACTGAGCCAGAAGAAGCTGATTTCCCAGCATCGCTTGCTTTGTTTGAGTTTGGCTTTCTTGGCTTTTGCTAGCTTGCGCCACACCCATAGTTCAATCTAAAATTAGCTTTTAATACTACATTTTTCATTACTACAGAAGAGAGTTTGAACAGTTTATAAGAGTTTATTACATTTGAAAAGCATATTATGTAGTAAGTGGAAGAGAATAACTGAAGCCTAGTCCACTTTGTATTTATAGGTCTCAATTCTGAAAAACACTTATGCACACACTTCTCTATATTTGCATGAATTACTTCGCTGAATACAGCAGGCTAATGTATAAACCCACTCCCAACTGAGAACGTTTGTAGTAAGGGAATGTGTGAAAATTTCTACAGAACTAAAAAGGCAGGATTGCATTTCATTTTTTCTGATCCCTCAAGCCTGCCTTCCTTCCTCCCTCCCCTCAAATACCAAATTAAGGACTTACGGAGCTGATTCTAACATCATTTTCAGCAGTTTCAGGTTGGTACCATTCCACTGACTTGAGAGAATTATTTCTCATTTGGTGAAGGCGAAAGCAGTTTCAAATACATATTGCTGATCAGTCACACTCTAAAAACTAAAAGCATTGAAGCAGACATAAGATAGAGCAAATACTGAGCTCTTTTTTATCTGGTATTTCAACACGGTTCTTTCCCACCCTGCAGAGCAGAGGGTTTCCTCATGCAAATGTTAAAAGCAGACTTAACACAGACTTAAATAAGGTGCTGCTATAACACAAGATCACAAATGCTTTCTTGTTACCATAATTCGCGTTCAGTTATTGACAAGGGGGTTAGCTATTTAACTGAATCCAAAAATTATAATTGACAGATTAAAAATTTTTACCAGTGGCTGTTTGCTACTGCTCTTGCTTATCAAGTTAAACCTATGCTGGCCTGGTTCATGACATACCCGCACAGCAGGAGTCACGTATTGGTCCCTGTTAGTTACGACAACTCAGCGGAGCAGTAGTAACTTCCAACTGTTGATAAGCAGCAACTTTTCAGATCAGGCTGATTTTGCCATTGCAGGCCATCCCACTGCAGCCCATACACAGTGCTGTGCAGAAGTCAAATAAGGTACGGAACTCACTGGAATCAATGAGAAGACTACCATTGGTTTTGAAAAATTTTAGAGCACGCCATCAATACAACACAGGTCCTGTCCAAAGCGTAGGGACGACTAGAAACCTCAGGAAATCCAGAGAAGCTGGTAGAAACAGCAGAAGTGACCTTTGTAAAGTTACTAAAACTCACACAGGGGTGTGTCTCAGGTTGGACAAGCAATTGACAAGCATCGCTTATACTGCATACTTACTTTAGGTGACGTTTTCTTGGGGTTTTTTTCTCACAACAGCTGAAAATATTACAACACAATCATCTCCATTTTACTTCTTTCTCTGTAAAGTCAATTCAACTCCTAAACTGTTAACACCAAAACTAAACAAGAATTTGCATAAGGTCCTGTTAAACTCTTGTAGATTCAATCTCTCCCTTAGATTTCAGAAACTTGTTGAAAGGGTAAACACAGCCCTGATCTGCATGTGAGCAATAGGGTGAGTCTGCAACAGTGCTACCATGCCTCGTCACATCAGGACTTGGAAGAAACCTTCAGCAGATCTTCAGTTCCATCTGACTCACCGCCACATTTTTTCTCTGTACTTGAGCCCTCACAGAAAGGAGGTAGTAGTAAAATGCAAACTATATTGCTTACAATGCCCCTTCCAGGCCCTGGCCCACTGATGCACCCTTCCTAGCTAAGACTTAGCATGTTGTAAGTGGAAACTGTATTGCAAGTGGCTGTTTGACTCAGAATTGCTGGATTAATTCTTCTCCATTTTTCACTTCACTCTCATGAAACACAAAGGAGTGACATTTTGGTTTGAAGTTACAGATATGCCCACAGGTTAAGTTTAAGCCATTGGTTAGTTACTTTTGACACTTCACACTTCCCTGAAGGTGATGAGGTGATGTTTAAGGTGAAAAAGAAAGGGGTCTGCCCTGTTCGTCTTTCTTAAGATCCATAAAGGATGCCAAAAAAATTTCCCTTTTGGGTTTGGGGTTTTTTCCATCTATTTTTGGGGAGGCTTTTTTTTTTTTTTTTAATATATGAATTAAGAATGTCAGATCTTGTCTTTCAAGAGTTTTTGGAGATGCTTGCAGAACATTGGAGAGCTGGATTAGGAAATATCTTCATGTGTTGAATGAGTGAAGCTGATGGATCTTTCACATGTTTTCTTGCAACTGATCATTTGGCATTTGAATTAATTAAGACCAAGGAAAGCAAAACAAAACATGACCTATCACAGGAGTTTATGCTGCAGTGTGGGCAAGCCACTCTTCAAGCAAAATCCAGCAGGACTCCATGAGATCCCAAAGGTCCTCCACAATGGCATGACTGCAGGACTACGGGCTGAGACTGACACTGAGCCTGTCCTCTAAGTGCCTGGTCATGCATAGTTCTTTCAGCCACTTACTTGCATCAGAACAGATTTTGGATGTTCATCTTATGTAAATAAGAAGGAAGACTAGGCGTTATGAAGCTTGCCGTTAACTGTGAGGGCTTTTTATTTCGTTTGTACTAAACCATGCCAATGTATCCGAGACGGCAATAAATATCACGGGATTACTAGCCCTCAGTAGCGTGCTATAAACTTCCTAGTACTTTATTCCTGCCCTAAATACATTGTTTAATGCCAATAAACCAGACCTGTCTGTGGTATTAGGCTAGAGATTCTGAAGTCCTTACTTCTGGATGAAAGGAAATTGTGCTGAGTCTTTAAGGTGGTGGTTTTATGATGCTAACAATGACGCTTCACTGTATTGACTCCTTTTTTCCATCAGCCATTTAGAACAACAGTACAGAAAAACAACAGGACAGATCAGAACCAAGAGTCTTCTTGATCATTCCATCTGCAAAAACAATAGGCATAATATTTTTCAAGCAAGTTGTTTTGTCATCTTATGAGAGTTATAACCACTCTGTAGTCTTTAATATTGAGTTCAAAGATGGATTCACCTTAAAAAAAGATGGATCCAGATGCACTACACCACATATCCCACAACAAAGCATATGCAGACATTCAATGTGTTAAAAGCACTAACTTTTCTTTTTTCCTCCCCTCTGCCCCCTCCCCCCAAAGGAGAAAAATTACACGAAGGACATAGGTTTCAGGACCAAGACATTCTACTTGGACCCAAAAAACTTTGATTCAGTTCTTGGTTTATTATGTAATCTTGGATAAGTCTCCAAGCTAAACTGCAAAGACTGGTGGACAGCATGGGCATACAAGTTGGGAAAAGCTGTGTCAAGCTGGCCAAATCAGGCAACCTGTGTCAAACCCTTAGAGTCCGCCGTGCCTGGATTTTGGAACAGCCACTGAGAAAGTATCCTTGCAACCAAAGCTGCTCCCTGGAGGGAAGCTGCTTTGGCAGTGCGGAAAAGGACACAGCACTCTTCCCTGGCACAGTCAGGCTGGCACAGGAGCTGAGCTCTCCCATCCATGGCCATCACTGTGTCTGGGCACAGCTACCGGGGTCATGGATTTCCTGTGCTGGGGGGAAAGGCAATTTTAGAAATTAAATTTGGGGTGAGAAGAGAAATAGCCTAAAGACTTTCAGCAAGATGCAACCCTTGCTTCAGTTTCAACCAAGAGCAAGCCCGTCTGGCATTCTTCAAAAAGAAATCTCAACCTATATGCTGACATCTGGGTGCAAGCTGACCAGGAACACAGAGTCCCCCTTCTCCTGCAAACACGCAAGGTAATTGCATGAGTCTCAATGTGAAGTTTACACTTCATACCCTATTCATCAACTAAGAAACAGCTTCCTTTGACACACAGACAACAGGAACAGGCTGGTTTCATATTAGGGTGTCAAAGAATTTGCCTCAGCTTGGACCATGAATTTTCAGCCTTGACGCCGACAAGATGCCTCAAGAGCAGCTTCCTTCACACCATCTGCAAATGGTGCTACTGAATATACGGAATGCTTTCCAGCACTCAGCCCAGGGGCACAGTTTGTATCTTAACATGCCTGAGTGAGGAAAATCTCCTGCAGTGTCCTAAACCAACAGCACTACAGGTGCAGAAAGTCACTGAACACTAGCAGCTGCTTTATATAGCACAAGGATATTTGAAAGGGGCAGTGGAGGAAATTGAGAATTTGGATGTGGGTGTGAAACAGGTTGCCGTGATCATAGATACAGAAGGAGGCGGCCACGTGAAACCCAGTCAGATAGGGCTTTGTATCAGCAGTAAATTTGCCTGTTCTTACATGAAGCAGTTCTAGGTGACGGCAGAAAAACAGTGGATGTTAACAGGGATCTTGTGCCAGGTCTTCAGCCTCCATAAGCTGTTACCCACACATTTCAGTAGAGCTACATCATCCTATACCAACAGGGGGTAAGTCTCTGATTTGTGGGGGGATCTTTTGACTTTTTTTTAAATGCAGTTTCTCCCAGAAATTGTTACCCAAGGAGACAGTGTACTTCAAACCCCAAACACTGCAGGCTGCTGGTAGTGATAGTCCCAGGTTTGAACCTGCCAGCCAGTGCTGCACGCTATGTTGAGCCAAACCTCTGCTTGCGTTTGCAGACATTGTGGAATTAAATGAGTTGCTCCTACTTGTTCCTGCACCCATGTAACTGTCTCTTAACTCAGATACTAGCAACGCAGTGTGATGTGTGCTTACACAGTTATATTTAAATATTTTTTATATATAACATTCAAATAACACCAAAGTTAAAATGACTGATAAAGATCTTCCTCTTTTCCTTTGTATTGCTGCCATTAATACTGTAAGTTGCTTCTTAAATACTAGCCAAGCAATTCATACTCATTTGGGAACTAGTCAAACTTGTGCTCCTGGCTTTCCAGTAAAAAGTGTCACAAGTTACAAGACTTAAATCTTCTCAGCTCCTCCTGTCACCTCTTGTCCATCATTATCCCAGATTAATGCCTGTACCTCCTTTGTTCTGACCCAGCCTTTGCTGACGGTTCTGCAGAAAAGTATTTTGCTGTACCGCATGTTGAGAAATGCATGCCAGCAACTATCCTTCTCATTTAAATTACTGTAGAGGAGTCACATCATGCCGTTTTCTCCGGATCATTTGTGCAATGTCAGGTAAGGCAGGATGTGACTCAGCCATGACTCGGTTCAGAAGTAGGACTCTGTGAAATCTTCAGGTTTCAGTTCACACCGGGAATTCTTGGGACTGGCGGTCGAAGGAAAGTGAACCAAGATAAATTTCATGATCGCTTCTCTAAACCTTGGTCTTCTGCCCTGCCTCCATATATCCCTTCCTCAGAAGGCATTAATCCCCCAGTCCTCTGAGGGGGAAAGGAGGACAGGGAAACTGATTTTCCCTCTGCTTCTATTCCTTTCTTTCCCCAGCTTCGCAGGAGAAATCTGTCTTTCCTCCACCTCCGGGCTGTTTAGCATTAGGAAGTGTTTGGTCTGTCAGCAGCACCTAGAGCAACTCTTCCTAGCCAGGAAACCATGTCTCCGCTTTCCCTTCTGGTGAGGGCGGCTTAGAAACTACCTTCTTCTCATGGACTATGTCTTAGCTTCCACCTTTGCTTTGAGACAAACTGTCATTATACTTTGCCTAAGGAACTTCCAGATGTCCTGTGCTCTGAAAGATGGCTTGAGGCCTTACACTTTCAAAAAAAAAACTAAGAAACCACAGAGAACCTTGCTTAGAGTTCCCAGTCTCAGAGATATGCACATGCACACACTCAAGTCATGACCAAGGCCCTGGAAGTCTACATCTCTAATATATCTGAAAGTCTAATATAAAACCATAAGATACACGTGCTCACATACCTTTAGATTGGAAAGTCACTTTTTCCTAGTAGTTGAATGAATTCACAGCCTCTTTTACACAGTGTGGTGAAGGTGAACGAATTTCGTAGCACTAAGTTTAACAGAATTAAACTGATTCTAACATGACTTGCATATGGATGGGACGCCAGATACAGCCATGTTTTAATCCTCTGCTATTCATGGAAATGAAGAGCATAAGCCTTTATCAATTTCACTAATCCAAACTAATCTTTCAATGGAATACTTGGCATTAAGAGACAATATTTTTATCCAAAATAAACAAGGTGATCCATTTCTATTCCATGCATTGTTTTAGCTCAGTGGGTCCCTCCCACTAGTTTTCCTTAGACTGACATGACTCACAAATGGCTCTACAAATACAGTTCTCTCATACATGCACTGGTGGACCCCCGAGAAGATATAACAGATCCAAAGAGGGGACGGAATGATCAGAGAGGAGAGAAATACTTGAAAAGTTGGAAGAAGATAATAACCTTTTAGGACAGTTCCCACAATTTTGGCAGGTAAATGTGTCTGATATGAGCACTTCAGTCATGCACAGATAGATGACACGTTTGTGTGTGGGCAGAGGATGAATTTGGGTGTGGACTGCATGCCTCTGCAATGGGTACAGTGATAGGTCTAACTCAGCACCAGAGGCACTTAGTCATCTGTTCAGAGCTTAGAGTTCCTCATCATTCCCCTTATGACATGCAAAAATCCTGGCTGGATTGCCTGCAAATTTATCCTTGCTGACTGGGGCCCAATCTGAGAGAAAGGTCAACAGCACAGCAGGGTTTCCATGCACTCAGAAACCCTCCCCAAGGTCCGCTGGTTCATGCAAAAAGGGATTGTATAACCTCACTACAACACTGAGCACTCAGAACAGTTATTTTGTCTCATTCATCCTCTTGCAGAATGAATGTAGATAAAAATAAACAGGCTGTGTAAGTAACTTAAGGGTCACTTGAAAGAGTGAACTCGGATACAATTGGAAAAACCCAAGCATCTAACCTAGTGTATGGAAGTGTGTAGAAAGAAAGCGGTATCTAACTTTGGGCAATGATCACTATGATCAACAAAGATGCTTACAGTGAGTAAACAGCTCTATATTTTGAAATCACACCCAGCATCAGTTTCACATTTTCTTTTGCCTATCTTTTGAACACAAGTTGGTAAAATAATTTACATGCCAACAAACACTATGGCATGATTTCAAACAGGCATTTCCTTATCTTCAAATCAAAAAGACAACTATGGCCAATCTCAACAGCCTGAGCCAAAGAAAACCTCAGGAAATCTTATGAGGAAGTGACAATATCTCAGAATAACACTATAAGGAAGATGGCTGAAGTTGCTTTACTTCTTGTGCCATCTGCTAGACTATGGCATAAACCTGGTACAAATAAATACTTCTGCTGTAGCGAGGAAGGAAAAAATGTTGTTACTGCATAATTTCCGGGTGCAGGTCTTGACCACTTCACACAGGCAGTCAAGTGTGAAGCATTATGGGAGAGGAATTATATGTAGCAGAGGAATTATATTACTCCCACCACTAATAAACAGCAGGGTAGAAAAAAGGTGGCTCTCGCTAGAATAGGTGTTGTTTCCCATCCTCCCCCGGCAGATAAAGCATGTATGTTCTGTGGCAAGAGCAGATTGTAGGGGGTGAGCAACAAAAGCAGTGGCTAAGGAGCGCCTCCAGTAGAGGAGCAACTGATTGAATGTGCCAAGAGCAGGGCTCTATGCTGGACATCAAGCACAGCTTTCCATCCACTCCTCCTGCTTCTGCTGTCCCTCAGAAGTGGCTTCTGCATCAGTAAAATCTTTCAGATCAGATCCGCTGGATAATGTTGGTATCCAACTCCTCTCTTGACATCTGACTTTGTAATAATCCCAATTGGTAATCAAGTTTTAAGAGAATGGTTTGTCTGTTGAAGAAAGCATTGAGCAAACGTGCAAAATGCTGGATAATCCAGAGCTGCACATCAACAAGATCTGTATTTGCTTGTCTTATACTTGAAGAGGCAGATGGCATTCAATAAAGTGGAGGGGAACAAGTCAAAAGTTAAGAAGAAATACTTTCAGGGAGAAGGTAAAGTTGAAAACCACTTGACAAAGGATGTCATGAAAACAAACAGTTCAACAGGATTCTAAAAATGATAGGATAATTGCATGGCTAGGAGTGTTCTCATGTGTTACACTAATTAAAATATTTTTAAAATTATTAGAGAAATACTGAAACAAAGTTTCTATTACACCTTAGAGAGAATGAAAGATTATCTCCTCCCTGCCTAATGCAGGATTTCTGTTTCTTTTCTCTGAAACAGCTGGAGACCACCACCACAGGAGACAGGGAACTGAACTGGATGAACTCTGAATCTAACGTAATTGCAGTTTCTATTCTCCCTAAAAAGCATGATCAAATGATTAATGAAGAGAGTGTGCCATAACTGAGACATAGGCTGATCCCAGAGAGTGAGTCAAACCGGAAAGTTCACCAGCACAGATTTTCATATCGATACTAAAGATCAATTTGGTCAGAAGGTTCCTGAAACAGAAGTCAAGGTGAATGACTAAAATCTGGGTAGACAAGATCCTGCAGCAGTCATCAGATAAAATCAGTTAAAAATGCAGTTTATTACAGAAGTCAGTCAGCTAGCTGCATGTCCCAACAATGGTACCCCAAAAAATGCAAACCCCAGCTGCATGTAAATGGAGAATTCAGTTTTTCACGTACACCCTAGTTGCCTCTTTTATTAACATCAAGCATACATGTATTATCATGGTTTGTAGAGGTTTGACAATGGCAGCCCAAGCAATGTTATCTCAGGGCTTCCTTGTGCCCCCCAGGCACTCTTTGTGTCCTCTGCTGTCTTTACACAGCAGTTGGACCATAAGCTTACTGCAAAGGGAGCTGCCTTATGTTCTGTGTTTGCAGAAAACGTGCGAGTGACGACAGCAGTAGGAATAATAAATACAAATGGTATTACGCACACATGAAAACATCCCTGCGGAAAATTCAGCCATAGGGTAAATACCAAAATTTTACTCGTCACTTAGTTATTTATAAAAATCAGAGATACCTAGAAATAGCAAAAAACACATATCCTTGCCAAAACCCTCTCCCAGAGTGGACAGCCCCAGGGGCTGAGATCTGAGCTCTGCTCCAAACAGCAGTGGTAGCTCCCCAATGGGGAATCCCCAAAACAGGAAAGATACCCCAGAGCTGACACAAAGCCAAGAGATTTGGCTCCCATGCCAGAATTCCTCCAGCTGTCAAGGAAAGAAGTGTGTCATGGTTAAAAAACCTGCTGTGCTCTGGCTACTCCCTGCTGGAGCTGCGGCAGGCTAGGCACAGACAAGAGGAGCTTGAGGGCTCTGCTGAGCATCCCTGGCCCAAGATCACAAACACACATCCAGCCCCATCCACTCCAGTGGCATCCAGCACTGTACGGCATCGTAGACAAGGTCTTTTATCAGTCTCTGTAAGCCTTCTACCACCCTTTCTACAGTAGTGGTTATATGGCATTACTCATTAATAGTTCATCTGTTGCTTTGCTGGATGGACTTCTCCTTGCCACCACTCCTCTCCCCTCAGAACCATACCTGTGAAGTTACCGTTTGCTTTCAAGCTACAAGAAACATCCTTTTGGGGTCAGCACCTTGCTGGGGATTATAGGTGCACAAACTGAAGCTTTAAACAAGTTCATGCATCGCTGAGGTTTTATCTGCAAGTGATGGGGTAAGCCATGAGGAGGGGCGGTTTTATCTGCTGATATAAGAGTGGGCAGAGAGATAATTTGGAAGCTGTTCTGGACCAGTATAAACCGAGGCTTTAAAAGTCCTGTGTGGTTAAGCAATGACTCATGGCTGATCCCTATCTTACCTGTCAACACTCACCATTGCTTTACATCCGTATCGTTGCTAAAGCACAGCAGAAGACCATGAAAAGGGGCAGAAGTGAACAATGTTAATTTACAACACACCACAGCTCGCTCAGCTTCTGTGCAAAACAGATAAAATCTTGAGGTAGTGGATTCTTTATGACTTCTTAAAATAAAATTTAAACAGAACTCAAGTCTTGTTTTACCATCTGTAAAAGAAAAATTAATTGGAGGAGTGCAAGCAGAACTCTAGCAAGGTCTTTTAAAAACCTCCATTGTGTTCTTTTGCATTCAAGTCTATTCAAAATAGCTCATGTAAATACGCATGCATATAGGTATATTTATATGCACATATCTACACATGTGTATAAATATATAGTAGAACATCCCTTTACTGTGGCACCCTTTCAAACATAGCATAATTTTAAAATCCTTTATGAGAGCTGCTAGACAGACCCAGCCTTACCTTCCTAATTCCCAGCTTCTCTTCACCTTTTGAAACCGAATCCTCGTTGCTGTCTCTATGGTGACAGTGACGTCCAGGTCCCCCTGATGAGACGGCTGCTGGCATGCGTGTCAAGTGCCAGAGCAAATCTATCGGTACCAGAAACCTCTCCAGTCTCCAGCTCCTCCTTGGGATGTGGTGCTCTCCTCAAGAGCTGGGTCTAACAAACAACCTGGTAAAGAAAACAGTGTTAAACCACCATTCCATGCCTAAAAGAGAAGAAACACTGCATCTAAATAT
Organism: Burhinus bistriatus; assembly: GCA_013397275.1. Classification (NCBI taxonomy): domain Eukaryota; kingdom Metazoa; phylum Chordata; class Aves; order Charadriiformes; family Burhinidae; genus Burhinus; species Burhinus bistriatus. The sequence goes on along the minus strand of VYXH01011489.1, from coordinate 136,405 downwards.
GGGGTTTAAAAGCTTTTATTTTTCTCTTCAATAATAATTACTGCTACTCGAGAAATAAACGTGATGGCACTGCTATCAAAGCATGTATCTGGATAGCCTACACAGAATGAACTAATTACAGGTAATTTCTCCCAAAGGGTTTGACAGTGCGTCATGAAGTAGAAGTAGCTGATAAGCAGCATGATGAAAACCTCCTACAATGTCCATCCACCCAGCACAAGGAACCAGCAGTGACAAGAAGGGTGTTTCTTGGCTCCTGGTTAGTGGAGAGAGGAGCAAGAGGGGAGATTTTTATCGAGTGCTAAGCAAGGAGCAGCAGGTGGGACCTGCAAAGGCATGCCAAAAGGCAGCTACAGGAGGTGGCTCCAGTGACATTCTCTCCTTAGGAAAGACACAGTGAGTCACTGGGGTTGCAAAACACCAGCTATTATATATAGGCCTGGTTATATTTTATGATGTATATGCCTAGCTGTTGGATAATGCTGAAACACACCTCCATTGTAACATGCCTTCTGGTAGTAGCTTATAGGCACAGCAAAGGATGTTCAGTCGCCACTGGCACTTTCCCTCTGGGTTCCCGAATAGGGCGAGATATGCTAGGGAAACAGCTTTGACTTTCTGCTGCAGTCCACTACCAGCACCTGCTCATACAGCACACCCTCTAGATCGTCTTTATATTTCACTTACCTTTTCTAAGTTTGCAGCTGAAGCTGTCTAGTACAGCTCTGTGTCACTGCAACCTTGCTCCCCGCTGCAGGGGAGGAGATGAAGTCCAGCGGTGTTTGTGGCAGCAGGTCTTGCCCGAAGGATTTAACTGTGTGTGACACATTGCTGCAATCAGCTCACTTGCAATTCTTCTCTGATAGTGTCATTCACTCAAAATTCAAGGATCCTATTTGATCCAGATAGACATTTGGAAAATTAAATAAGGATGTGGATTAGTCTTGTATTTTCTTAAGTTTCCATGTCCTTTTTCACCAGTTGGCCAAAAATATATAGCCCATCATCTTAGAGATGAAGATTTTAATAGCCCAGCAGACATTAAGTACAATCCAGAAAAGACAAAATAGCAATATCATATTACTAAAACTTGCATTGCTGTAATGCATGTTAAAAATCTAGTCCCAGACTGGGTTACTGCTGTGCCATACCTACTGTGTTGAGATTTTTTCCTCATGTTCTTTTCTTGATCCTTATTCACATATTGCCTCTTTTCTATCACTTGGACTGTAAATGCTTGGGATTAGGGAACGTTTGTCGCCCTGTGTACTGCCCTTCTCATGCTGGGTTGCTGGCCCCTGACTGAGGCTTTAGGTGCTACGATAACATGAAAACAAAGCAGTTTGAGAGGAAACACAAGAAAGTCCAAAGGGAGACTGTAGTACTGCACTTAGTCATGTAATATAACCCCTGAGAGGGGCAGATTGCACCCAAACGATGCATGCCTCCATCTGCATAGTTGGTAAGCACAGAGATCATCTTTTAATTCAAAGTGATGGAGTTTGCTTTGTATTTTCCTCCTCACAGGAGCACTGGCTGTAGGTGCACTGCAGAAGCCAACAGATTTGCCCTTAAACAAGTGCAACAGAAGCACAGATAAAGAGCTCTCTCTCCTAGTTCATACAGAATTATCTTCTATTTCACAGCAAAGATATACAAAAAGCACCTCTCAGTCAGGCCACAGGATGCAGAGGTCACCAAACTAAGAAGGATTGTATGTCCTGATGTCAGCAGAGTTGCACAGGTGCCTACAAGTCCCTTTCCATCAGCGACCTACAGCCAGCCGCAGCAATGCAACATGGAAAAGAGCAGCAGCAAAGGTGATGGTGGCAAGCTCATCAGCCAAAGAGCACTGGTAACACCCAGGAAACCAAGGTACAATTTAAAGCATTCCTTCTCCTCCAGTGTCCACAGCTGTCTAACAGCAAAGATAACCACAGGGCGCAACAGCATCAAGGTGACAACACGCAGAGTAACACCACAGTTAGAGGAGATTACGCTGAAGGTCAGAGTATCACAGAGCACTGTGGAGCAGACATCAGTCTCCAAGATCTAACCTGTAGCTCACATGAGATTCAATCAGGAGAAGCATCACCAGAAGAGGAGCAGGCTTTAAAGCAACTGACATTAAAGATAAATAGAAGTTTCCCTTAGAACATCCAGAACAAAACCTTTGATTACAATCATTTTGGATCTGAAAACAACGGATACCTCTGCATACACACTATAAAGAGAAAAGGAAATTTCAAGGGGTCTCGTATCTAGGTTTATTAGGGCTACAAAGGGATCTTTCAAAGAGACTTCTTTTATTTCCCCCTCACTGTACAGAATCTCATCAAGTCCATAATAACAGAATATACTCCCTTCTTAATCTATTTCCATCTATTATATTTTCACAGGTATTTAACATTATGCTAGCTAGACTTCATATGTCCAAGGAATATACATCTCATAACACCACCATAACACCTTGCCACATGGCTAGGCACAACGTATTTTGTACTACAGCTAATTACAGATTCAAGAGTTACTTTTTTTATTCTGTGGCCTTAGCTGTTGTGGCAAAGATTGTGACTTTTACGATTTTCCCATCTGGGGGAGGGAACCAGTCTCCCTGCCCCAACCCCCTCCTTAAAAAAAAAAATGGGGGAGGGGGGACAGGGATGACACAGGAAGAATCCCTGTTTCCCTGATGATACTAAACCAGATCAGGATCCGTTTTTTACAGAACAACTTCTCTGGCATTTTGTCGTTTTCATGCTTTTAAACTTCTAATGGCAACTGTTTAACACATTTCTAATTGGAAATACACAATAATAATTAAAATAGTTTTTTTAAATATAAAAAGGCTATAATTATGTCTTTTGCTTTGTTTGACAAAACTATGATTTCTACCAAAACACATGACCAGCCCTCGGGTGGTCTATTCACAGCAAACAATGTATTGTCCTGGGCACACAAGAAGAAAGACAAGATGTGGTTTAATTGAGCCTCAGACTTCATTTACTTAACTTTTATGGAAACTACCAGTAATAACTCGTAGAGGGCACACCATTATTTCTTCTTTCACCAACTCTACATGATCGAATGCTGCCATTATTGGCTGCTTCTTTCTCACGCACTCATTTATATTCACCACTGGGACACTACCATCCTCTTTGTATAAGGGTTAAAAAGACAGAGGGAGGAAGTTGTTTCCTTACTACATCCGACATACAGAAATGCCCAAAACCCATTACAAAGTTTTCCAAGAGATTTATTTCTTGAAGTCTGCTTTTAGTTCTTGAGCCACAGATAGCTTTGTTGCTCTGCTCCTTAGACCCTGAACCTAGATAAGTCACCAAAAGATGGCCAACTCCTTTCCTAAGATCAGGTAAAAAATGCTATCTCTACAATCAGAAAACAGTACTTCTTCATTTCTGAATAGGCTGTGATATCAGACATAACGCTATGAAGCTAATGACTGATTTTCCCCATTCCGAAAGAGTCAGAAATCTTTGGAAGTGTCCTTCCCAAGCTGCTCAGACCAGCCTGGCACAAAGCAACTTCAAAGCAGTTAACTCAGAAAACAGCATTTCCATAAGAGGAGTGGCCTGAAGACATCTGCTGTTAAGGTCACATGTTTGAAGACATTCCGTTCATTTATGCTGGATTAGTTACACGTACTGCACAGAAGGCTGGTCAAGAGAGACAAACAGCAGCTCTCGGTGCATGGGGCTTTTTAAAAAATAGTTTATTTCCATGGAGCTTAAGAGCCAAGCAAGGTGGGGTGAGTGGTGAGGAGAAGAGTTGGCATGCCAAGGAGAGCAGGTCTACAAGCAGGCCATCATAGTCTATTTGCTCTGCTTCCCCAGAGAGTCTACCAGCTCCTGGGATCACTAAAAATGTTCCAATGGCCTCCAGCTGACCCCATCCCTACACTTGCAAACCTTATTCTGTAACTGTTGCTTTACCTACCTGGACAAAACTATTGCACATCATGTCACCTTTCAGCAGAAGATGAGTTGGCTGTGCCCATCCTGGCCAACAGCCATACTGTTCTTGGTTTGAGTTTGCAGAGCCAGGACACCCAAGGCAGCCCATGTTCATTCTACCTGCAACAACACAGGTCCACCTCGAAGCTCCGTCTCCAGCAATGCCTGGAAAATAGGTTTGCTCACTCTATACAGGAGCCAGCAGGAAAAACAGCTTGTGACCAATACAGACATTGAGAGACTTTGGGAATCAAGCCTTCGCTCAAATTCTGAGTCAATATGACAGCATGGATGGGCCACAGCTTCCAGCATCATGATCATCATAGTTGTTCACCAATGGTTCGATACCTGCCAAGCGTGCCTGTACTTCACGGAACAAACTCAGAACAAGCACATGTAGCCACACAATTATGCCTACACATAAGGACTCAGATATAACACATTTTCCCATTTACGTTATCCCATTCTACTAACATTATTGAAGAAACATTTCGTTTTCAGTTGTGTTTTCAGAAGGCTAACAAGGGGCTCATGAATACATCAAAGCAAAGTCATATTATTCATTTACACAAATGTTTCTGATTACTGTTTCCTCCAACCAGCCAGACACCACTTTATTAAAAAGCTAGAATAAAAATCAAGCGGTTTTCAGGACCAGCTCTCATAACCCTAGGTCCTGATCTATCCCCACATTTGCAGAACGTCCACAGGACATGAAATGAAGCACAGGTACCAGCTTTCTGCAAGCCTGAGTTCCACCAGAAAACCTTCTTCCAGCTGAGAGGGAGCTGTCTCCAGTGAATACAATCAACAATGGAAGCAGTGGGAAGTACACTGTTCTACACACATTGAAAATATATTCCCTTAAGGGTCTCACACAAACTACACCTTTGGTTGACTTCTGAATGGAGTCCCCAGGTGGTTAAAATGCTGATATTGCATTATTTATGGTGATTGAAATGCATCTAAGTAGTGCTTAGCAATAGAATTTACACAAAGTCACTTGATGGAAAAAATACAGGGTGGGAGGAGGAGGTTGTTTACAAAACAAGTTACAGTAATAAAGCTGCTAGGCTGAGCCAAGAGACCTCTTAGTAAATCATTTATTCCACAGTTTGACAATATTTACAAAGGTTTTTACATGAATTATTTACTCAAGCTTTTATAACTTGTAACGTACTGTACACAAAACAGCAAAAACACATTAGAGCTACAAACCTGGGAACATACAGTTACGCAATGACAGATGGTGGAAAGGGCTCTGACAAAGAGAAGTTTACAACTAACACAAGCAACAGCCTTTTCTATCTGTCATCAATAAAGAGATGAGGACTAGCAGGAAAATGTGATTCAAGGAAACAAGACAATTTTTCAAAAGCTACATTCTTTGTGATTGCTGGATTTGGTTATTTAAAAACAAGTCTTTTGTTTTGAGTGTCTAATTCTAAGAATTACCATTTCAGTGAGTTACCACCCACCAAAGAAAGGCTGTATGGTACAAAAGCCAGCGTTTACATGAAGGAAACTCCAAAATTGTGCTGCTCACCCTATTAGCTTTAGGCTAACTCAAGTATTATTGCACATGTGTCTAACAAACCTGCCCAGAGATACTACATGTGTTAGTGCCTATGCCAGGAATTTTTGTGCACGAGACTCCAGAAGAGAGATTCATTGCTCAAAATATTTTTACTGACATAAAAGAAGAAAGGGGGGAAGGGGGATATAGTTTCCTGACCCATATTACAGACGAGGAACAAAGACAAGCACAGTACCTGAGGTGGAGCAAAGACCCTTCAGCAGAGGTTCATGGAGCTCTATACATAGAACTGGCTCTTCCATCCCCGTCTCTTCCTGACCAGCATCAGTGAACAAAACAATGGCTGTCAACTTCAGTCACTTTTCACACTGTGAAAAGGTATCCCACGTGACTTCAGCCTGCTCTCCTTCTGTCAAAAAATAAAAAGCAAGGGAACCTCACACCAAGTGAGGCACAGGATTCATTGGTGCCATCACAGCACATTCAATCTTTCTTCCACAACCTTCAACCCCACGTGACACACCACCACCTTCATGCTTCTCTCTGATGGAAGGCAAAGGGTATTCCCACACTCGGTCTTACAGCACAGGAGGATGTGGAGCTATAATGGAGAGCTGTCCCTAGAGAAGACTTTGAAGCCTGTAGGGACAGAGAATCATCACATATCTTCTTCCTGTCTGTCATTCAGGTTGGGATGTGGCACACAAAGATCTTTTCCTTCTTGTTGACTTGAGAGCTAGCGGGTGTTTAAGAAGACAGGTAGGCTCTGTACAGCTGGGATTGCTGAGACCCTGGCATGAAGCCTAAAAGCTGGGCCTTGAACAAGACCCAAAGGAAGTCTTTGCCCATGCAGACAGCATAGCTGAAGCTACAGCTATTAACGGTACTAAGGAACCAGGGAGTTGTCTGTGCCCAGAATTCTAGAAATGCCTAAAAGTGGCATTCAGAAGGGGGAAGTAGGAGTGCCACATGTCTAGCACCCTAGTGTCCCATACAGGACTCAGCAAGGTCCTTCCACCTGCTTCTTTGTGGGACAAAGGCCTGGACACATTATCACAGGGAACTGAGCCCATCAGTTACCATGTTCCAGCTGTAAACCCTCTTACAGCAGCTCTGAGCCCTCTATTTTTAAACGAGGTAGAAAAAGAATACAGTCATCTACATTCAACCGGTGAGGAAACCTCTCAAGTTTTTTCTTGATGCTGCTTGATTTTTCACCTCAGAACAACTTTAAAGATCTTTCTCTCTCCCTTTGGAGAAAGAAAAGGACAAAAAATTATTGACGTTAAGCTCACTTTTAGAAAAGTCTTTTTGCAAAAGAATAGCATCTTAGGACTTTTTTTTTATTTTTTGACCAAATTACCACCCTCAAAATTTTGGTCTGAGCTAATAAGCTAAGGTTTCAAAGAATAAAACAGAATTCACCAAGACCATCCAACCTCAAGGAAAACCAACAGATCCAGGTGAAAATTTAAGATGATAGAAAACATCAAACCAAAGTTACAACTGTAGTAGAAAGGCAAAGGACTCTGTCTAAATGAATTATAAAACCAGGCTGGACATAGCATAAGTGAGTCACTGTGCCACAGACTGTATACCAGAGGTTGTGATTAGGCAGTCTAATAAGCTATTGCTAATGACTACAGAGGCAATACCCACTGTCTCATTTTGCAGTCTCGAATCAACCTTTCATGCATGGCTAGAGGAGCAAACATGAGCACAGATACAGGTACAATAAAACTAGAAAAGTTACGTAAAGAAGGCAAGAAAGAAGAAAGAAGATCAAAGATCTTGAATGGTTTCTGTCTAAGAAACAATTACATAGTCTGGAATTCTTTGCCTGAAAAACAGATCTGAGGGAGCATCTGACAGAGATCTATAAAGCGGCAAGTGACATGGAGAAAAAAAGCGTTGTTCACTGTTTCTTCTAATGCAAGAACTACCGGTCATCCACTGAAATTAACAGGTAGCAGGTTTGAAATAAAGATGAGTACTTCCTGCATGTTGCATAGTTGAGTACTCTCTGCCACGAGATGTTGTGGATTATACAAGTCTGCATGGTCTTAAAAACAAGCAGAATCCTTCCTGGAAGAGAAGCCTGACAAAGCCTTTGAACACACAGATACCACTGCTTGCTCTGGGAGTCCCTAAGATTGGGAAAACACAGTGAGGAAAATTTTGGAGATGCCAGTCACTCTTAGCACTTTTTCATGATGAGAGACCAAGGAGCAGTGCTGAGCGAGGGGCTAATCTGATGATCTTGAATGTTCACATCAGTCTTGAGTACTTTCTAAAGTGAAGATGGAATGAGTGGGAGGAGCTGGACGGTCCATACAAGTCCAGATCAAAGAAGGAAAGAAAGCACACTTCTCTGAGTTGGTTACCTAAATCAAGAAAATTAAGATGATTTCTAGAAACATGGCTGGGTTTGGAGAAAGACTGTAAAACCATCCAAATACACTGTAACTAAAGCAGGTAAGAAAAAGAATGAGGAATTGCTCAAGAAAACACCCGCTAGTTCCCCATTTTTATTACAAGATGAGCTTCATTGAGAGACTGTCAGGTAAATGACAGAAAGCTCCAGTCGCTAGCTAAAGTTCACAAGCTTTACTCAGTTTTCCTTCAGGTCTTAGCATGCTGTAGGTCTAATAGCAATGGATTTTTTATTTTTTTTTTCTTTTTTCTTCTTTTTGACACTTCCAATTAGGTTTTCCTCCTGCTGGTTTCTGAGGATCATTCCCTGGAGGCAGACGTGTATCCTTGTCCTCGTTAACTGCTTTTGAAATATTGCTGCTATTGTCAGGAGCTATGCTATCGACTGAAGTGCTCCAGAGTCCATTCATGATATCTGGTGGACGTGTGCCCCTTAGAGAAGTTACTATTCCTGGTACTTCTCATCTATGCAACGGAGAGAGATATTACTGTGATTTCTATCTAGTCAAAGTGTGCAAAGCATCCACATCATGAGACAGCAGAAGGACCTGAAACTTTAAATTACTTCAGTGGAAGCTGCAGATGGTCTCCGTTGACTTCTCCTAACTGAGGTAGGACAGGTAGTCACGCACATTCACACATCACACGACAACGAGTTACACAACATCAGAGCTCTCTCCAAAAGCTCCTTCAGCCTGAAGGTGTTTAGAGAAACTTCAGATCACTGCGTTTTATTTCATAATTGCTTCAGAAAATTGAGGAAAGAGGGTATTTTGGGATTAAGTTTTAAACAGTGGGTGTACAAGAAGCATGATATAGGCTTAGCTAATATCATACTAACTGGTGTCAAAAATCTCCCCATCTGAAACTGAATTTGCACCAAATAAAATTCTTACCTGGTGACTGTGCCACAGGCCGTAAACACAGCCAGACACCCAGTAAGCAATTCATTTGTTTTTTTCCAGTAAGTAAACATCTATTCATATATGTATTTCAGATAATGCCCTTAGTGCTCTTGGTAGTATAATCTAACACTCCCGCAAGATTGATTACAAGGACATCCTTCATGACAGGGACTATCTTTTACTATTATAAAAGCGCAGAGGCCAACTTCCATGTTCTAGCAGGAGTACCCAAGTACTTCTATATTCAAATAATTAGTTATTACAAGGACAGACCCTAAGACAACGTAGAATCAAATCAAATAATAATTGTTTGCAGTAGGAGGCTGTCCTAAATTGACCTAGTTTAGGAGTTGGTAAACTGCATTTTTGATTGTTGACATTTTAGAAATAATTCATTTAAAGAAACCAGAGTTAAGTGTTGCACCTCACATAAAGCCCTTTTTCATTCCAAGCTGGACTGCAATCGTGTGTTAATCTCAGTGCAGTCGGAAGGAAAGGAATTTGCCAAGAGATTTTAATCCTGTAAATAATGGTTTCGTTAAGAACCATACACGACTCCACAGGGAACTCTAAATATTAAGAGATTGGTAATAAAATCATTAGTTGTTTAAAATTATTCAGCATATCATGGAGCCCTAAAAAGTTAATGACAGTTAGTTAAGAGCCAGCTACAGATGGACCAAACGTTAGCCGGTTCATTTAAAATTGGGTTGGAATTAGTACTTCACACTGTGGGAGAACAATCCTCAACAACAGGGCAATGAGCTCAAATACTTAAAAGAGCTTTTTTGATCACTAATTTCTAGTCATAGTCATAAAAAATTTTTGTGAGGTCTAAGAGTTAAGGTATTTTGAATGCATAACAATGACTTGTAAAATCCTTACGAGAGCACTGCAGTTATTAAAACAAATGGTTTGGCCTCTAGATTTCAAAGCCTCCAAATTTCCTAGAGCACAGTCTGGAAAACTTCAAAGTTTAAAGTGACTGCTTTTCTCTTGGTGAGTTCGAGACAAGATTTTACATGTATATGAGTGGGGTGTGTGTATATATATGTGTGTGTGTGTGTGAGTGTGTACATATATGTAGGTAAATCAAAATCATCTGGATCCCAGAGCTTCTAGATAACACTGTGGACAGCGGTCAAGGTATCGCAGCGCCTGCTCAGATGCGCACGGGTGTCAAATCCACCTGCTAAACTCAGCCCTTAATGGCAAAGCCATCCCAGTGCTGGTGCCCAGCTGCAGAGCTATGCCTGGTCCGCCCACTCTGCAGCTCTGCCGTCAGGCACAGGTAGCGATTCGGTACCAGGCAGGGGAGGGATGCTCTTCCCAGCCCGACCCCGCATCCCACTCCCACAGGGACCGGGCACTGTGCCAGCAGGCTGGGGTGGGCAGCAGCCGCTCCCTGCCGAGCCTCACATGCCGCAGGAGCCAGGCGGGTGGGCAGCCAGCCAGCGCAGCTGCCGCCCTGCATCTCGCTTGCCCCTGGGCAGGCGCCGAGGGTCCCCCCCATGGGCTGGTTAAGCAGCCCTCACACCTGCCACCCACCACTGCCACGTGTCCCACTGCCGGCGGGGACAGGCAGCCGTCGACGAGGGAGCCAGCAGGTCGCCCTAGGTTGTCACATCCCCATGGGGCTCGATGGATGACAGCGAGGAGTGCCGGTGGGATCCTGCAAACAGCAGAGCAGCTAGAGCTAGCTGGGACGCGGCTGTTTGGTTGTAGCAAAGCAGGTTCACACCAATGGAGCAAGAGATGTTGTGGCTGGGGGATGAGGGAGGGGAAGGTGGTCACCTGGCAGGCTTTCCTCACCTGGTTAGGAGGGTTCTGCAATTAAAAAAAAAAAAAAAAAAAAAAAAAAAAAAAAAAACAAAACAAAACACCAACCAAAACACCCCAAACCACTGCTCCTAGCAGGGAGCTGAATTGCAGCTCATGCACAAGAGCATCCCCTTCTACAAAACTGAGAGAAGGGATTTTTCCCACTGCTGTGCAGAATAAAAACCACATCCAGACCCTGATGGCTGTAGCGGCTCCTCTGCCCCTCTAAGAAACACTCTGCTGAAATATTAACACAGCCAGTACAAGCTGCTACTGCTGTATCCCCATTATGTTATTCTTTCAAATACCGTAAGAAACCAATGAGGTAGTATTAGTCCCATAGGAAAAACACACTATCAATATTTCACCCTGCTGGAGTTTTCCCACAGTTTTGAATACTTTTGACAGTTTAATAAGACAAGTAAATAGCACATTTTGTTCGCAGACATTTTTCACATTTTTATGAAGAACTTCTTTCATAGGAGCAGACTGTGTGTCTCAATTCATAGGAGGGAAACCAGGACCCCTTTACTTCCACACTTGTTTTCTTCATGAACTTTTCTGAAATTTCCTCATTAAAAATCACAATTTTTTAATCTGGTCTTCGCAAGACGAAATACTGATGCCACTTCTACTTAAATGAATGAAAAAAAAATCCCAATGATAAACAAAATTTGTATTTTGGACACTAGTCTTAGACACTAATATGTTATCATATTTAATAAAAAATGCCCATTAAAACACCAGTCCCAACATTATATAAAAGATTTATGTCAATTCTGCCAAAATGCATTCATCTAAGAGCCCTCTTGCAAACAAACAGATAACATTTCCACTTTTACTTTTGTACACATCCATGTATCCATTTTAACAATTAGTCTATTAAGAAAAAAAATTTCCATGCTATTTTGTTAACAAGCATCATAAGTGCAGTGACAGTGCTGCCAAATTAAGTATACTTTGGGCTAATTTTATGTTTTTATCACAATACTGGAGAAGTATTAGGAAGCTATTACTTTGTCAGCTTTCTCATTTAGCAAAGCAGCTTCAATTTATTAACAGTGTGGAGTGTGAATGAATCAATATGTTTCATTGGGCAATGTGTCATTCGTTAATCGGATATTGATGAGATTATTGACGCGCAGCTAATTAATCTCAAACCCTGTGCTAGCCTTCATATGTTTCCTTAATTATGTTCTTCATCTTAGTCTTCCAAGTTTGGCATGCAGACGCTGGCTTGTAGACAGTGAGTGAAGTAAGCTGTCAGAGGGTCTTTTCACACATTTACAATCCCTTGGCAGCAAAATTATTTTCCTACTTGTAAATAGGTATCAAACAAATATTTAATAATATTTGCCAGAAGATTGATATTGATTTGGCAGGGAGTCACTCCAAATTAGCTTAGCAAGAGATCTTGCATCAGAGGAAGTGTATTTAAATAGATATATCTAACGTGCATTAAATAATTGTGGAACCATAAACCTGTAATCACTGGGAAGCACTAAAATTGCTTCTCTGCGGTCATTATCGTTGGACTCCTGGCTAAAGAGACCTACTATAACAGGGTTTAGTTTCTCTCTCCTGTTGCAAAAAGACAAATATTCTTTTTATACTGTTATTTTCTTTTACCAGCTGGCCAAGTTTAGCAAAAGGAAGACGTCCTTTTTAACGAGATATAAAAGACAGGAATAATTCCACAGGCTGTGACAGGTCACGCACCTTAATTCCATAGGGTGCCAACAGAGGTCTGGCTGAGGAGGGGACAGGGTGGGTTAGTCCATTTTTGAGCATCCCCTTCTGTCTGAGGGCACAGCCCTGCGGTGGGATGTGAAGACCTGCCAAGAGCTGTTTTGCCCGTGTCGGCTGGAGTCAGCTGAGGACACCAGCATCCTGGGTGTCACGGACAAAGGGAGCTGCAACAACACAGCTCAGTGGGGTGGTACCTGGCTGGAAACCCTTTGTGCAACCTACTCAGGCACAATAGCTTTAATGGGTATATGATTTGCATCGGGCTTATTATTGTCGTATTTTTTAACCCACAGAAACACATCCAATGGGACTAAGTAGTAAAAGAAACCCTGGTAAAGTCTCTGCTAAGTAAAACACAACAAATCTGCTCTACCCATGCAAGGGTCGTCTCTGAAGAGCAGGAACACAGATGCCAAATATAGTTTGATTTATGAAAAATATCATTCAAAGTGTCTACTTCACCACTACAATACCTGCCTTAAGCTCCATAACATTTCTTTTTTTTTTTTTCAAAATAAGGACTCTAGAACACTCTAGAGTAAAACTGTCAATTGTTAGCTGTAAACAAATGAGAGGGCAAAGACAGTTTTTATTTCCCCTTCTTGTGCCTAGCTTGATTTCCAGGAAGGAAGAAGAAAAGGTATTTCACAGCTGGAGACAAGGTGGACTGGTGATCCTAGTGCAATTAAAACCTCAGGGGTGACTGCCTGATGTGTCCTGCTCACACAGGACTAACCTGACCACCGAGTTTAGAGTCAGGTAAGAAATACCCCCGGGTCCATATGACAATGACTGCTAGAGTATTTTTTTGTTCCTGCCTACAACCACCAGGATAACCCACCTTAGAAAATCCCCTGCTATTTCAGGGACCTACCTAGGGCACTGATTGATGAGAAGACCCCCATAATAATGCATTTTATTGGTCTTTATACCTTTCAAAATGGGTATGCACAGCATCTCAGGACTCTATGCTTACAGGCACTTGGAAAAGGCATTTTTTTTCCAGATTAGTCATATGCTGTCTGTGATCATCAAGGTCTCCTTTGATAACTCAGATGGCACTTTCCAGTCCCCTTCCCAGTAACCCTAAGCTTTAGGCTTCTGTCCTGGTTTGAGCAACACAGGACTAATTTTTCTTTCAGTAATTTTACTTTGCAATAAAGTCTCTTCTAATGCTTGGGAAAACTGCACTTTTAGAAGACTCTAGCGTCTGAATTTGTGAAAATATTTATTTTATAGCCACTTATGGTATGTGGGTTTCAAGGTCGCAGTATTTTTGAACTCGCCAGGTGTGGGGATGAGGGGGAGCGAGACCTGGGCGCTTGGCCCAAGCTGGCCAACAGGATTATTTCATACCATGAACATCACATTCAATATAAATTACAAAGTTTGCTGAGAAGTTGGGGGCTCTCTCTGGATGGTGGCGATCTAGAGAACTTCTTGCCCCAGTGCCAGACCCCTGAAGCCTTCCCGTCCTCCCAAAGCCATAGCACTCGCAGTGTTCGACATTTGCTGTTCACTGCTGGGAGTGCACAGCTTTCTACTGATAGAATTGACTGAGTATAATCCTTGTATATTTTATATCAGTATCACTATTGGTTCTTTAGTGTTATTACTGTTAATTATTTAGTCTTATTCTATTAAATCTCTTTCTATTTCAACTGTTTCCTTGGTTTTTACCCCAATTCCCCTTCCCAGGTGGGGAGGGGTCATTGGGTGATAGAATAATTGTCTGAACAACAATAAATTTCTGTGGGTTCCTCAAACCATAATAGCTTTCTACTGGCTATTTGCATGACATCTGTGAGGAGGTTAAGAGCAAGCACTGCATCTGGTACCCTGGGCCACGAGATCCCCCAAATACATGAATTAGGATTTTGGGGTAGAAAAGGGAGGTCAGGCTAACTAATGGACAATAGGGAGAGGGTGGAGTTTTCTCAAAGCCAGTTCAGAATCGGGCCCTTCCAGATAGGAAAGGTAATCGGAAATAAATTGGGAGTTGAAAATGGTCTGTAACCAACTGTGGAGGCATTTTGGTCTGTCTCCAAAAATTCAGGCAACAGAACTGTAAATAGTCCTTAGCTTTCAAAAACAAATCATTCCAGCAGCAAGTCATGTTACCTGTGCACGCACTGTATGTGAGAATCATAGAATTATAGAATCGTTTAGGTTGGAAAAGACCTTTAAGATCATCCAGTCCAACCATTGACCCCACTCTACCAGGTCTGCCACTAAACCATGTCTCCAAGCACCACATCTACACAACTTTTAAACACATCTAGGGATGGTGACTCAACCACCTCCCTGTTCCAATGCTTGATAACTCTTTCAGTGAAAAATTTTTTCCTAATGTCCAGCCTAAACCTCCCCTGGCACAACTTGAACCCATTTNTGGCTTCAGCCCATCGATCCAGTCTGTCCAGATCTCTCTGCAGAGCCTTTCTACCCTCAAGCAGATCAACACTCCCGCTTAATTTGGTGTCATCTGCAAACTTACTGAGGGTGCACTCCATCCCCTCATCCAGATCATCAATAAAGATATGAAACAAGGCTGGCCCCAAAACGGAGCCCTGAGGAACACCACTTGAGACCTGCGCCAGCTGAATTTAACACCGTTTACCACAAGTCTCTGGGCTTGGCCGTCCAGCCAGTTTTTAATCCAGCGAAGAGTCCACCTGTGTAAGCCACGGGCTGCCAGCTTCTCTAGCAGAATCCTGTGGAGACTGTGTCAAAGGCCTTACTAAAGTCCAAGCAGACAACATCCACAGCCTTTCCTTCATCCACCAGGCGGGTCACGTTTCAGCTAGCACTGTTTCAACTTGTTTTAGAAAAGCAGCCTTTAAAAATGCTATCACAGAGTTCCTATTTTGTATATATTGAAAGAAAGCCAAGAATACACACACAACTGCACAGCTCACTATGTCTTGCAAGCTAATCAAATACACTTGAATATAGCTCTTACCTTAAAGTATGTGGATATCCTCCCCCCAAAAAGGAAATCAATGCTGATTTTATTCCATGTTTATAGAGATTCTTCTAAAGGGAATCAATGGGCATCTAAACCTTAGGTAACCAGCGCTGACTTTGTCAGTAACCTTCAGCATCATACCAGTATTCACAGCTGTTCAGTTCATTTTTTCAAAATGTTGACCAACAGGTTTATGTTGTGATTTATTCCAGAGAAAGCAAGAATGATAAAAACTTCATTTGATATGACACTACAGCAGCAATCGTCCTAATTGGCCTTTGTTTCTGTTTGTCACCTATAATTATTCTCTGCATAAATTATCACATTTGACTACAGCATTTATGACCAGTGTGTTCCTTAATATGCCATAATCAAAAACTACACAAATACATTTACTCAAGTAAGTTGAAAATCCAGCCTGAAAGTAACACAAAGGTATATTTTCTTAAAAGCTTCTAGGACCAATGAAAGGAATAAAGAACTATGTTATTACTGAGTATCACATCTTGGCCAATTACAATTGGTATAAAATTCTATTCACAAGAGAATTCACAGCATCCCAAAAAAACCAATTAAGCATTCCATGCCAACTTATCCAGCCTATGCCAAATCTGGTCAGACATTCTAGCCCCTGCCCCCTCACCTCAAAATGAAGGGGGGAGGGGGGGGAAATCAAAACCACAATGTGAAAGTAAAACAAAATTTTTGCCAAGAAATTTTTAAAATTGTTTTTTTTCAAAACACAGGTTCTATTATTGATATTGACTTCTCAGCCAAACCAAAAATATAGCATTATTTGCATTGCTATATGTGAAAACACTTTCCTCTAAATAGAGGTGGGGTTATTGATGGTGGTGGTGGTGGTGTTTCCTGTGGACATACTGGCCCTGGGAGAGAGACATCCCACCCAACTGCCCTTCCCAGCTAATTGAGCTGTGTCAAAGACAACATGACTTTTTCAGTGTATTCTCTACTCTGCTCCATCGGAAGTCTGACGTGGGTTTTTTTTTCTATTTATAAGCCTTAAGATATTTGTGCCATCTCTGAATGTTGTTACACTTCCAAAAAGCTGCTTGAAATTTACACAAATATCTCACACAGTTGCTGCTTCAGGGGTCTAGCCTCAGTTTTTCACGTACTTCCCCCAAATACTAGTGCTTGCCTGAATCCAACTGTGTATTTGTAGAGTGCTTTAAGACAGTTGAGAGCAGTTACTTACTTTATTCCTAAAACACTATATATGCACGACAGTTCTGTATCGTGTCTAAGGAGTCATGCCCTTCGTAATTCCCATTAAGGGTAAAATTATTTCAGGTTCGCATCAGGGAGAAAACAGGGGGTCTGCATTTGGACAGTGTGATTTAACAGTGAAATAGGAAACCAGTCATACACATTGCCTTCTAAATAAATATCATCTTACATTTGATCAGAGGATTTAAAAAATCAGAGTCGGAACTCGAAGCCAGGCTGTGTTTTCATTTTTACACCTGCATCAGTGCATTGTTTATTTTGCAACAGAGCTGCTCCAAAAGCAGGAGTAAGCAACAGAAAAAAAATCACGCCCCATCGGCACGGTTTTTCTACAAACAAAGCTCTTTAATACTCATTCTCTGAATTTCCCTACGTGCTGCAGATTCTATCCAGTAAACCCTACATTTTCGAAGACTATTCTACATTTTCTTAATTCTAATTAAACAAATCTTAATCTTGACTTTAATGGCTGCAATTATGATACTTCATTATGTTAAATGTTAGTTGCAACATAAGAATAAATTGTATAAACAGTTTAGCTGCAATTGCATGGAGTCTAACTGTACATTACTCATTAACAAGATGTGGGTAGCAGCAATTATAACATTTCCTCCTAATGTCCCTATTTATTGAGTCTCAGCAGCAAGCCCCCTTTTCACAACACACACTGATTGACGATAGCAGCTTTTGTACTTGTGAAGAACAGGCACAGTAACCTGCTGTGTGCCTGTAACTCAGATCGATGGAAGTACACATTAGCTCTTAGCCTCACAGGCCGGAGTTCCTGAAGGTCAAAATAGCCATCAGCATCACTGTAGGGTACAGAAATCATTTCACAAATTGTGAACAAAAACAACACAACTTGCTTTGCAGTTTGATTATTGTTTATAGATACAGCAAGCCAAGAATTAAAGCATAGCCTTGAGGCAGCGTAATTATTTACAGCTGAAGACTCATATCATTATTAGCGTGCTCCTAATTGCTTGAAGTTATATCAATGTTAGCTGATTTAACACATTTTTGATAAGAGGCATGGAAATTGTTTTCTCTGCATATGGAATGTTGGATCATTTCTTTATTTTTTAAGGTCTTCCCTCCTCCCCTTTCTTTCAAATTGTCCCTTGTTTGCCATTGAAAAAAACCCCACACCCATAAATTCTCCTTTATTCTGGATGTCTGTACTTATCACTGCAGAGCTTTGTTGTGTTTCTGTGGAACCATATATTTGAATTTAGCTGGACTAAAACCATGCCAGGTTTTGGTTTGCACTAACAATGGACTTGATAATTTCACATCAATATCAACTAACTAGAGAATAAATCACACTTTGCTTTGGGTGGCACATCCTAATCTTTCACTTTTCCCTACAGTACTTGAGCCAAAAGCCAGCTGAAGGAAAGCAGTGCTAGTCTCCTCAAGAACAGCAATCGGGAAAATCTCACGGACAGAAGTGGCACCTGCATCGGGCCTCACATACACCTTTTTGAAGACAGACAGGGGTTATCTACTGTAGCATCACTGTATCCAGTTCCCTTGATCTACAGAAAACACAAATTAGGTTTGCTATTAACAAACCGGAGCAACAAATGATTTGGGACCTTTTCATTTCACTCGACCTGTCATTTGCCACTCAATTTGTTCCTCTCGTTCAAACCAGGAGAGCAGTCAAGCACTGACACGGGCAAAGCCTTGAACCACTGCTGGCCAAACACCGGGAGAGCTGAGCCAGTGCTGGTGAGGAGGTGAAGCAGGGTTTCCCTGGGGGGCAGGCTGGGGACGCTGCTGATAACAATCACAGCACATGGGGAAAGCTCCCCTCACCAGCACTGAGCAAAGGGTGCGTGGGTAACGATAAATTTAACATTTCTGAAGTCAGGCGCACTTGGCTTGACAATCTTAAAAATGTTATTTCAACAGTGTACATAATGCAGCACAGACTTCTCAAGGCAAATCAAATACAAATAAGATCTTATTTTCCTTCTGTAACTTCCTTCTCATCTTCTCATTAGAGCACTTAAGTTTTAGTCTCCGCATCAGCTATTTCTGCTTCTTGAGTCACGCCGGCTGGCAGCGGAAAGAGGCCGTCATTTTATGATGGGAGCCAGGGAAAAGCAGTGTGTCTTGCCCATGGACCTACAGTGGTCTTCATCTCACTCTGCACAGCAGTGTGGAGACCTTGCCTGAAAGACCACCTTCCCCAGCAGGGTGAGCTCAACCCAGGGTGGAGAAGCAGCAGCAGACAGCAAGAGGACTGATATTTTAGCTTTCCTTCGCAAAGGGAAGGCTGACAGCAATAGGACTGGTGCCAGGGGTGAGGAGAAAGGTAGGAAATAGGGTCACTTTATTTCTACCCGCATTACATACAGACCTTAGCTCACAGAAGTGATCCTGTGATGTGACTGGCAGGGATGCTGAGGATCCCGAGCACTTATCCACTTCTCACCTAAGCACAGGCTTAATTTTATGTGCAGAATTCAAAAGAGTTAATCGCATCCTTCACTGAATTTTGGCTCGGCTACCTAAAAATTCATTTAATTGGGCTAATTCTTTTATAGATGTGCAACAAAGAGCAGGTGAAATAATTATAGACTGGGCTATTTTAAAATAATGGTCTAACTGCTGGAAGTTACAGCATCTGGCTACTGAGAGGGGTGACGCTAGCTGAATTATATATTACAGTTTCCAGTGAGGACAATCTTCCATTCTTGTCTGTGAATGGGGAAATAAAAAACTGCAATAGCGTGCGAAACTGTCATAACAGCTTTTCACAGTTGAGACACATTAAATTACCAGCAATCAATATCCTGAGAAAAACTTAAAAGAAATAGATTTGCTAGGAAGGAATAAACAAGCGCACCCGGTTTTAACTTGGAGCTCTAGTTTGCCCAGCGCTAAAGAAGTCATAACAGCTGCATAGACTGAAGCTGAGAGAAACAGGAAAAAAGCCCAAACCTACCAGCTTCACAGGGGACTTTGCCTGGGAACAAAAGGACATAGCTTTTAGGAATTAACATTCATACACACGGCATGGCATTCGGAGAAACAAAAACTGAGGGAGAAGGCTATGCAGGCCAAGTAAGAGCATGTCTTGAGGCTGTAAAAGACCAACTCTTTGCTGTTCCTCTCCCATATGATTAAAAACTAAATGACTGCCTGTTGTTCCTCACTAGGTGCTTAGTACTCTTGGCGTCTTATAAATGGATCTTCTACAACCCGGTCAGATTTCCTGAGCTGTGAAATCATGGATCCTGCGATGACACATGGTTTTTCTGCTGCGCGACCCATGTGCCCAGTACCTCTTAATAGTTTTTGTTTTCTGAGTCTAGCTGGAGTCGCATGGCACTAACAGTCAAAGAGAGCTAATACAGTAAATGGAAACTGCTGTCAGTATGAACCAGATTAGTCAATCCCTATAGCACAAGTGAATTTCAGATAGCAGCTCAAGCATGACCACTATGATCACAGCCTAGTGTTTATGTATACACAGAAACAATGAAGTGGCCTGGCAATTACTGGAAATACATTCCTCAAGCTTTCAGGCTATGCCAAGCTTAAAATTGTGGTCAGCTCATGTGGGAGAAACTAGATCAACTTGGATTGCAGTGCAGCAGTTGTAATTGAACTGTATATTTTGCCTTTCTATAAAACTTTCAGTGCTAAATGCACAACAGCTTAAATGACCGTGACATATAGCACTTTCTGTGCCTTCAAATCTCACCGGTATACAGCCCCGCCGCCTCTTCCCGACTCACGCACGCCCCACCGGCACAGCCAAACACCACGCACCACCCTGCCTCTCTCCAAAGCCACGAGGGAGCCAGACCCAAGCCCGCAGCAGTCAGTGGTGGAGCCCCTGGGATTTGCTGTGACTAGCGATAGAAAAAACGCAGGTTTGGAGCAGCCTGGCCCTGCCTCAGTCGACAGGAGCTCTGTTGTTTCCTTCAGCTGGGCTAGGGTCGGACCCTGCAAGTTTGCACAAGCAGCTGAGAGTTTGGTGCTTAAAAAAAATCTACCTACCACAGTGAAGTTTGCAAAATAAGGCAAGAAACGCCAGCTTTTTGCCTTCCCCCCCCTGCCTCCCCCCAACTAGCCTAACTACTCTTTCATTAATTTTTTTTTTCTTGGACACTCTAGCCATTACAGCTCCCTTTGTTTTTATTTCACTATTTCAAATAATTCAGCTAAATTTAAAATACATATATGTATGTATGTATTTTTATATCTGATTTATATACATATGTAAAATCATTCCCTTGTCTCATGTACTGCACTGACCCATGGTCACACTGGCTGCTGGCAAAGCTTGGCCACATCCATCCTATCCTCAGTGCCTGGCTGGGGCCCCAAAACACTGCCCTCTGCTCCCCACACCATTCACTCACCCCAGCCTTCCTCAAGATGCTCCGCTACAGCCTGCAAACAATGATCTCATGTCCACTTTCATAATATTTTAAAATTATCATCTTCTGCTGAAAATACCAGCTTTTCACTTAGCCAAAATTTCCTTGATTTTCCTCCTTGTTTGATGTGCTGAAAGATTTCTGCAAAAAGTAACTTGGCAAAGGTTCGGTTCAAAGCCAAGTTTTCTATGTAAAGTAGTTCTGAGTTGATATTTTTTTTACACGGCACTGGTTTAGTTGGTTAACACACATATCTCTGCAGATTCCCCACCTGCTATACCAAAAGAAGTAAACCCCAGAATCAAACACTTCCTTGCCTCTCCCCGACAGAGCCAAGACAAAATACATGCACCAACATTCTGGGGGGTGATTGCTGTACAAGAATGAACAGATAATACGACCTTTTTAAATAGGACTACACAACTACGGACTTATGCTTCTGTGACAGATGAAAAGAACTCCAACCTCTTCCATTCCTGTTTCCCAAAATTTCCAAGCTGTAGTATCTATCTTGTTTAGCAGTTTACTCAGTTTCACCCATCAAAGTGGTCTACCTTGTTTTCCTTAGTTAGAATTCAGTTTTTCTTCCCAGTAATTCAGGCAGCATCATGAGATGGCAATAGCTAGGCTAGAAAAAAAAACAAAGGGAAGGCTATAATTTAAACAAAAACCTTTAGTGGTTTAAATCTTCTACTGTATAAAACTAATGTTCCACTTAATACCCGGCTAGGCTTCCTAAATACTAAAATTCAAGTTGGAGAGAAAGAGGGGAAAAATATACAAATTAAGTATTCAACCAACGGTATTTTACTCCCTTAAGAGAACAGGGTAACATTTACCCAGACATTTTAGGACATTTCAGTATGCTTTAGCTGGAGTAAAGCTTTCAATTAAATAGTTCTCTGAAAAGACATCAATATTTCTAATTACAAAGCTATGCAGGGAAGAATGTTTACGTTACATACCAAAGTTGAGGTGACTTTTACTGGGTGAAGGGAAATGATATTTCAGAAGTTGACTTTTCTTGTATTCTATCATTTGGCCCCCAGATCAGAACAAATAAAACATTTTCACTGAAGCTGCTTCCTCAGGCCACTTTTTCTTGCAGAAATTTGTTCTAAGGCGTTTCCTGTCAGTGCTTCCCATCGTTCTCCAAAGTTTGCATTTTTTTAATATATATAAATTTTACTGTCCATGGCAATAAATATCATTTCTGTCATCTGCAACTATCAATATGTCGCACAGACCGCATTTCCATCTCATGTGGTTGTGATGAGCTTTCAAATTTGGCTCCCAGCATTCATCTCTTCTTGGCTTAAGAGCAAAGTAAATCTGCAATAGCCATTAACTATTACTTTAACCAGATCTAAGGCCCTGAGTACCCTACTGCAGCCTCTTAGCTCACTGTTGCTCAAAGAACTGCAAATACCAAACTGATAACATCAAATAAATATTATATTTCCCGAAAGGTCCAGGTGTCGTTGTCAAATTCCTTTCTGTGGCACTTCCAGGTACAAGAATGATGCTGAAGTTACAGAAAGCAACCCAGAGATGGAACTGTATATAATACTATGGCGCATGTCTGGGACCCAGATGCATTTCCCAGCCCCCTGTTGTAGGGAGATGCCCAGCTGCAGCTGGGACCCACAGCAGGACGGGACTCTGGGCAGCCAGAAGACAACGTACACCCAAGGTGGGAACCCACATGGATAGAGCAGAAATGCAGGCAGAGCATAGCACTTACCTTGTTTTGGGCATCAAGGTGGAGAGGAATGTGATTTCTATGAAACTCTTACCTCTAAATAGTAACAAAAACATTGCTATGTAGACATTATTATAGCTACTCATTTCAGAGAAAACTTGGTTTCATATGATTAAGCAAGTGAAAGCCAGAGGAAAAATACCCCACAGTTTAAACTCTCTCCTCTTGCACGTATGCAGTAAGGCTTTATACATCTATAGAATATAGACCTCTTACATTATTCAGCCAATAGTCTGTAATTAAAGATCAAAAAGGGTTCCCACAGCTCAAGATAGACACGGGCTCAGTATTCTGCGTGTTGCTGTGACCAAAAAGATCAGTTTCTGAATCACATTGCAGCAGAAAAACAGTGCACATTTGCTAGAAGTATACTATAACCAGCCCAAAGTTTCTAGGCAAAAAACTGGCTCTTCTTACCCTAAAGTCAAATTAGCTTTTATACCTATGACACGCCTTAACTCCAGTTTCACTCCGAGTTCTGGCAGAGAAGCCAGCTAGTCAAAAGTATGTGCTCCTCCAGTGACATCTATGGCTTAAGACAGCCGGTTTGAAACAGAATCAAAGATCGCAGTTCTTCTTCCTGACCAAATTTTTAACTTCCTCCATATTTGCATGCTAGCTATGCTTTGAAAAAGTGTACAACAACGTTATTTTTATCACAGGACACAGCTTTCTCATTTCCAGAATACAATTTGTAGGAGGACACCTAGGCAGCAGTCAAACCCGCCTGCTTGCACTGCCCAGCCTGCCACAGCAGCTGCTCCACTTCACAGCTGAAAACTGCATTTTCAGTCACCAGCCCCTGCAACTTTTCAGAGCTCTTGCGTCAGCTACTACAGCCCTTGGAAACTGGTTCCTGGGAAATCTGCGCAACGGCTGAAAAACAGCAAGGGAAAACTCCAAACAACCATGTAAAACCCACATTCGAGGCCACAGCTTGTCATTGTGGACATGGACATGTCCCAAAATGGGCTCAGCCTCTCTCCATCGGCTTGAGGACCATAGATAACCTCCCCCTCACAGACCTTATTCCAACCAGATGCTTGCATAGAAAGTAGGTAGAGACAAATGTCAGCATCACTTAAGTAGTGCCCAAACATGTGTTTATTCACACTGCAGACGTCTCGCCGCTGCAGTGCTGTGCCTGTCCCTGACTCTTCAAAGAGGCCTTCAGAAGCCAGCGCTTTGTGTGGTGTGGTGGAGGAAGCATTGTTCTCATTACCACTCACAGAACTCGTATCCAACCATTAAATTATATAGCTTTCATCTGTTTCTTAAGGAGACAAGGCTAATGCGATCATGCTGAGTGCGTGCATGCGTGTGTCCATCCATATATCTCCCAGCAACTTTTGAGCATCTTGCCTGACTTTGATCACAGCTGGCAGAAGGTCGGAGACCTTGACATCACCAAGTTCCTGCAAGTCGTCAGGAAAACAGGCACCTGGTCTGAGGGGAGGGAGACCTAATTACGGTCCCCAAGCAGACAAAGCATGAAATCCTGGCTCACCCTTGGACTCCAAAGGATCCAACATGAGTCACAAAACCAAACGAAACCAGGCTCTGCCAGTCCTGCAGCTTGTTGAAGCATCATGGCACAGCAGCAAGAGCCACCATGAGCTGCGGCCTCCCACGAAGCACCCCACTCCCCCAGGTCCCACAGCTCTGCCTTCAGGAAAGGGCTTAAACAGCCCTTGGTCAATGCAGCCACCTCACATAGTTTTATAAAGAACAATTATTCCAGATAGAGAGCAACACCACAACAGCTCCCTCCTGTATCAGCTCTGCAAGGTAGGACTTCTCTGTTGACCTTGACATGCAAGCCAAACACGGACCACAAGGAAGCCCTGACCTTACAGAAGTCAACAGGAACTTCTCTTTCAGAAGAAAGAGAGCTGTAAAAGGCATATGGTGTTACAGAGGAACTAATACAAAAAATGAGCAAGAAAAAACTGTAACAGGATACCTTCTTGCAGACATCACTTTAAAAAAACAACTGCAAAGATAATTTTAAAAAAATAAGATTTCAGCCCCTCTGGATTCAAACTTCTGAATTCATATTGTAAATAGATTTAAATTAAGGGGGGGGGGGGGGGGGGGGGGGGAGAGGGAGGGTCTTAGGGGAGCTCGAGCGGTGTTTTTCCCCCCTTTTTTTTTTTTCTTTTTTAATATTTTAATTAC
>VYXH01011489.1:92994-111408 GCA_013397275.1 Burhinus bistriatus | reverse complement strand
GGGGGGGGGCAGGCGGAGAAGGGAGGTTATCCTCTTCCCTGACTGGATGCGTGGTGAGCTAGGAGGTCATCCCATACACACACCGTGATCCCACAAATACTGTAGAGTTCCTTCAAGTCCTCTTCCTGGTCTTAGAGTTGCATCCTGCTTCCATATGAATCAAGAGCATTACAACGACCAGAAGACCAGCAGGTGTGAAAGCTGTCTTCCTTCAGCTATTTTTCTTGTTTTTCAGTTCAGAGGACCTACACATCAGAATCGACCTTACTGAATAAAACATCACTCTAGAAATGCTTTGTTTGTAAACATAAATGCATGTACATGTATATGCATGTGCGTACATACAGACACTACACATAGCACCTCAATGTAGTCAAAATGGCCAGTTGTTGCACCTTTGTATGCCATGTGTAGTGGCATTCACACAGTTGCCGGAAGAGTACCCTTTTGAGCTACAAATTACAGAGGTAAAATTCAGCTATTTTCAAAGAAATACAGTGACTGCTTCTTTTGGCAAGTGCACTACAAAAGCTAATATTTAAACTGTAATAGCAATAAAAAGTATTAGTTCTATGCTGTAGAAAATATTTACAGTAAGATAAAGAAAGTTCTTTTTCTCTTTTGCCCCCACTTTTTTTTTTTCCATCCAGGAAAAGCTGTGGTTCAAGGCAACCACTCACATCAGTAATGGCTATGTTCTGTTTGTGTCCTAGCACAAATCAGAAGATTTTAATCCCTGCAGGCTGCCCTAGCTCTTGCCTTTTTTTTTTTTTTTTTTTTCCTTAATCATCTTATTAATGCACCACAAAAACAAGTGAAGTGTTTTGGCACCCTGTCCCTCCATCACTTCAGCTCTAAGCTCTGTTTCATTCAGGCATTCAACTGAAAATTTTCTTGACTGGTTTAAAAGCTAATTTTACTCACGCATTTATTTTTTTAACTTTATACATAAAATATTTTAAATTATTTAATTTGTTCAACAAAATACTAAAAGTTTAAAAATTATTTTTGCATGCTATCTATACAAGTCCTGACAAAA
Organism: Burhinus bistriatus; assembly: GCA_013397275.1. Lineage (NCBI taxonomy): Eukaryota > Metazoa > Chordata > Aves > Charadriiformes > Burhinidae > Burhinus > Burhinus bistriatus. The sequence continues at coordinate 110,369 of VYXH01011489.1, read as the reverse complement.
TGCAGTGTTTCAAAGAAAATTGCAAGAAGGATGTTTAAGTCTCAGTAAAATCCATCCATACCTTTGGCTCTTGACAAGCCAGGGCACCATAGAGAACAAGTCCCAGCGAGTCCACAGATCCGGATGCCAGCCACGCTCCCTGCTAGTGTACGGCTGGGATGCTGGGGTTTCCATGTGCAACTGGTGCATCTTTCGATGTAGTTTTAGCATCTCAAGGTCTAATCCAAGGGATTTCAAACCAATAGTGTTCATTCCACCAGTTCCAAAAAAAGACCTGTTCACATCTTTAGTGCAAGGCATATATCTCAAATATCACACATACACCAAAGAACATCCCTTTTGAAACTACCTTCATAATATATATCAGATAGATCAGCAACGTTAAGTCCTTTAGGATAAACTTATTTGTGAATAACATTTTGAAATGCTTTGCATAGGGCCAGGCTTGAACTTTAATTATTCAATATTATTTTTTATGATGACCCATTCTTTAAAAGCACTCATCAGCAATCTCTTTTGGTTGCCTCTATGCAAAGTATATAGGGACTTATTAATGCTCCTGAAATACCACGCAGTAACTGAAAACTGAATGGTCCTTTCCAAGCGTGGGTGTGATGAAAGGGCAGCACTGATGCAGACCCTGTGTGAGAGTGAAAGGGATAAAGATCCATTCCTCCTGCTATATTCAGGACGCAGGTCTCGTAGTCAGCCTGGCAAACTGCTTTCCTCAACAGGCGTCACATGCAGCTAGGAAATATTTGGCATAGGCTTGTGCATTGTCCGGACCCTGCCCTGTTTTTCCCTGTTTGGTTTTCCCTATTTGATTATCAGGTTACCATGATTACTGTCTTACTCAGATTAAGTGTTATGTTATCATTAACAACAAGATCATCATAAAAATCAGGTCATCATAAAAAAGTTGACTTCTTTGGAGTTGGTCAAATGAGAGAACAAATGGAGGGAAGTGATCCGTCTTGCTTAAAATGAAGAAGAAATACAAAGGTGAAGGGCAGAAAAACTTATTTCATCAGATAGATTTCTGTCTTAAAACACCTGTTGAAACCTATTCAGTATTACACCAGCAAAAGCAGTGCTTTTTTGGCTTTTTTCTCTGCTTTTATTTGTAATTTGCTAAATAAGTAGGAAGCATCTATACGTGTGCACGTGGTTTTATTCATTAATGGGATGTGCCATATACTGAGGAAAACAAAGTCTTCACTTCCTTTCCGCCATAGCGAAACCGCGGTATACAAGTTATAGCCAATGTGCCTGACCTCCCAGGTAAAATTAAATTGACTGAAGGCAGACTGAAATTCCCTTGTCACCCTATTATCTCCTTCTATTTAAGTTCGTACGAAGCCCTGTAATTAAGAACTGCTTTTAAATTCCAGTGAAAGGCAAAAGGTTTTAGATTTTCTGGTAGAAGTGAAATAAAAAGCAAACAAACAAACAAAAGAAAGTAATTCTTGGAAGATGTAAGGATTAAAGGGTTCTTAAAAAAAAAGGTGGCAAGTTTTGCCAAGACAAACCAGACAGGCTGCGGCTAACATCAGGAGGCTTCCAGTGATACAGGCTGCAGAACAAGCGAGGCAGATGAATACAAACATGACAGCTTGGAGAGATACCAGAATACTTTCACTTTGCAGAACAGCATCTTTTAAAAGATTCAAAGTTACTATCTTTTAATTTAACTGACTTTTGTGGGAAAGCGTGCAGAAGGGGAAAGCTGCCCGGACTGCTGTATTCAGGTGAGCAGTGGGCATGCCTACCCTACCTCCACCAGAACTGGACCCACAAGACTCGGGAAGGCAAGGTGGCCTCATTTTACTTGTAGCTGAGAATATAAGCCCTTCACTTCACCACCCCCAGCCCCCTCAAAGCCTAATTCATGCCAAGCAAGGGTGAACAGCAAGGAAGAATTCATCTTCTGGATTCTATTTTCTTGTCCTGTTCCTCTGTGTCCAAGCAGAGCCAAAGCAGCTACGTCAACCTGTGACTTCTATTACATTCAGGGGACTGCTGCCACAGCTACGTTAATCACGGGGTGAGATAAAAGAGCACATTCCCCTTTTGGTGAATATTTCCAGCTTAACATTAATGGAAACTCCAGCCAAAAATAAGAGCTGTATCCTTGCAACTACTGGGACTACTGGATTTTCTCCTCCACATTTGCTCAGTGGTTTTGAATTAAATCAAATCAGAGGGCTGAGAACGAGCGCTCTCCCAAAATAGCGCAGTTCAGTCTGGTTGCAGGGAAACCATGGGTCTCCAGTTTCTGCTGCGGACACGGCCTCTAACTCGGGGGTGCCAGGCCAAAGTCTCCCGGCATCATTTCGTCAAAACCTCTTCGAGTCAAGACAGAAGTAAAGCCATGAATACTCCTTATTGCATGCCTCTCTGCTGAAAAGCTTGGTATTGCCCTATTCCCTATGACAATGGAGTTAAGGGAATGAAACATGTTGTTTGGAAACAGCAAAAAGCTGTCAGCAGTAACCACTGTCAATACTCATGCTGGGCTAAGCTCGGTACTCCTGCTTGTCATTTATTTATTTACTTATAAAAAAACATGTTTGATATAAAGCGCTTCTGTATGCAAGCAACAATGCCAAACTAATAAGCCAGTGATTAATTTTGTTCTTGTCCTAGGTTTGTTTTCTTCTTCATAATCTACATAAATACACTAGAGAAAACACTCATTTGCCTAGACTTTATGTGGTATGAAGCAAACCCAGAAGCATTTTGCAAAGGCAGCTAGTTGTCACAGAAGAACTGGGCCGGTGAGCAAAAAAGACAGACATGAAAACATATTTAGAGAGCTGCATGCAAGCTGTAGAAAGGCATAAGAGACATTACAATAAAAAAAAAAAAAAAAAAAAAAAAAAAAAAAAAAAACAACAACAAAAAAAAAAACCCACACCCCAAAGAAGTTGCTCAGCACTTTTAAAGATGCTGCCAATCTAAAAAATGGTCTTGCAGACTTTTGTCGTGGTTATCACAGATGGCAAGAAATAGCCAGATGGGGAAAAATAAAAGAAAACCCAGTAATAATTTTAGAGGCAAGAATAAATAAAAAGGCTTTACTGGAGGTCTTCACTGGTCACTTTGTGTAGACAGTGGTATTTAAGTTTTTTAATACATTATTAACTGTACGTTTTTCCTTTAACAGCCAGCAAAAGGCCTAACTTTGTATAGAGAAATCTGATACTTGTCACAGAGACTTTGTTTTTATTGCTGTGCCTGGGCTGTAGCAGAACAGTGCTGGTAGTAAGTTGTCTCAGATTGTTTTTGGTGCCACCAACGCCTTGTTCCGAAATAGTAAAGGCACGCTCCTTCCCAAGAGCACAGAGGAAAGACATTCATAGAGTACAAGAGGGCTGTTAATGTTGTACGACTAGTCAGATCACTGCAGATCTCAGAATATTCTTCATATTTCTCATGGTAACTCTTTTACAGGCAAAGGAGAAGGAAATTCACTTTGCCAAATTAAATACCCCTCTCAAAAATTCTTCAAACTACAGCAAAGCCTGAGAAACAGAGAACAGCATTACGTTCTAGCTCCCTTCGGGGCAGTAGCAGCAGTGGGTCTACTCCTGCTTTTCTTTGTGTGCCCTCTGTTATTGCCAACTCCAGTGGCAGTTTGGGTCATGCAAATAATATAGAAATAGAAAGAGAAAACAGTCGTGTTCCCTGTGCTGGATGGCAGGAGATAAACAGTCCCCTAGAAAGAGTTGGGAGCGACAGCATCACTTGCAAGAGGTGCAGCCCCAATGCATTAGGAGGTCATTTGAAAAAAAAAAAAAATGCCTATAAAACATTTATATTCTATTATACTTGCGTGTATTCTATTGTACAATAGAAAAAATATTGTGTATTTAATTTCTTGCCACATAGTATTGGAAAACTATTTTAAAAATGCTTTGAAGAACACTCCAAAATGTTGCTGGTATTGTTTTCATAATTCCAACTTAGCAGGCTACAGAGAAGAAAATGTTAATGAATAAATTAGAGAAACTTCTGAAAAAATGCCCTACAAATAATTTTTCTGAAAATTATATAAACCATGTCAGCCCATCCACCCAGATATTTGTATGACCACCTAGGCCACACTATGAAAAAACCTTCCCATTTCAGAAAATAAATCCACAAAAGCAAGGTGTCTAAATCTTTGAAGTCTAAGAAAAATACCATGGTTAGTGATGAGCAAACTTACTTATTGTATTTCACGCTGTGCCCATGAATTAGTGTATGAGATGCTGGCAAGAAAGACACCCAAACTCAAAGCCAAGACCTTTGCATTTGGTTCTAGGTAAGGCATGGGGATATCCTATCCTTCGAGTAAGATGGTTTAATAGCCCAGCACCACCTCCCGCCCTAGGAGTCTCTCTTTACTGCTTTACAGTTTCTGGTTCCAGTGAAGCATACCCAGTGCTGGTAGGAAGTCGTTGCCAAGGTTATCTCTGGTAACTAAGTCCAGCCTTTATGTGGTTTTAACAGACAATTTGAGATGGAGACAGACAATTTCTTCAAGGGAAGGCCAAATAGCTGACTTCCAGGGTGATGTAATCCTGGAAGGTCATTGCAAAGTAAATGCATAACTGCCACAGTCTTTATTGTTAGGTTTTGGTTGGTTTTTCTCCTCCCTCTAGAACACAGGAAACAGAACTGGAAGTCCTCAAACACACAGAGACCAAAGCGAAGCCTGATACCTCCAGGTATACTGATACCCAAAACAAAAAACGGGGGAGAACTAAGAATCTTCCCTTCCAAGTAACATGACATTTCCAGCTCTCGCTCATTACTGACACAGGCATGACTCCTACTATCACAGTTCTGATTCATGACCCTAAAGACCATGTAATTAGGACAAGAGAATTCCAGATATGGAAGAAAGGACCTGCCTTCTCTTGGTTGCAGTTTGGTTTTTTTTAAGACCCTCTTTTAAGAGCCCTAGAAACTGATTGATAAACAGAATTAAGGTGAGTTGGTCCAATGCAGATTACAAATGCAAATTATTACTGGGATAAGTACACTATGTGCATGTCTGTCCCTTAGGATGACTAATATTTTCAACTTCTCCACAACTTTGAGTGAATATCATGTTGTTGGGAGTTAAAAGGCCAAAACTTCTCAGGAAGCTCTCAAAGAAGCAAGACTCCTCATTAAATTTAAACATGAGGGGCATACCTCGTAGTTACACTAGTCGTCTTTAACCTGAGTGACGGGTCCTTCAACTACCTAGAAACAGCAGCCTGCAAAAACGAAGGGGCCATTTGCCGAGCAGCTCCAGCTTCGAGTTTGTGGTGGCAGTGGCAAGTGCAGCAGAAAAAGCATGAGAAGGGTCTCAACTCAAGCCAGCAGTGGCCATACTGGTTTCCCAGAGCAGGTCAGATGCACAAAGAGTCTTCCCTGGCCCTCAATGCAAACACAACCAGAGACAGCCCTTGGGGCTGGGCTGCATGGGGACCACCAGCAGCCACGTTTGCCCTCATCCCACTTCCCAGCACGGGGCAGCAGTCAAGAAGAGGATGGTGGGAAGTCACCCTGCAAGGGCACTAGACTAAGTGCTTTGAGATACCCTAACTCATCCACAGTTGAGCATGAAGAGCTGTGCTGTAGAAATACAGATGAAGTGGGGTTTTCAAGCCAGAATGGCAAACTGGGTACCAATGACGGCTAGTTCCATGGGTTTGTATCAAGAGTCTTTACTCAAATTGTGGCAGAAACAAACAAATTGAATATACACAGTAGCTGTTAAAGTAGTTCTACGAATTAACGTTACTTGAATTTTTACCTGTTCCCCTGAAACCTTCAAGAATCTATAAAAAAATTCTAAATCTTTCCTTGGCTTTCTTTTCTCCCATTTTAACTTATGATCTTTACAGTCCGTACTAAATAATCAATATTAGTTAAAATCTTCAATTCTCTCTAGAGGACAGTGCCCTCCAGGTTTTATAATAAAATATCATGATGTTCACCAGCCTTGTATATCATATATATATTGTAAAATAAACATCTGAGGGCAGCCATGATTGAATCTCAACTCCGTAGAGCCAAGAATTTTCCACTGCCTTTTAGAAAGCAGACAATATTTATTCCTTCCTAAAGTTTATGTTTTGTGAATAACATTTCTTTCACGCATCCTTCCCAGGATTACATTGCATTCTTTGCTAGCCCTCCATGCTTCCTTATCTCAGCTTGCATGAAATGCAATCATTCAAAGTAGCAAACTTAACTTAATTGCCATAGACAAGTGTTAATAGATTTTAATAATGCTTTATTAGAATTTATGCAAATTGGACTGCACTGAAAATCTGAATAAAATCCTAGCTTTAGCAGCCATTTTTCCCCTATGTTTTCTCTAAACACAGAGTGGGAAGAGGAAGTTTTAATTAGCAATTTCTGATGGAATCTACTGATGAAAATGCTCTTCTTATGAATAGATATAGGTGTCAAAGATTATCTTTAAAACTGTGAGCTTCATGATTCATTAATTAGCACTGAGGGCTTTTCCCAGGGGTGATTTAATACTAATTTGAGCCTACAGATTTTTTACGTTAGGATTTTTATCTTGAAAAAGTGTAGATGATGTCGCAGAACAGTATTACACTGATTTCACTTTAGAATATTCAGTTGACCCACATTTTAGTACATAAACAGCTAAAATTACATAACTAGAAAGAAGGAGAAAAGTAATGTACAAGTAGTGACTTCTGAACAACCAATATGGAAATAGTCCAAAGTAATCTATTCTAGTAAGTAAATCAGAGTTAAAATGATAAAATAAAAGCTATTCATGACAAATAACTATTGCTTTATTCTTTGTTTCCTTTTGTTGTTGCTTTTCCTTCAGAACAAAATCTGACAACATATAGAAGGCTTCTGTCTGCAGGATAACTTGTTGATGTCAGTGGGAGAGGCACGCAAATCAAAAGCCACAAATGACCTACATACATACAAATATATATATATATATATATATGAACTCATGAAAGAGCATTTACCGTAACTAGATATAGAAAGGAGCACAATGATGGAACTATTTTTAGTTTTGCCGTTATTAATTAATACCAGCGGGCAAATATTTCAAAACAATTCTTCCTTTTACACACACCTATCTTCATAGCTGCTGTAATTTGCACACCAAGGAGCATATAAATGCAGCACAGTCAGGGAATCCCAACAGGGTAGAGTTCCTCTGGAAACATCACTTCTTCACCTTGCTGACAAAGCTGTCCTATTTATTTCCTCCCGAATCTATAAAGAAACACAAGAAAACCCTAATGCCATAATGAGGCAAAGCGATACGATGTTACTTCAGGGCTCAGAAACAGCCAACCAAAATATTTTCTGTTGACAAGCTCCACCAAACAGCGCAGGAGCCAAGCGTTACATCAGGTAAACCCAATAACACTTCTTGTACTATACTGGGTTAGGAAGATCTGCCAGCAGAGTGTTAATACTTGCCCCATTTAAAGATAAGGAGATCAAATTAGCAAATTCTTACAGTGATTTACTCAAGAGGAGTGAGAGCCTGGCTGTGTTTAAGTTGGTGGCAAAACTTTAACAGAAGTAGGATTCTACCCATATAGTCACTAAACCAGCTCCAATCCTCCCTCTTCCAGTCCTTATTGCTCACCATAAAGCAATTACTAGGCGTAAAACCGGCCTTTCCCTACAAACACAGTACAAATCAATAGAACTTTAAAATTCGCATACAAGATAAACAAAGATCATTTGTAGCAGATATACAGTGCTGTGACATGTATCGGCTGTAATTCAGAATGTAAGAGAGTATTTAAAATAAAAACAAACAGAAACCCATCCTACCACAAGTAAAGCTGAAGAGCAAACCTGGAGTTTGATTTTAACTTAAAATGGAGTGAGCCCATTTTTGAGAGAACACTGATTGCAATCATTTGAAAGGAGGTATGAAAGAGCACAAAAGGGTATGAGATTTACCACTGAAACTCTGCGGATACCTAGCATTTCTGTCGGCTTTTGAAAGTCTCCACCCACATACCTCACCTGAGATTTACTGGCTCTTTCCAAGCCACCTGAAGTAGCCAGACCGTCTGCAGGGCGTGAGTGAGGTGCACAGCTTAGAAGAAGAGCTGATCTCTTTTACTACTGCAAACCGATAGGCTGTCACTGAAATTAAGTCCCATAGAGCCAGGGACACCGGGGGTCTGGGACAAGCAGAGACTGCTGTCTTGCAGCCAGTAAAGCTGTACTGGTGACACATGCGATTCAGTTGTTTTGAGGGTTCTTTAATTGCATGTAAGCTGACAACACATAAAGCTAAAAATAAAAAATATAGGTTTTTCAAATGGAAATGATGACTAACCCTTAATGATAATTAATACCAGACATTCTCAAAGACCTTTTTTCACCTACAAATGAAACTAATTACTAGGATTTCTTGCTCATAGTTTGCTGTGCTGCAGAACAGCAGCAGCTGGGCTGTCTTTTTTTATTTGCTCTTGAAGGGCTTTCAATAAATCTGTTTCAAATTTTGTTAACCCTACTCAACCTCCACACCCTCCCCCTTTCTACTCCTCCCCACACCCCCAGTACTCATTCATGAGTTACAGCTGAATAGAGTGATTTATAATAGTGCAATGAAGTGCAAAACATGCTCTGGCGAAGGAGCAAATTCCTCCGCCTTTCCTCTGATACCATCAGGTGTAACTGCAAATCCTGCCATACCCTTAGTGCTGAGAGAGGAGATAAGCAAGACGGCGACTTTTCCTCCACAAACTTGCCTGATGGAGTAGGACTCAATGGAATTACACCCTCCTCCCCCAGTACTAGCCCCATCACGCCCAGCCGTAACGCATAAAGGGAGGAGGTCAGCTAATCCCTGGGCTTCTTTGAAATCCTCTTGGATACAGGCAAAGGGATAGAGAGAAAGCCTCTTACCCTAAGTTCAGGTTACATTTTGAAACTAAGAAAGGGTGACAGAGCACTGGAACAGGCTGCCTAGAGAGGTTGTGGAGTCTCCTTCTCTGGAGATATTCAAAACCTGCCTGGATGCATTCCTGTCCAACCTGCTCTAGGCAAACCTGCTTTGGCAGGGGGGTTGGACTAGATGATCTCCGAAGGTCCCTTCCAGCCCCTACCATTCTGTGATTCTGAAATGCTGAGTAGGAAGTGGTCCACAGGGTTCTCCAAATCTGAGCATGCATACAAAATAGAAGTGGTGAGCTATGGTAGCCTCAAACAACCTGACATAGATGCATCTGGTTTATTGTCTAAAGGTTCCCGCCCCACAATATTATCATGCAGTAACTATCTGGATTGAAATAAAGTCACCACACAGGACTACAAACACAGCTCTGCAGGGTGTATGATTTTATTGCACATCTGATATTTCATTTTATTTTGTGTCTCAACTCCTGAAGCTAGGTCAAATTCCCAGCTTTCCTCAAATGGAAATAAGCTTTGAATTCAACTAGTTTTGAAGAACATTTTGTAAATGGGAATGACGAACACAAAAAAATGACAACTAATTGCTGTTAACCTCTGTCGCAGCAGTACTGAAATATACAGCTGTTCCCACAGTGGACAGCACAGTCTGACTATTCTAGCCACAGAAAGTCTTAAGGGAAATATTAGATTGTAAAGGAAATTTGTCAGCCTTTCTAGTTGGGAATAAATAAGTCAGAGACAATGTTAGTATAGTTAGTGTTATGTTACACAAGAGCGGGCTATGTTATGATGTATGGGTTTACTATTGGAAATAATTTGGTTTTCTTTTTGTTTGCCTTTTTATACAGAGCCATGAGTCTCATTTTCTGTTAGGTCTATGCGTGGTGGTGAAGGGCAGTTTTGAAGGTAAGTTTTGAAAAGCAGTCTTACGTTAAGCATCTGCGGTGATTTGGAAATTCTCCTGAAGAAGGATCCAGAGCATAGACAGGTTGCACCAGACCCAAAGATGTCAACCCTAGCTTTTTTCAACATTTAAAAGAAAAAAAAAAAAATTAATTCAGAGTTTGCCCACTATTGGCAATAAGGGAGGAGGCAGAAACTGCTTCCATCAGCACATCCGAGCACATATTGTCATGTTCACTTGAAATGAAGCTGAACACATTTTGCTTTTAACTGGATGGTCAGTCATTTGTGTATTTTATTTTATTTATCATTAACTTGTTAAATAAAAGGGAATCGAGAAAACCTTGCCTTGGTTCTTGATGAGGCATTTCATCAACTCACAGTAAAAACAGAGGAAAGTTTTCCAGAAGTGTTCAGTAAAAACTAAAGATACTCAGGTGACTGGAAAATGGGGAAAATCTTCTAAGTGACACCCTAAAAAAAAAAATTAAAGGAGTTTTTTAATCTTGCAGACTTTTTTCAAACTCTTTTTGACCCACTCTTGTAGAGGCATTTGCTGTTCAAAAAGTCACTTTTCAGTCATCAGTGTCTCCCTTATGGTAACTTCAGTCAAAACCAAGAAAACCAATACACAATCAAGACAACTTGGCGGAGCTGCCTGGGCCACTACCATGAGTTTTCAATCCTATTTTCATAGTACCTGCTGTCATTGTATATTTGCACTAGAGCTCAGCAATGGTCCTTCGAGGACAACAGAGCCCTGATGAAAACTCTACCATTACTGCATGCACCCATTCTTGCAGAGCAAGCTTTAACCCTTGCTAATTTAAAGTTTTTTTACAGCTTGATCAGTAAAACACACCAAGAGAAAAAGTCATTGTAAAGCAGATCTTTCAACATGTTCCTAAAATGCCACTTATGTTTTCACTATTAGGATGGCATTTTACAGCATGGTCTTCAGCCAAGATGATGCTAAATACCTGCATAAACTCAAGCCCTGACCTAACACATGGCTTCCAAGGACCTGGGCTCTACCTGGAGACAGAAGCACTTGGAGCTCCACGCATGCGGGAGAGTCTGTGTCCACATGCAGCAGTCTCCAAGTCAGAGACCTGCATCTATCAACATCAGTACAAAGAGTTCACCTCTGTGTCACCCAAACACACAGCAACGCAGTTCAGCAGCATCTCAGTAAAACCCAGGTAGCACATTTGCACTGAGATTAAAAGGGTAGTATTTTTCCTCTGGAAAGTAACTCCATTTAAAAAAAAAAAAATGAAAAAACAAACCTACTGCATAGGTTTGCTTTATGGCTTAGGCATTACAGTTTTTCCTTCACCTCTGGAGAACCAGCACAAATAAGAGGGGACAAGCTGGAGCGCAACCCGGTTGTGCACTGCCAACACGAGCTCTTCCTGACTCACAGCCCCTTGCCCCCGTGCAAGCACACTTAAGGGTAGGGCAATAGCAGCACCACCAGGAAAGATGGAGGCCTTATGAAAAGCAAAGCTATGAAAGATGGTGTGAAACTTGCCTGACACTTGGAAGTACAGCTGTGTTTCCATAGTAGGAAACAGCAGCTTGGCTTCTCTGCCCACTCACAAGAGGTGCAAAGCAGTTGTTCTGTTAATGTGAGTGATGTTCCTCATGATTTTCACTGGCTTAAGCGAGAGGGACTCAGATTGAAGGTCTCTTCATTAAAAAACATGAGCATGAGCTGCAAATGAGGCACACACTTGGTAACCAGGAGTGTTTATCATTCTTACCTTAAAGCTTACAAAAGTCTAGGTGAAAAATGCCTAGAAGATACCAGTCACTCAGCATGAATGGCCAGTCAGAAATAAGCTTTTCTGTTGTTTATTTTTCCTCCTTTACATCTGAGCAAAGCACTGATGTACTGACACACGACAGACATGTATACCCCTTTAAGACAAACTATAAAATGGTCTGTGATCCATAACAAGTACTGAGGCTCTTGCCCCGTCTCCCTCCCTGCAACATATATACCCACGCAAACTAAAACAAAAGGACCCCTGGAGATAAGTTTCTCCGCCTTGTAAATGAGCGAGAAAAAAGTTTCCTGCTACATCCAAAGAGCTGGTTGCAACCACCAGCCTGAATCGTTTCCCACTTGTTTATGAAGTAATGTTTTACTCAGGTGAGATGCAGAATTCCTTATGAAAAATAATTTAAGTACTACACCCTGAAATGCAATTTGAGTGTCTTATCTTGTCTTTATCTGCGAGCAAAGGAGAAACTGCAAGGAAACACTTATTTCCCTTCCAACCACCACATCTACCTTGTTGTCAAACAACAGCCCCCAACTGACAACCTCAGGACCAAATATGTTTCCTGTACCAACACTTTGATCTCCAATTGCAACTAACCTAGAAGGGTAATAGTTACATTCGAGGTCACTAGGAGGTCTCGACCTCAGTTATATCACCCTTCTCCAAAGAAACTTCCACTTTAATCATCAACTTCCGGGTAATCTATTAGTAAGTGGCATAAATCATACATTAAAATAGGCTGAAGCATTATCACAAGAGCTAGAAAATGATCCATTAAGATCTTCCTCCCCCTCCCCAAACACTAGATTCTAACTTTTAAAAAATAAAAACCACCAAAAAGTTTAATCAAGGATCTGTCTTACACTCTCAATTCCTGTAACGTATTTATTCTTCTTGAAAATAGGCAGGAGACAGGAAGGAAGGAAAGAGTAACCAAAGATGGCACTTTCCTGTGATGTTATGAATCCTGTTCAGTGTGATAAGTCACCATGTCAAAAAGCACATTTGCGCCCTCTTTCCCCCAATGCTTTCTCCCAACCACCATCCCAAAGATGCACAGAACTGAAGACTGAAATGGTTCAGAGGGGGGGGGAAAAAAAAATTTAAAAAAAAATGGTGAGACTTGGCACATGTAAATTTTGCTGCCTGACTTCACCATCACTGATTACAGCTGACGGAGAGTTAATAAAAGAGCAAAGCTGGCTGTCAGAGCAGATTAGTGTGTGCAAAGGACAAGACAAAAGAATAATGCCGTCATTATTATTTATGGTCATTAACTGGGTTGAGTTCACTTCTACAGTACCCTACCTGAGCAGTAAAAACGATCATCTAAACATGAAATACTACATTTAGAGTTAAAACACTATAATTTTGTGTGTGTTTTAGCTTGATCTCTTTTATAAGAGGTATTTGATCCTGGAATTAGCCAGAGAGGGTAACACAAATTTAGCTAAACACAAGCACGAAACCCATCAGATTTTTGACCTTACAAAGAACAGTGCTTTTCTAATGGGGGAGCAGGTAAAAGCTCACTGCCCCCTTGTCGAGACCTATTGAAAGAGCCGCACTGTGGGAGGGACAGGGGAAGCTGTGGTGGAGTGCAATGGAGGTAGAAACACCTAATGCAAGAGAGGAAAAAGCATCCAAGGGGCGCGTGGGGGCAGAGCACGATTCTTGGTGGATGAATGCAATGGCAGGGACCTGAGAAAGGGTGAGACAATGGAGGTAACTCAAGTGACTGCTTTGAGCAACAGGTGAACTCCAAGTGCAGAACAGAGATGGTGGAAGTGGCAATCTGGCTGGAAGAGGGGATGAGGGAGACTGAGGGACAGGAGGAAGATCAGAGAAGCAGAAGCATAAAGCGTGAGGGAGAACACAGTGACACATCTCACAGAAAGCACCATTGAGAGGCATCATGAGAAAACATACACTTTGGAGCTGTGTCCAGAGGAAAGTGGGACAGTGTCAAACACTACTAGCTTAGCAGCTGTTCTGGGTATATATGATCAGAGTAACGGTGGGAAGTCCTAACCGCAGGTCAGAAAGCACAGCCTTCCTGACCTAGAACTCCAGGAGCACTCAAAATCCCCAAGACAGCTGAAAACTTGCATCAGCCCCTGCTGTCTTGTCCTGCTGCCTCTCCTTATCTCATTTGTTCCTTTCTGTTTCTTTCAAATAAGGTCCCAGGGCTTTTCTTCTAGAAGACCTGAGCTGAAAACACCAACAAACTCTTTTTTTGTTCTTGTCCAGCAGGATGATGGCCATGGTGTACTGTCAGTAAGAGGGTCCATGAGACATATGCAGACTATGGGCCATGGGGTAGGACATCCTCTTGTGCACACCTTGAAACCCCTTCTCATCACAGGGCAGACTGGTGTCCACCACGTGACCGCAGTCACTGTTACCTGATTTTAGTCACGTGAGATATACTTCATGGGACGGGTGGGTCACAGTACAACTCATCCACTGGTGACCCCTAATTTTTAGTCTACATTTAAGTATAGTCATTAAATAAAAGCCCAGAACAATGGTTCAGAGGAAGAAAAGTTCTTGAGGGGGTCCTGATGTGCAGTCCATCCTTATTATATATACCACTACACCTTAATTCAGAGGCTGCCTACTTTCTGCTTATCCCTGAAGAAAATTATTTTTATCTGGTTTTTAACTAGAGAAAAAGTGGGTCTTGATACTCATTGCAATGTTGCAATTTGTTATACCTGAACTACAAGTTTAAACAGAGAAACTGAAGTTGCTGATAAATGCGGTAGCACCTCAACAGGGATTCTCAATGCCAGACCCCTGTGTCAGTCTGCTTGTTTATTCATTTCCAACAGAATGAACTGTTGGTTTAGATCTAGAAAGACTACATGGTTCTGCCTGTGTGAAATTGTCTTTACCTTGTGCAACTACGGTTGCTGTGGGAGAGCAGTCAGATACACTCTCCTCGATGCCAGAGACAGAGATGCCATCTTATCTTCATCAATAGGCTCTAGATTTTGAGATTGCATCCTTCTAAGTGGATTCTGAGTAGAAGAATGAAGAGATAATTTCATTTTTCATACAAGCAGACTTATTCACTGCACATTTCTTATACCCTTGGCCTTTGGGATAAAAAAATTATTTGCTTTGGCAGATTGAGTTTGGATGATATTTCTGTGCTGGTGACTAAGCAGGTTATAATCATCATATATTTTACATTCTTAGCTATTTTCTTTCTGCGTTCTTCTAAGTAACAATGACACCACGAATTAACATCCCTCATACTACAGTCTGAAATGTGATGCAGTTACAGAAGCTTAGCCAGTGACAGAGAAAGCCCAGCGGTGGCATTCATTGCCACGCCAGGAGCTGTGCAGGGAGATACCAAGCACTGTAAAATACTAATATTGACAAACACTCATTCCCACAGACTGCCTCCTCGCTGAATAGCTAAGATGACAAGATGGCTGTGGAGCACCATATACATTTCAAAGGAGGGGGCAATTTCATTCTTTGCAGCAAAAGCACCTCAGAAGAACAGAATAGGTGGCTCTGAGTAGTGCAGAGCTATTCTTATGAAAGATGGTCAAATTGAAACCTGGATTCTTATATTATTCCCTACCCATTTTCATAAGATTAGGACAAATGTAAGCATCTTTACCTACTTTGGCAGTTTTGATTCAGAATAGCATCTAAAACCTGAAGAGCAATCCATCATACTTAAAATTCAGTCTTTTAGATACAAAAGTGTTACAAGAGCAAACCTTAGTATACTGCTGATATCAAGTACCAAACCTAATTTTGGTCCAGTCCTATATTCCCATACAGCATTGTCCATGCTTCCTATGCTGAGCCCCAAATGACAAGGTTTTCTCAGGTTACCCAAGGATGATGCCAACGAGGAAATTTTCAGATCTGTTTTCAGATACATTGGACAATCTGCCTAAACAATTTGTTCCTGTCCTTGGAAACCGAGGGAAGCCGTTTAGCAGTTTCATGTATCTAAACAGCTTTGCAAATCTGAAAACAGATGATGATGGCACACACAAACCTGTGAGCAGGAATTTCACATTTTCTTGATGTCTTACAACTGTAATTTAGCAAGCCAAACAAAAAACTGACTGTATTAAGTAGTTTTTTGTAATCCCACTGCAACTTTTGCTGAGTTTTTTGGCGAAATTTGCCAGTTTCCAATGCGTATCTACTGCCACAGAAACAAACTGGAAGGGCCAAGAGACAATCCTTTTTATACATAAAAGGTGTCCTTATAAATTGTAACTGCACCTCATAAAAAAATCTCAGCAACACATTATTCAAAGGCAGTTAAAGGCCATTGAACAAGATTTGGGCAGACCAGTGATGGCATTCTATGATCTTTCTGAAAGAAACGGTATGCGCAGGGGATTTAAACATACGTATGGCCAAGCACATATTATAAGACACCTTTGCAGACACAGGGTGCTACAAAGCGTGAATTCAGTGCTAGTATTATGTAGGCACAGTTCAACGCACACAGGCACTAAAACTATGAATAAAGGCAAATCCAGCATTCCTTCGTCTCATGGCAGTAACACATTGCTGTCTTTTCAAAGGAAAACTTTCATAACCCAACAGCTACCAGGCTGAATGGACATCAGCTGCACCACCGCGGAGTTCCTCTCTTGGTCGCTTACATTCTTCAGCCATATTTTGTGAAGTAGTTCAAACTGCTTTTTTTAAAACTATGACAGAGGGAAATGTAATCAACTCATAGCTTTACAAACAGATCTCAAGGCTTTTCAGTAAAATCTGGCTTCTGTGCAAGCTTGCAGAACAATGACTAGATGGAGTTCTTCTTTTGAAGTTTTGTTTAAGAAAATTCTCCCAGGCTAAGACCCAGCGAGTTACAGTTTAGCCTGGAGCAAATTTTTACAACCAAGTTATAAACCCCTGAAATAGGAGTTCATAATGGAAACAGCTGCTCAACCCTAACTATAGCGGGTGCAAGTATAATAAAAACTGCAGGAGTTCACATTAACAATGGCGTCCCCTTACACTCTTTCCTGTTACCCATCCATTAAACTAGCAACACTACTTAATAGAAGCAAAGGCAATAGGCTTCTCTCTTTTCTCTACACCCCTACTTCTTCCCCTTAATAACAAGCTAAGCAATTTATAGGTGGTAAAGAGCACGCTCCCCAACATCCAGATCTCTTTCAGCAGAGCGTGCTCAGGGTAGGCTCTCCGACCCCAGTGTTACACACCAGCGAGACACCACTGTGTTTCATTCCGGGCAAATACATTGTATGATGCACAAATATTGCATATGATGCACATCTGACGTCCTGATGCTTGGGCTAGGGAATTACCACTGGGTCTCACCACCCGCACAGCCTTCATTTTGTCCCCTCTCTGGGTGATACTTGCAGCATTTTTATACACAGTTTTGTATGTTGCATAGGGGAATTAAAAATGCCAAAGAAATGCAGCACAGACTATGTCTATATATATGTAATGTCAGCTCTGCACTATTATCAAGTTGCTTCCTTTCCCTAAACTGGCCCTTGA
Organism: Burhinus bistriatus; assembly: GCA_013397275.1. Classification (NCBI taxonomy): domain Eukaryota; kingdom Metazoa; phylum Chordata; class Aves; order Charadriiformes; family Burhinidae; genus Burhinus; species Burhinus bistriatus. The sequence continues at coordinate 93,222 of VYXH01011489.1, read as the reverse complement.
TTTTCCATATGCTGCTTTCTCTACCCTGGTAAACCCCTGCCTCTTGTTTTCAGCAGGTTACAAAAAGACTTACTCTCAGGTACCTATACTCTTAAGGGACGCAGGTTATCCAAGCTGCAGGTTCTGGGTGTGAAAACATGGTAATCATTGAGGGCTAGCCTCTGTAGTATCTACCTAGGGTAGCATGAGGCTACATGCCTACATAACCAGGTATAAAAAAAAAAAAAA
>VYXH01011489.1:80656-92963 GCA_013397275.1 Burhinus bistriatus | reverse complement strand
AAAAAAAAACAACCAAAACACACTAGGAGTTTACAATGATATTAGTGTCCCTTTAGGCATCTTTTCTTCCTTTCCATTAACTAAGAGGATGTTTTTGCACAATAGTTACCAACAGGCAGTATATTAAACAGATTATGGCTCACAACAACACACTGGGACTGTCCTCCATCCATCCAAGCAGTTCACACCACAGTCAGAGCACCTGAGCAGCCAGATATGGGAATCCGTGCAAAGGACATGAAACCAAAGCTTTCTTTTTAATGCAACTAGGCTCAGAAGACAGCTATCAATAATATTGATTTGCAATAGAAAGGTTGTTAGAAAATGAACAACTAAAAGAAAGGAAAGGCATTCCCTCCACAAGAAAGTAAAAGGGAGGGATCAGAGCTTGGGGTGCTAGGCAGGGCTTGGAAAAAACACAACATGTTTGCTCTTATTTGCTTTACCTCTATGAGCTTATGTTGGGACCATCACAGAAAAAGGCAGGAATAGCATCTCCATAGCCACAGTCCACCTGAAAGTAGCCACATTATGCAGCCCAGTTATAGGCAAGAATTGAGTGCTTACAGATTTGTTAAAAATATTTCTTCCTGTCAAAAAGAAACTTCATCTTCTGTGATTCACAAGAGAGTAGCCTTCCAGACTCACATTTGTTACCTGTAGAAGAAGTTACACATAGGATCTGCTTGAACAATATTTTTTCTATAAACAAGAAAAGTATAAAAATCTCTATCTTGACTCGGATAATAGTGTCTTGTTTACATACCACATCACCACAGCTAATGGATTCTCTTCTCTGCACATGACCAAGCAACAAATGAAGTCTAGTTCTTAAAAATATTGGCCACTCAGTTAAGGAACGAGTCTAGCTTTGGAGTCAATATCTCTTTCCTACATGCACTTATGGAAAGTGGTTTTGGTATCATGTACTCTGACAACAAGGGCTTGTAACACTCTCTTAAACACAACCAGCAGAAGATCACTCAGAATGAAATTCTCAGATTTATAAAGCTAAATGATTCACTTCCCTAAATGGTAGCAAGCCACGGTGTTTATGATGACCTAAATTATGGTGGAGTCAGGAGTCTCCAGCATAGACCAGAGCAGCTCTTTCCCTGAAGAGTTAACAACCCCAGCCAGCAACGCTCCTTCCCATTGCATAATGCAACAATGTGGTTCTCCTATTAGACTTCGTCAGTACTGTCAAGATATACAATCTAGTAATACATCAGATACCAGCAGATAATACTGTTATTATATGCTAAATACTAACTCTGCTGATTCTGGTAACTGGTGTTGGCGGTGCAGCTCGCTGCGACACACCCACTCGTTTCCTCCTAATGAGCCTGGGCATCCATATCTGGGCACCATCTTCAAAATCAAGGTGAAACAAAGACCATATTGTCCATAGGGGAACCAGGCCCGCCCTTCTCAGCAGAAAGGTGGAGATGGGAACTCCTCTGACTACTCCTGGGGCATGGAAGGTCGGGTCATGGTCCCGGTGCTCTGCCCTGGGCTCATGGGTCCCTCCCATCTCAGAGGGGCACCAGAGCAGGGAGGACTCCCCTGCACTGCTGGGAGCGTGGCTCTTCCCTGGCTTTTCATGAATGTTGAGGTTATTTATCCTGTTTCTTCGTTTTGATCAACCTGACACTCTCCTCTGTATAACTGGTGGTGCATACCAGTAGGAAAACACAAGACTTCTCACAGCTCTTAAGCCAATCAGTCTCACAACAGGGAAATGCTGTCTCTTCCAAGCTAGCATAGAAAACAGTGGCTTTTTGTAGATGGCTGATGGGTGTCTGTGTAAATTGCACTGAAATCTACCAGAGCAAATTACTGACCGTCATCATTAATGGTAAAGTATTCATCAGCAAAAGACGTTATCACTTTGGATTAATGCTGTGAGTCAATATTTTAAAATGTAGTATATTTCATACATAGATGTGATCATTTTCCCTAGATGATATCTATGAAGGAGGTGCTTGGATCTTCCTACAGCTAAAATGGGGCCCTACTCTAAAGCTTGATAAAAGTCCTATTTTTGAGCCTGCATCTACTCAGTAAGTCTCACAGGAACCTCTTTTTGATAGGAATGATGGTTTCTAGGGAAGAGTCCATGAAGCCCAGAAAGAAAAGCGAAAATTCTGCCAAGGTGGGATTTTGCAGGATGTAAAAGCAAGCTGGTTGCACCAGCTCCCTGCAAATTTGCCAACAGAAGTAGATGTCCCTGACTTTAAAAGACAATTTTGACAACAGTAAGCTTTTTTCCTACTAATTTAAGTAGCAACAAAAATAAAATACAAAAGCACACACTCACCCTTCGAACTAGGCACCTCATTCATAAGAAACAAAGGCTCTTACATTTCCAACTGACAAAAGAAACAAAACAAATCTAAAGAAACTGATAAAATCTGCCAGCTAGGTGGCAAATTAAGCTCAAAATGCCCCCAAATCCTGCCAGATAAGTGACTTCTGTAGCTACTCAAAAAGAGCATAAGGCTCCTGTTTATGTCCATCCCCCCTGTTCTGAGACACCCAAAACCCTGTGTCCTGGTTTGAAGTAAAACAGAACAAATTTTCTTTTCAGTAATTTTACTTTTCAGCTAAGCTTCTTCTAACTAACTGAACTCTCTGAAATTAATGGCGTATTTTTCAGACTCTGTCGGCTTCTAGCAGAAATAAGGCCTGAGGTTTATAGTCAATACCAAGGAATAGCGTGCAGAGAGGCTCCTGCTCATGCTTATTGCTATAACAACCAAGGCCAGCCAACATTGTTGTGTGCCTCGTTGGAGGGCTGGAAGCGGAAGAGTGTAGAGGGGTCACACCTGTGGGGAGAAGCGGACAGGACAGGGGACCCAAAACTGACCAACGAGGTATTCCATCCCATCTGCCTCATGCACAATACAAAAGTTGAAGGATCAAAGGGTCAGCCCTTTTTTTCTTCTATGGCCAGCCTCCAAGGTCTCTATCTGTTCATCGGCCTTTGATCCCAATCCGTGTGTTCCTGAATCCAGATCCAGAATCCAGTTCCTGTCCATCACTGAGTCCAGTCTGGGACTTTCCCAGTGCCTGCTGGTGATGTGATGATCATCCTGGGAGTTCGATACAGTTTTGTATATATTGTATATATTTCGTTATTTTCTTTTTTGATATTATTATCTTTTGCTTTTATTATTTTATTCCTAATATTTCATTAAAGCCGTTTAGTTTCTTTTAAACTCATAAGTCTCTTTCTCTCTCATCCTTCTCTCCCTGAAGGGAGAGGTTGGGGAGAGCATCTGCCATTCATTTCAGTGGCCAGAATGGCCCAAACCACAACACCCTGATGATTCTGTCAGCCATCTCGCTGGTTAATAATAGTTGCTTTCTGCCCATCAGGAGAAACACTGTGTAGTTTATCTGATCGGACCCCATGCAGCCACACAATCTAACTATCAAAGATTGAGCACTTACAGAAAACCACTGGTAATTAACTCACAGAGTAAAGGAGAAATTAAACCACTGTAAATTCCAACAATACGAAAGCAGGAGAAAATCATGACCTCACCACAGATGCTCTGTTAGCCAGTAAAGACCCTGCATTTGCCCAAGTGTGTTATTCAATCAGCCTACAGCTTTAAATAATAATGAGCTATTTTCTATTATAATGTAATAAATCTCAGGAGGACTTGATCTGGAGTGATGCTGAGGCCTTGGTTCCCAGCTAGTCTCAACGGACACTGAACGAATGCAGTATCTCTGGATTTGGCCAGTGATATGGACCTGCTGAGACATACAGTATGAGACAAGCAATTGATTTGTTTTCTAAACCACATACGGGGGCGGGGGGTGGATTTTTTTTGGTAAATGGATAGCTAACAGAGCTCCAGTTGGACTGATTCTTTAAACGCTGCCATAAGTGTTTTGATGCACCATTCAGTGTACAATGGCACTCTAAACCATACATAACCAACTTCTTCATGTTGTTATTTAAAGCACAAGCAAATATAAGTATATACCTACACTTTCTCTACACAAATACTTATTGCAGGATCTTTCTATCTACTAGACCAAATGTAAAGACTCATTCCAGGAGTTAGAACTTTATCTAAGTTTTACTTCTTAATCTGAAATGCTTGCAGCCTAGTATTTAACAAGAGAGTAAAACTCCTCTGAAAGTCTGAATGAAACAGCACAAGATTGCAAACATACAGATCCAACCTTTTATATAATAAAGGAATTTCCTATACAGTCTCAGGTACGGGACCGATTTCCAGGGTTTGTTTGTTTAAGGAAAATCTCCAGAGGAAAATTTTCATTTGTTTGACAGTGTGGCAAACCACAACCACGCTTTTTGCAAATTATTTTGAAAACCTGAATTAGTAGCTTGCATATTACCAAATCTAGATAATTAGAAACAACATCTAGTAGTTTAGATAATCCTGCCGCTGGTTTAAAATAAAATGGCTCAATTGATATGATTTGCTGTTTGATTTCTGTTCTCAAACATAAGGTGTTCCACCGAAAACTGAGAAGGCATAAAAACCCCTAGGAAGACTCAAACGGCAATTCAAAGTCAGAATATCTACAGCTACCCTAAACCTGTGAAATCATAACGCTTCCCTGTAGCACGTGAAATACAAGCATACACATACATGTTTAAAGATAGCATCTTTCCAAAGCGTTATTTCAAAACCCTGCTGTCCACAAGCCATCACTGATAGTGTTTTGGCAGCTTGTGTCTCGCTAAAAAACACCACCATTTAAGTTCTACACATAACTTATTTTTAAGTGTTTGCTTACGGTTCAGTTATGTGAAAACTTTCTCTTCGGTATTTTATTCCATGCCTTTTCCTGCCAAATTCTGTTTGTTTCTCAGGCAATATTTTACTCCGATAAGAAACACAGCCGGCTGTCCAGTGTCAGTAGGCTTCTGCTGTGGGTAAAGCAAGCAGATGCAAGCCTTAGCTGCAGTTTTACTGGTATGTAAGAACTCTAAGTACGTGTTATGGGTGCTCAACTTCAAACATTACTTAAATTCATAATGCTATTTCTTCTTAGCAGCCCACTCTTTGGAGCAAAACTCTCTGAATTTCTCCTTACCAATCACATCATTATTATAATGAGATTGTGTCCTAAAGACATTGCATTAAAGTAGCAGCTCGTGCTGAATTAACAGATTTTACACAATGCTAATCCACTCAGAAGTCTCAGCCTTACGTTCAAAATATTCATTTTAAATGAAGCCTCAGGGAGAGGTGTTATTCCTGGGCTCAAACCACTGTTTCTCCCATTTCTTCCCTCTCCTCAGGACATCTCGGGAGGTATCCTCTGGTTTAGTCTTGCCTGCTTGGTTTCATCTTACTGAAGTGCACAAGTCAACCCAGGTACATTTCCATTCTCTGAAATCCAACTCTTTACCCCTTCCTAGGCACACGTTGATAGGGGTAACAGCTAAAATGGCACACAAGCAATGCCTTATGGTACAAGTATTGCAAAGACCTACAAGAGAAACACAAACTCACAGGTCCACATGTTAAAGTGCATACATCCGCATCACAAGCTGAACGAATAGTAGGAAACCGTGCATTTGCATACCTAAATCTCTTCACTTCCTAAATATCCTTCGTGGCCTGAAATCATGTCTGACATACACCTGTAATGTGCTTGAAGAAGGCTGCCTAAACTGGGAGAGTGTTTCAGAAAGCAGGTCACCATCCTTTACATTCTGCTGCCTGAGCAATGCCAGCGTCGCTCACAACCCAGGCATGCGGGTAATGGCTGGCCACAGGGATTTACACTGGCTGAGTGAAAATATTGCCCAGAACAACCTGCTCAGTATGAGATTTATACACTAATGAGCACAAAAATCCATAGGGAGAAATTCCAGACATTCCTCTCCTCTCCATGCGAGATGATACGCTCTTTCAAATCTTTTGCTGGGCGACTGCGCATCCTCAGATTTTCCTACTGGGTTCACTTCCATCCACCTCTCTGGTTCATCAGCTGCTGCAGGGCATCTACGGAGCAGTACACGCTGCACTACCATCCGTGCACTGATGACACCCAGCTCTGTATCTCCTTCCTTCCTGACCCAGACACGGCTGCTGCCAACCTCAAACAATGTCTGGCAGAAATTGGTTTCTGGAAGGCAGCCAGCTGGCTGCTGCTCAGCCTGGACAAGGCAGAAATGATACTAATCAGCAGGGGGAAATGCTTTGAGGACCTGGTGAAATTTGTAACTGCTCCATCAGCTGAGGGCACGTGTCTGGCCAGCACCCTAAGAAGTGTGCAACGCAAGCACCAAGTCAGGATTCAACTTCCTCACAAACTTGAAGATCCCAAACTCACCAAGGAAAAAACACTCACTTTTTGTTAGATGCCTGCTTCATTTTGAAAGACCTCATCACCTTTCCTTTGAGTTTGACTGGGAAAACTGCACCAAGAGCCTAGACAGATGGCCAAGAGTGCCACTTCTGGCCCTCTTCTGGATGGCAAACCAAAATGACTGCAAGCCCATTCCCTGGTGTCTGGGAATATCCATCATTATAAGGCATATGATCATCTGGAAAAATAATAGTCACTTCTAAAAGTGACATTCGCTGATGCTTTAGATAAAACTTTACAGAAAAGCAATTTACATGCCTGTGAAACGTAACAACTTGGCTATCTTAAAAATCAAGCAATGAGACAAGATCTCTTTTACTGGGTCAAGTCCAAGGATTTTAGGTAAACGGTGAATTGTACGCACTGGGACAGATGATCTTTTATCTACTGAGACACTTTGTGCTTCTCAGTTCTATCCTTATAAGGAACAAATAAGCCCACATTAAAATTCCCAGCACTTTGCAAGTGACTCAATGAGTTAATTTACTCATTCAGTAGCAAGACATGAAAATTTTGGAACTCAAGAAGCAAGAACAGATATAACAACTACACCTTTTACCAAAAGCAAAGACCAGAACTGATAGTATTATATTTTATCTTTGAATTGCACTTGTGAAGCAGGCTTTTGGAGTGTCTTCCAAAGCCATGTTGATCACTCAAGTGCTATTAGAAACTTTTCTTTCTCTTTACCATTTTATAGCTTTAAATGCCAGCCTGCATGCTCTTTTGGCACTTGAACTTGAATTCCACAGCGCCATGTACTATTCCTGGCCTGGCCACAGACTTTAAAAGTATGATGGGTCTTTTCACTGTGCCTCAATTTTGTACCAATAAAATGGGAAATAAGATAATTATTTCCTTTTGGAAGAACTTACCAATGGGAAGTGCTGAGAAAACACAAGAAGCATAAGAACAGCTGTAGCAGCCTCTCCACACGTATCTAACATCAGCAGGTCACATTTTACAGACAGTTTGACACCCTGAGCTCAGCTGATCTCAAAACAGCCAGGAACACCCGTGGCATAAAGTGGGCGCACCATTGTGCCGATGGAGTTTGCAAACTGTTTTCTTTTGCGATGATACAAGCTAAGCTCAGGGTTTACACCAGTGGGTAATGCAAATGAAGTATGCTGCGTTCAAGTAGGAAGCAGATTCCTACAACTTGCAGAAACTCAGCATCTTCAACGTTCAAAAAGAAGGTTCGGAAACATCCAAGGCACCCAGTACTTTGGGTGAAATGTTACCATGGACCAGCTGAAATCTTTTGTGAAAAGGGGCTTTTGCAAACCTTTTGCAAGGATTACCCAGTGGTTTGGAGTTAAACAAGATATGTGGGCAGGAGGACATACCTCTCAATACTGCTTTGTCCACTGGCTTAGTTGTGCCTTTATCAGCCACATCTTGTAACTCTCCCGATGGAAATAATGACATGGTAAGAAACTAGACTCGGACTAGGACTTGAGTTTACACTAGAGGTACCCAACTCACAATTTCTTCATCTAAACTAACTACACATTATACCCATCTTGCTTAATCCATTTCCAGACCACATTAAAGGCAGTAAAACTGCAACAGGAGGATCTTTCCTAATAAGCAGTATCAATAGATGATAAAGCTGCTTAGGACAATGTATTTTGGTCAGTTCAAGGGAAGAGAGCGTAGTTTTATGAGCATGGTTTGTTTCCTTTCTATAGGTATCTTCCGTTAATCAGACTAATCGGCTTTACTTGCATTCATTGTCATCTTCAAATAGATATTTGACAGCACAGTAGGCCAGCATTAAAGGAGGAATTTCTATTTGTTGCCTGTATTTGTTTAAAATATCCATTTGAAATGACATATGTGGTTTCTACCAAATTATGTTGAAAAATACAAACTCCACAACTCCTCAGTCTTACAGGAACTCGGAGGCTGTTTTTTGGCCAAATCTGACTGTATCCCTTTAACACTAAGCAGAGGCGATGATGTTTGTAAAAGCAGGCAGATTATGCGAGGCTGAGCAGATATCTTCAGCACAGTGTGTATGGGACAGCAGCTTTCCAGGGTACCAGACAATAGCTTCGTTTTTTTAAAAAACATACAAAGGAGAAAAGCTGTGGAAACAAATTAATTTGGAATACGTAAAGAGGATTAGAAAAGAAAGAACAAACTTTCCTCCTCTGCCAAAAGAAGCGATTTACTGTGTGTACATCTTTGCCTTGTTACAGTTTATTATGGAGTTGGGTAGCTAAAAGAGAAAAAATTCAAATAAGGAGAGGCTAAAAAAAGGCTAGCTCCTACTGTGAGCGCAGGGGTGAGGAGAACATGGAATAATACATGAAAAAAGCAGCTCATTGCAACAAAGTGACTTGTTAAGCCTTCAAAGTCTGTTACCAGTGCTCCTCCAAGCAGTGTAACTGATTGCATAGCACATGGTAGGGGTTCAATGGCATATATTTCTGACCTCCCTTTTCTAAAAAGCAACACTCTACAGCCAAAATACAACAACCTTCCTCATGCACCTACACGCTGTGAACACCAAAAAGCAAATCAAGTTGCTGAGTGTGGTACATGGCAGTATAACATGGGGTCATGGGATGAAAGCAAGAAAGAGAACATTTTAGGCTGAACATCAGGGGGAAAAAAGACTTTCGTTCAACTGTGAAAACACTACATGCCCACGTTAAAAATTAGCTAGACAAAGCACTAGAAATTACCTCGTGTACTACAAGTCTGCACTGGCAGAGAGAGGGAGCAGAACTAATTGGTCTCTGCAAACCCTAACTTCTTCTGATCCTTCACAAAAATAGTCTACAACAGTTCCTAGATTTAACAAAGGCTTGCACTTAGAAGAGAAAATGAAACTGGGAAAAGCAGAACATCTCCTGCAAGCCTGTTTCCACTCAGAGCAGCACAGCGTGGGAGGTGCAGTCGTTCAAGTGTATTATGCTCTGACTTAAGTCGAGAGAATCATTTACAGTGAATAAACAGGAGTGACAACTATTTAGAATTTTTATCATCATGAGTTTCTTAGCACACCACAGTTCTGGGGGAAAAAAAAAAAAAAATCAGCCCATGTTCTCTGAGGAAAAAAATGGGTCACACTGCCTGCCTACTAAATTTTTTCTCATTCCCCCACCTGTATTTGAACCCAGGCACCAGTTCCACCGAATCTGAAAAAGGAGCTGATGTCTCGGGGATCATTACATTCCTACACGTTTCATGACATGCAGCAGCTGGGCAGCAGGGAAAGACTTAGATTAATGTTTCCACTGAGTCCAAATTCAGCCATAATCCACTCTTTCCAACAGCAACTGGCAAACCAGTAAGCTGGTGGGTCCTGGCTAGTGGGTCAGCAGTTACGTAGCTCTGGGCTAGCGCCCATGGCTCTTACCCAGTGGGACTGATCTGGGATGGTGCAAGAGGGACTTTGGAGAGACAAAGACCTGCTCACATCCACAATTCCCAGAAAACACAGTGCAAATATACATGCTCCTCATGTTGCCAATGTTTACTCTGTGGATGTTCCCTGTAATAATCAGGGAATGAATTCTTGAATTCTGTTGATTGCAATTTGTCACAAATATGGCAAGTCAATATCATTGGTATGCAATTGCAGCCACATATTACATTAGGAAAAAGAGTCTGAATATCTATAACAGAGGTCATAAATAAAACAAACTAGAACATGTGAGATGAAATACCTTTCCCTGCTTTTGGTATAGGCATACGATTTCCATTAGTAAAAGGACCACTGTAAAATTTATTGCAGAGGAACTGATTTTCCCTTGGTAACCTTCACTATAGATCTTCAGTATTTGTTGCTTTTTGGTTTACGTTTTCACAAAAAAATATAAAACATTTGAGAGGCTTCATCTGTGCAGAATTCGTTCCTTTAGCTCTTTACAGGCAATGACTAAGAAGATGTGCTCCATCTTACAAAAACATTGAAGTATGTCAGCTTGAAATTCAATTTTTCAGAATTACCCAGGACAACAAAACTCAGCCTGCCTAATTCTCACACACACAGATGTAAGCACCTGCAAGGAAGCTTTACTCTTAATCCAAGCAGATACTCTGTTCATCTCTGTTCTTGTTAGTAGTACATGCCATGTAATTATCCAACCAAATAAAGCTTCTAGCTGGTGCATTTTGCAAGTGTTTAAATAATACAAGAGCTGAAAGCAATATGGATTATGCCCTAATAACTGTTGTTTGTAGGTGATTAAAAAAAAAAAGCAGCATACTGCTGGCACCAGTGCCCTGAAATCTTAAACCCAATACCAGGAAAGCACTAGAGGAAAAAGTTGTGCTTCAAGTACCTATGTATCCATGTTAAATTTAAGAATTGGTTTAAGCACCTTCCCTAGACAAAGGCCCTGAGCAAGTGAAATATGATTTTCTATTTAAAATATTTAAAAGATACAGGCTGCCCAAGTGTTTTACATTTCTTTTTCCTTCTTGACTTCTAATTCATTTCTGACATAGTGTTTCCTTTCAGTCTCTTGTCTCTATCATAAATCTATCTGTAATAATTTGGCACAAGTCACACACTTTGCATGGAAATAGATCTTGCACCCTCCCAGTCAGAGGCTGTGAAGGGCAACGTCCCTAATAAGTCACGTACAAAGTACGGTTTCAGTAACCAAAATCTCTTATTCATGTATTTGTGACTTTACATCCCACGGTGTATCCCGATGTATCGCATCGACAGCTGGAATTAATTCTGCTTTTATTTACTCCAGAGTAAATCCGCAACCTCCACAGAACTCAAGCAGCCTAACATCAGGAGCAAACGAGATCAAAATCAAGCCATGTTACATGAACCTTGCCTTGTAGAAACATTAGTTGTGCTAACAGTCTTAGGGTCTTCATTATTAACAGGGCTGGGACGCCACAAACTCTAGCCACACATGTACTTCTTACAAATGGGAAGAAAGTATTTGAAATTCATTTTGAGAAAAAATACCTTCCAGTTTAACTTCCTTTTTCTTTCAAAGCTTGCACAGAAATATCTGGCCTCTGTGCGAATGCGATCCAAAATCAGCTGGAGAAAGCAGGAAGGTGCTAACTAGGCGCTGGATCGGGCAATAACCCAGCAGTTGACACGCAGTTTCACAGCACTATCTTGGTTCTGCCCGATTGCACATTACGTCTCTCATCAGGCACCCTGACACACAAGGGTAAACCTCTCCATTAAATTATGCAGGAGTCACAGCTCAAGAAGATGGGACAGACATCTTTCAAGACTCTTCAGGTGCAGAAAATATTTACAGAGTTACACCCGGGATGGAGTTAGTCCCTTATTTTCTGTAACGGAGACAAAAAGAAATGAAAACTGGAACAGTAGCTCACGGTATCTGTTCTCCAGCTGTTGATCTTAAGACCCTTGGGGTATATATGGCATGTTCACTGCATGCTGCTGTACGGGGCCCTTCATATTTTGTGAAGTATGATACCAAGCTTTGACAATTCAGAAGGCACTGATAAGCAGATATCTTAACCTGTCAAAAATCAGTTTTACATATCTAAGATCACAATCCTTTCTTCACATCATTAGGAATTTCTGGGGAACATTAAAGCCCAGATTTCTGACAATGCCTTCCTTTTCCTAACTCATTTATTGTATATTAATAACGCCTGGTTTTTTGTTTACAGCTCTGCTTGTCAAATTTGTACAATGGTGAAAATATGAAAAAAAGCCAGAGAAGCAAAGCCTGACTAATTGATAGCATGAGCATGTTTCACATAAATGTTTGTTATACATAGCGTTACTGCTGAAGCTACTGCACTGGCCACAGACCCTTCAGTTTAGTACCACTGACCTTAAGAGCAGGCAAATGAATAGCAAAACTGACACGTGAAGCATTAAGCTAGAGTAATTTGCACTCTTATGACCAGATCCTGAGCTGGCACACAGTGACCATAGCTTCCCCAAGATCAATGGCATGAGGTCAAT
>VYXH01011489.1:16953-73696 GCA_013397275.1 Burhinus bistriatus | reverse complement strand
CCCCCCCCCCCCCGCACCAAGCATAAATGGTACATAAAATTAAAAAATTTAAGCTGGCATTGAGTATTGTGGCATCCAGGGTGCTAAACATTTGGGAATTTGGTGAATTTCTCAAATAGATTAGAAGTTAGCATGAGGCAAATGAAAATAACATTTCCCCCACACACACAAGACGGGAAAAGGGGAGGGGGGGGGCCAATCTTAGAGGTTTCTCCTCCCCTTTTGTTGTCCCCCTCCCCTTGCCAATATTGATATTGCTCTGCTTTTTGATCTCCGCACTTCTTTATTTTGGCTTCGCAGGTATCAAGGGAAAATGGCTAGCAGTGAGTTCTGTAGCTTTTCCTGCTCTGCAGCCCCTCTGGCTGAGCCAGCTGGATCACACTGAATTAGTCAAGTACTTCATTATCTCCCTTCTCTGCACATTTTGCTCCAGGTAATAAAATGCCCAAACAAGAGAGCCAATGCCTTCTGCTGCGCTGTCTGTGAAGTTTCGTTGTTTTGGCCAATTCTGCATATCAGTATTGTGCTATGGGAGGGCATCACTTTTCATCCCTTGCCTGCAGTGCTTCCCAATCTCCGTTTAGTCACAGCAGTTAGCTAACCATGTAGCTGTTGATAACATAGCACGGTTTTGGAGCCCCTCAGCCCTCAGGAGGTCTGGGATTTCTCTTCGCAGTGCGGGCCTACAGGAGGAGCGGCGGCTAGCTGGGAGAGCCAGACCAATTACATTGTGGGGATGGATGGAGTGCTACGTGAGAATTGCTCTTATTAGCAGCCAGTGGGATAGGAGTTTTGCAGTAGGGCATTTTCTGCGGTGGTGAACTGCTAGCCAGATATCTAGGTCAGGTAGAGAAAGCCGTAGGATGCAATCCAGGCAATTGCTTTGCGCACCTTTCTTTCGTCAGGCATTGTGCTGTGCGGCGGGAGGAAGAGAGTTTATTATTATTGGTGGTGGTTTTATTTCTTCCCCCCTGACTCATTCCAATATAACATCAGCTTCTCTTTTTCATTTGTGTTCTTCAGAACAAATGCTTAATAGCTATTTTTTTTTTTATTATTATTATTTTTTTAAATACATCTGTCCCCTCCCCCTGCTCCATGGGATTCCTCTCCCCCCCCGCCCAAGATGACCTTTAGTTAAAGCCATAAACTAGCTTGAGGCAATCTCTGGCAGCTCTGTCATGTGATGGGCAAAATGGACCATATTTAAAATCACATGGAAGGGAACAGGAAGAAAGAATCTAGTTCACCACTTAGTATTTAACCTTATTCACGATGGCCAATGCTGAAAAATCTTTAAATTGTAATTTATTTGGGGGTAGGAATGCGGAAAATACAGGCCAGAAAAAAAGTTCACCTTGCATTGAAACCTAGGTTACAAGAAGTCAGTTTTCCCTGTGTGGGCAGAAAAGAAAGTATCTGAAAAGTGAGATTAGATACACGTTTCTTTCGGCAGCCACCTTTCCCCCATCCTTGTTCCATCAAGCTTTCCAAATTTCTTGCCTGGGACATTCAGCCCACAGGGATACGGGGAGGGAGGAAACATCTGAACCAAATTCCATACTAAGACGCACGGTGCTAAAGAAATTCAAATTCAGAACACTCTGAAAGCAGGAAAAAAAAAATATCTATATATGCATATTATAAATTTGATTCAGAGCCTGCTGAAGTAAACAGCTGATGCCTATTGATTTCAGTGTTCTGTGGATCAGTCCTTAGTGACAAAAAGAAGGATCTCCTGATGACGAAGGTCCAGACTGTAGCATTTAGATAAAAATATTAACTGCAAAATACTGCTAAATTAATCCAACTTCTTTTGATTATTGATGTCCTACTGTTTTCTGCCTGAAACAACGTACACGATGCATCAGTCATTTATAAATTATTCACAGTTATTTTGGCAGCAGCTTCTTTCCATTTATCAACTGATAAACGTACAAGAGATAAGAAGGGTAATTTTGTAGCCCCTTGACAGTTACCTTTGACATGATTTCCATATTAAATAAGGTAAAATACAAGTGGCATTTTGGGGATTCCAAAGTCCGTATTACAAAGCTTTACAATAACTTCTGTATCCACATCATACGAGATGGGTGAGCCGAGTACGTACAAACCTCACAGGCACACGAGTTCCTCTAAGCTCGCTTCCCAAGTCTGATTTCAGCAGCTCTGAAATGGGCCCGTTGTGCCACCAAATCGCAGAGTCTTTTCACGGCTGCAGTGGGAAGGATTATAGTTGACTTTAGAGGCTTGGATAATGTCCAAAGAGCCACAGCTCTGGAGACTGCTGAAATCATGAGACATAGCCAGGTCAAGAATTTATTGTTGCCTGACCTCATTTCTACAGAACTCATCCATATTGCCACCCACACAGCTCTTGTACGTTTCAGATTTTTGTCCAACATAACCACAATAGTAATTCCATAAATTCAGTGAAATTACATTTTATGCATCCTGTGGTTAAAGGTGGGCAAAAGCAGGTACCAGGTATTCAAAGACCACATCTGTCTCTCTGTAGATATTCATCTGTGCCCTTGTTAAGTCTACAACCCATTGGGCTACGGTACCATAGCACACTACACGAGGCTGCCACACACCACCAGAAGTGTAAGCCCCTCCAAAGCAAACAAAAAGCAAGTGGAATGGCTTCCATCCTAGCAAAGAACAACAGAGCCTTTGAACAGCATCTGTCCTATTTTTTATTCTAGCATATGGGACAATTAAAGAAAAAATTCATTAAAAAAAAAGAGGAAAATAAAAAAACCCCACACGCTATTTTAAAATAGTGGAGCAGGAATAAATTATAACTGTACCATTAATCCCAAGATCTACAGAGACTACCAAAATCCTCCACACCTGATAAAGTACCAGGAGACCACTGTGAGATTTGTATGCCACTTCTACAAGTCCTATAAGTATTGCACATTATGCATCTAGAAGTAATTACAGCACAGCCAATTAACTGTTGACTTGCTCTTGCCCTGTAATTCTAGACAGTATTCTTTGTGGAGTTGTACTTTCAGGAGTAATATTATGCAAGAGACATTAGCCACTGGTTCATACCTGCACGTACTTCAATAAATCCCACTACTGTTCATTTGTGAGACACTAAGCACTGCATAATATCTATAAGGACAGAAGTGCTCCGTGCTGACAAGTCCACCACTACACTAAGGTGTCTTTTTGCTAACTCTTTCTGTTGCTCTCCAGGAAGAGGAAAAGAAAAAAAAAAAAAAAAAATCTCAGTTCTTTCTAGTTTTCCAAGATAGGGAAGCTTAAACTGAGAGTTGCAATTGACTAGGACAGATTTCGGAAATAAGAAGAAAACGTTGGCTTCTGGGATCACAGTATAGCCCACCCATTCTACCTGTGCTCATTTTAAGTGTCAAGGAGACAAACACAGTTTGATCACCAACAGCATCCAAGAGTCACTTCAAGGGGTAGTCATCAAGTGGCCACCTACATCCCAGCCCACTTTCCGCCCACCAGGTGGTTTTCTCCACCCTGTCCTTGGAAAGTCAAGCCAAACAGTCTTATGTTACTTGATGGATGTTAGAGTATGAAAGGTCAAATTAGAAGCTGAGCTATGGTATAATTTTTTTTTTTTATTTAAGGTGCCAACAGATTAACATATTCTGCTCTTAGGAAAACAGTTCAACAAAAACACCTCACTCCCAGAAATACATACAGCCTTCACATGCCCAGCTAGGATGAAGGAAACAGGGGAGTATAGGTGGCGAGATGTTTTTTCTGTCATCAAGCTGTTATATATGTAATTAATTCTGGTGTTATTACTATCATTTATACTGAACAAAAACTAACAAGGCAAAACTCTAGAGGTTTGGGTTAAGTGTTAAGGGCTATCCAAACTCAAATTCTTACCTAAAGCTTTATGTTTAGGGAGATTTCTTGTCACGATTTTTGTGCTAGTGAATGTTGCTGGACTGACAACTCTGGAGGCAAAAAGCTCTGGTTTCCCCAGGGGAAAAAGGAAGTACAAGGAAAGCCATACACGTTTTCTGCAGCAGCGCAGTGAGAAACACGGGTCCACAAATATAGATTCCTTTGTAGGACTGGAAGCCATAAACTAGGGCTGGAGGATACCACCTGGGTCATCAGGCATGGAGACACAGAGGTTAGAAGGATCCCCTATAAGAACCGCAATTCCCCATGCACACCACATGCTATAAGACACCTGCAATGCCTCTCCTCCCTGCATCCCGTAATAAACTTTGGGGATCAACTATGAAAGACCAAGCGCCTCAAAACAAAACAATGCTTCACCACAGTCTCTTCAGGACTTCAACTTCAGGCAGGATTTTGCCTGCAGAGAGGTGATTTTCTCTTAGTACACCGTGGCTGCTCCTTTTGGATATGGTTCGTTCTTCCATATTTGTTGGTTTCTTAAGTAAGACTTAAGTTTTATTCCAATTATATGGCAAGCCCCAGGGCTCAATTCAGATAAGCATGCTTCTGTTCCAGTGCCAAAAAAAACATCCTTTTTTTTTCTTGCAGCCATCATAAACCAGTCACCCTAGAAAAACCAGCTCTTTGTTCTTGGGGAAACAACTATTGTCAGAATATTTTACATGTAAATGAAACATGGGAGCTCATCTTCCTCTTTTATTTGTCATTGCAAGCTTCCTCCATTTACCATTCTGCTCCGATTTTCCCATTTAGCAGTGTATGGAATCTGCAATAGTGCATATTGTAATATGCAAATTGTATATAGCATTTTGGTGTCAGACACACTGAAATTAAATCAAATGGAAGAAAAAAAAAGGAAAGAGAGTGTAATAAAGGTACCTTTATGGCCTCAAGCTGTAGATAAATTGTGGTCTGTGGTAGTTAAACAACAGCTGTTCAGATTTAAAACAAAATTATGATAAGGATCCCCAGAAGATAACACCTCTTGAGGTAACAGCATTTACCTAAATGCATCTGTTAGCAACAAACACCGTGACTTAAGACTGTTTATGTGATAGTTTATTCCCATTTGTTTTCCTTCTCCTCCCCCCACTCGCGTTCGTTAGTGAGAACGAACCCGTCCACGGCAATCTGGACTTCAGGGGTCCCTGCGCAACCTCTCCACCTGCATCAGAAGGACAGACAGCCTCTCCCAGCCGCCCACAGGTGGAAGCAGGCTGCGAGCCCTCTGCACTGGTAAGTACGAGGATTAAAGAACAGCAAGAAACCAAATTGCTACAGTTAAAGAAAGAAAACAGCAGGACTAACACATTTTAGTAGGGGTACGTACGCTGAGACTCAGCAATCTTTATACTCTTTGTGAACAGCAGTTCTTTAAGAGCTTTACACCCAATAAAATTTAAACTTTTATATATTTTTTTTTTCTTCGTTTATTGCACCGGGGGTTTTTATTGCAGACATGTAGCAAGCCACCCATATGGAATTTCACAAAGTGGCAACCGCGCTCGGCCCAAGCGCCTCAGACCTGCCCAAACCGAGCCTTGGGTCACTGCCTTCAGAAAGTGATTTTTTTGCTCTGGTTCATTTTGTTCCTTCTGCCCCTTCCCGCTCTCTCACGGCTATATTGCATTGGCTATCATTTTAATAAAGAAAAAAATCAAAAAAGAATCCCAACGAAAAGGAAACAGCATTAGGATTTTAGTTTCAGTCCGCCGATACGAAAATACCTGCTAGGGAGGATGGGGAGAGTTGAGTACCCAACTTAGCGCTTTCTCCCACCTCAACTCTCCCTTTGCCCTTTCTCCGAAAGGTGCAGACAGCAGTGCAGGGGTGTGCAGGCGGTGACAGCCCTCCATCCTGGCCACTGCCCACGGGAACACTTACACACCCCTCCATCTCCTCAGCAAGCACGAGTTTAGCAACAGCGATTCATCACTGAGAGAAACATTAATATTTTACCTTAGTTACCAAGTGCACCCGTTCAAACTTTTATCTAAAACATTCTTTATCATCTTTTCATTAAGTTCTCAAGAGCTAATGGTTTCTGAGTTCCCGGGGTAAGGATGATGTTCTGAATAATGAAAGCTCATTATTTCTCCACAGAATGCTTGTTAATTCAAATGATGATATTAAAACTATAGTAGCCTTTAGCGCTGGGGTGATTTCTAGCATACTTTATCATGTATCAATATATACTCTGTTTGTCAAAACTGCCCAGGGCTGGGGCTGACATTCTCTCTGGAGGAGTCTAGTGCTTCAAGAGGCACTGAATACACCAAGGTGACAACTTGCAGAGTTTGCGCCTCTAGGAAATGGAAAGATGAAACTTGAAGTGCCATTGTCCCCCTTGATTTCCTTATTAGTATTCATAAAGAGACAGTATCCTCCTCTTTTTCTAGTCCTCACAGGCCTTCCTTTTGAATGAAATAAAAGGCATATGCACACACACACAAAAAAAAATACACGCAGAAGTTTTACATATGAAACATACCCCTTTGTTGTAAATTAAGTAATCCAAAATGTGTTTCTGTAGTTAAAGGTAGGCATGCCTATTACTCAGCCACAATAAATTCTTTAAAAAAAAAAAAAAGAAAGAAAAACCACACACATTTAAAGACAAGGCAAAGACATTTTTTGCACCCTATTGTCTTTTTATGACTTTCCTGCATCTCCCTTTTCTTCCCCTGCACCCTCTCTCCATAAAGCCAGGCTATATTCCCCAGTAGCATAGCTAGGAGTTCCCTGACATTACTGCCCTCCTTTCAGCTTTGCTCACAAGAGTACTGCAAATGTTGCTAAGGCCTCACTCTTCTCAGCTCTCCCACCCTCCTGCCCCCTCCAAGGGAGAGAGAGGAGAAAAAAAAAAACCACCGCACACAAACACCACACCAAGAAAAATCTCCATCCGCATGGAATCCCTTGGTGAACGCTAAAAATAGCTTTTCAATGAAAAGGCCAATTAAAGTGGCCAAGAAGCATATTTTTCCAAATAACATTATATTTCCTGCACAAGGGCTCTTTCCCCCACCTCCTGCAGCCTGCATAAATATGCACATCCTTATCCGACTGCAAATTATGTCATCACCTCCCGTCAGGTGTTTTGCGATAGCAAGCTTTGGCATGGAGAGGAGAGAAGATGCTTGGTGACTCCAGGTTGGTCACAGGCTGCCCTGATCCCTCATCGGCATCAGTTACGGCCCCCCAATGCTCAACAATGTAAAATCTGAGTTTTAGTAATTGAGCAAGCTCCTCCTGCCTCCACCCCAGTCCCTCGGCCCTTCCTCCTCCAGCCTCCCAGATGGAAATGTAATTCTGAGCATCGTGCCAGCCCCACCAGTGCCAGGAGCAGCCAGGTCAGCATTCACGTGGACTACAACACACATCTCTGTACCATCATTGCATAATTATCTCTCTCATGAAAGATTTGCTGGACTTTTGCCCACAGGCAAAAATAACACTAAAATGGTAAACTTTCTCCATCTTCCCTTACCAGCCTATCCTTAGAGTAGCAATTAAATATTTATGTATTTTAAAACACCTAACTGGCTGATGTTGGTCCAGTTTTGCACAGATATAAGACTAAATTGCAAGTTTATTTATGCTGCCTCCCATTCTTAAGCAGAAAATAAATTTTAAAAACTGCTTTTTCAGCCCTGCTACACAGGCTTACAGGGAGGGAAGGACAACCGCGTGATTTCCACATCCCTGTTCACCTCGGGGCATGCCAGCATCTCAGACACGTCCTGGCAGTGCCAGTCTCCTTGGGAGAGCCCCAAGGCTGGCCCAGCGCTCAGCTCAGGGACACTGCTCCTGCCTTCAGGAGGTGGCTGTCTGGGAGCCCCACACTGAGCAAAGGGGCTGGCTGGTCATGCAGAGTCTCCACAATGCTTCAGGCCCTGTTTATAGCAGAGTTCAAACCACGTTAGTGAGAGCAGGAGGCAGACGTGGCTCTTGCTGCAAAGGTACTAATGCAGGTCCCTCAGCCACAACAGGAAGGTTTGCCTGCAAAACTGGGATCATGCTCCCAGAGGAGCCAATACTTAAAGGGGGCCTACAAGAGAGCCGAAGAGGGACTTTTTACAAGGGCATGTAGTGATAGGATGAGGGGTAATGGCTTCAAACTGGAAGAGGGTAGATTTAGATTAGATCTCAGGAAGAAATTTTTCACTATGAGGGCGGTGAGACATCGGAATAGGTTGCCCAGCAAAGTTGTGGATGCCCTATCCCTGGAAGCGTTCAAGGCCAGGTTGGATGGGGTTTTGAGCAACCAGGTCTAGTGGGAGGTGTCCCTGCCCGTGGCAGGGGGGTTGGAACCGGATGATCTTTAAGGTCTCTTCCAACCTAAACCATTCTATGATTCCATGGAACAACTGTGGTGGGGGCATGGGCAACGGCACAGGGGCCACCAGGTAGAGACAGGACAGTACAGCCATGCAATGGTAGTCAGATGCCGCACACTGGCAGCACTGAACCTCGACCCACAGGCATTACCTCCTGCCATAGCCCAATGGAGCTACATCACCCTGGAGGAATGGGGGGAGGCACTCAGCTACCCCAGCCTCTGCTCAAACAAGAAACATTCATGATGCAAAACATGCAGCTAGGCTTTTTGTGGTGCCAATGTTGAGGGATGCCACCAAAAAGCACAGCCATGGTATTTTCAAACACAGCACTTGGACCACAGCGTTATCCCATCCCACAGCCTATGCGTGCACCTGTGGCTAAAAGCAGGCATACCACCTGGATGTTCTGGGGGCAGATTCCAAACTGTTGTGAAATTTGCTTATCTGGAGGGAATTAATTGTGACAGAAAAAAATAATTGTGTTTCATGCATTCTGATGGTTTAAAACAGCCCATCAGTACAGGGCAAGATACCTTTTGTGATTTTAGCACAGACACCAAGAGGTTTTCAATACAGTGTTTGCATGGCAAAAAAACCTTGGTTCCTTCATTGATTTTACTCTATGCCATCCTTACCATGCAAAGTCCAATTGACTGGTAGAAATATGTCTGATGAGAACGGAGGTAGCAAAAGAGAATAAACCCACATATGCCTCTCAAGCTGTTCCTATAGTACTTTCCAGTTTTATATACAGAGCTGCACAAAAGTGGCAAAACTAGCAGGTTAAACTATTAATTACTTAGTTCTGTGATAAAGGATGTAAACCTGCAGACACACATTTGTGTAATCGTACTTGCATGAGCAGGGCGCTCCGCACTTTTCACACATACATAAACATCCACAAAACCCTGTTGTCAGACAGTCCATTTTTTAGCAAATATCAATAAAACAGCTATTTTCTCTGCAGAGCTGGGAGCTACATGGCTCTGTTTTCAACCCAGATTTATTCCCTTTCACAAGAATTTCAGAATTAAACATTTTGACGTGCTCAAGTTTTCCAGCCAAAAGATAATGAATTTAAGTGGAACGCAGCATTCCACCTTTTGTCCTGAAGCTGGACTGCTTCCAGCAGCTCCAAACACACCTCCGTTTCTTTTCTTTTACAGAAAACCTTCATTGCTCAAAGTTTTCACACATTTTTAATTATCCCAAAAATTCTGAATATTTTTTTTTCCTTCAAATAGAACAAGTGCTGTTGACAGAGTACAATACTGAAAACACTCCACTTATGAATCAAATCTAAGGTGGTTCCTGCCACCCCTTCAGTTTCAGGGTTGAGTCTATATCCATTAATTCCTCTTGGCAAACCCGGCATGATAGTGACACCAGACGGGAGAGAAAGAGGACATGAATAGCAGCATGGTGCAGAAACTTTGTTTCCCATAAATCATGTGGCCAGCAATCTTACTAAACCAAACTGGTGATCAAGACTGGCTTTACTTGACTACACTGAAGTCCTGGGCTTTCAAAATGTTTTTCAAGGAAGATTAGCGATTAGCTAAGTAAAAACCATTTGCGAGCAAGATCAAGGTCCTAAGTAGTTCAGTACTCAGTTCTAAGGGTGACTTTACGTAGAAGCTTAATTTACAGGACAGAATCCTGCAAACACTTGTGCTGGTTTCCTTTGTGCACTGGCACGCACAGGAACTTCACAAAGGAAATGTCTGCAGAAGCAGAGCCCAAGGAAGCCATCATCATTGCCCACACAGCGTCACAGCGAGGAGGCTATTGCCCAACTTGTCTAGTTTCTGATCTAACCATTTTAGGAACATTGCTTGCAGTGGCTACTGCAGCACTGCCAATGCCAGTTATTTAAAACAATTATGAGTCACTTGCTCAAAGAAAACATTTAGGGAAGTCAAAAGGTGGAAACCGAAATTTTTTTTATTTATAAGTTTATTTTTGCACCAGTAAATTTAAGCTGTTCTTCATCACCAGAATTAGAACCATATTTCATGCAGTGTGAGATTCCCACATACAGAAGATCTTAAGACCTTGTACTCCAAAGAAAAACACCAAATGCCACAGGACATAAAAAAAAGTCAGGAAAGTTGGCAATTCCACCCTGAGAAATTTGCCAGAGAAGCAGAGACATGAGAGGTCCCAAATACAACAATGTAAATAGAACAAAAAAAGAAAGCCACGAAATAAAATGTTTTCCTTTAGGAAGCCATGCTTGGCTAATAGCTCCATAACCATGATTGGAAATGGTGCTCAGCAAGCAGCTGATAACCCTGTAACACCGTATGGTGACAGCCCTTTGAGAAAAATAGAAGTTTCTGCAGACGGGAGACACAGCCTCTAAGCTCCCCATCCGCGCCCTTCCCACAAATCAAGAGCACCAACAGGCAGATACATCACGGCCCCTTTCATGATAGGCCTTGGCTCTGCGGCACGCTGGACCAGCGAAACTGGTTCTACACGCCCTGGGAAAAAATGACAGCTTCTCCTTGCAAGCTGCACTGATCATAAAAGGTGGAAGAGGCTTCCATGCATGCCCAAACCTGCCTCTTTCAAAATGCCTGCACATGCAGCACGGCAGGGGAGAAGCTTCAAGGAGGACTCCTGGCCGTTCTCTAGCTCGCTCTCCGACTCAGCTTGGTGTGCAGCCCCACCAGGTCGCGGTTGGGAAATTTGCCTCTCCGGTGCCCAACTCAGTGAGTGGCCTCCTTGTTGTGCAGCTGCCTGCCCTGCCTTTTGTGCTTCTGCTTCTTCCTCCAGCCCCCTCACCCTCCTCCTCCTCTTGCAGCATTGGCCTCACTCTGCAAACGGGACCAAAGTGTCCAAAAGGCAGCAAAGGGCCAACCTTGTTTTGCCTTGAGGTAAAAGGAGCCAACTGTTTTTCCTGGAACACGCTCCAAATTTCACACCCTTTTTTACCCACAAATGTAGGAAAGAAGGAGCAACCCCATGCTCAAAAGGGTATTTTCACATATGCAGATAGGGCATGCTAATGCACACCGTGCTGCTCAGCGCATCCTCCCCAAACCTAAGTGTTACTCACCTTTGAGAGCCCAATTATAAAAAAAAAAAAAAATACATAAAACCACCTAAATTGCTGAAAATCCCATTCCAGCACGTTCTGCCCTACTCAAAGGTTAGCCAAGCTCCTGAAACTCCTCTTGAGTCTCCGCAAACCACAGCAGCTGGAGTGACACAAGCACGACATAAGCACCAGACTGAGCATGCCGGTGGTGAGGGCAGAAGAGGCAAGCAGGTTGCAATCGCTCCGTCATCATCGCTGAATGCTGGGGCACATGGTGGTGAAGACCTTATACAGCCCAGCAGCCTGGTCAGCCACCTCCATTCCCACCTCACATTCAAGACCAGACAAAAAAGGCACCAGTACTACTGCACTTCCACAGGATCCAAAAATTTAAGTCCTGTCCTTAGCTCTGCCAGATTTCACGCCTGATCTCCTCTGTTTGCTGCGTGGAAGAACACTCAGGTCTTTTGCAAGCGTGTGAAGCTAAAAGGATGCTTTGGGCTGGGCAGCACAAACAAAGGGAAAAAGCATTCAGATACATAAGGATGACTGGATGAAGATACGACGTCACTTCACGAAATGAAAAAAAAAAACAAACAAAAACCAAACAACAACAACAAACCACAAGCTAGCAAGCCACCCCAAGCTGACCAAACAAACCTCATGGTTGAGTTAACCTTTCCAGAAGTACTGGTCTCAAGTCGGAACTTTACTTGAAAGACTTTCTTAAAAAACAAAATAAAGACAAACAAGAAGCATAAGACAAAGAAGCAAACTTTCAAAGCCACAAGGTTTGGGGCCTTAGGCTATTCCTCAATATCCCTCAAAAGTTCCAGGCATTTTGCCAGCGCAAGAATCTACCTTCCGGTGCATCTTCGTTTAACTTTGCTTACAGTCAATCCCATACTTTTATGGTCCTCTAGCTGCTGTAGTGCTTCATTGAAACATCAGCGGACGCCTCTTCCCTGACTTTTAATAGCCATGTCTACTATGAGTTTTTTCTGTCCAACTAATTATCAATATTACTGTGGAAAAAAATCAAATCATTTTTACATTTTATAGATAATTTCTTTTTAAAAAGTCTTCTAACCACAAAACGAATGGGAGTGGAAATAGCAGCCCCCTGCAAAGGTAGTCAGGGTGCTTTGAGATTTTTTTTTTAAATGAAAATGAAAAGCTGTAACTACACCAGAAAAAAAAACCCCACACCAAACAAAAACACATACATGGATTTCCCCACGCCTCCTCTGCAATACACAGCACATGAGCCTGTATAATCCATTGATGTGAAACATCAGCAAGGCCTGACTGCTGAGGGATTTACATAGGTGTGGCCAAGGTGTAACGAGAATATCTAGAGGTAATAAATAGCAGAGGGGTAGAACAGCAGGGAGCGAGAAGGCATCCAAAGCAGCAGTTCCCTCCCCACCCTGCTCCACACATGGGGAAAGGCCAGCGAGGTGTCCTTCAAGATCCACTTAGGGGACATGCACACCAACCCCTGCGTTTTACCAACGAGGAAGAGAAGCAGCAAGCCAGCTTGGCTCCCTGTCCTGTCTGCAGCCGCATCACTGCCAGATAACCCTCTCCCTTCCCGGAGATAAAGGCAACCCCACAGGGTCCCTGCTAATGCCTGAGGGCGGTTGCGCCCATCTGCCCTTCCAGGCCCTGAGAAAGCCAAAGATGAGGCATTTGGAAAGGATGTTTGCAACCATCCTCAGGAAGGAGCTGTAGGCACCCAGGGACATGCGGCTCAGGCTGGGTGGTGAATTTGTGCTTCGGTTTTGAGGAGAGACGAAGAGGAAGCAGCAGGGAGCACCAGCAGGACTCTGACAATAAAAGTACATTTTGTGTGAAATTACCACAGTGATTTCCAATAATCACTTGTAGGGTGGGGTGTCTTTAAATAAGAAACAAAGATGTTTGGCCAAAAGTAAAGATCTCCATTTGAAAAAGTTAGCACAAAATTTTCTACAGAAAAGTTGGCGCTTTTTTTAATAATTAGGATTGTATACATTCTTTAGATGTAAAGACTGAAAAATTGGTTTTCCTTCTAAAACCTATTGACAAGCTTCGGCTCTAGAATATACTAAAGTGATTTTTTTTGGGAAGAGCAAGTGTGGAGTGACTTTCAAAGGAATAAAAAGCAGTCCAATACAAGCATCAAGCAAAGTCCATTCCACTTCAGGAAAACTACGTTCATGGCTCACATGAGTTGAAATCAAGAGAAGGCAACTAGGAAGCCAAACATAGTAAAATGGACCACTGAAAAAGACCTATGTAAGAAAATTCTTGGAAGATGGTAATTGAAGTAGAAGACCAAAGATGAACAAGTGAGATGAGAAGAGCAGAGGAAGCTGGACCCAAAGCACAGCGAATGTGTAGTTCAGGAGCTGGAAACTGCACAGGAGCAAACAAAAACAAAAGCAATTGCAAAATGGAGATTGCAGCCCCAGGGGTAATCTTAAAGCTAATGGGACTGAGGCGATATCATTCATTTACATTGATGCGTTTTCTACAGTTTACGGAAGAGATGGGAACTGCAGAAGATATCTAGGACTCCTACAGAAATTCTTTGTGTTTATGGTTTATGATAAAGAGAGTGATGGCACAATCTTTTATATGCACATATGTATAACCAGCACAAGAAGAGTTACTGTGTGTTCAACAAGCATGGAGTATACTCAGAATGATTAGAATTGCCAGACCATGGAAGCACTTAGAAGCTAAAGATTAAAAGAGGAAGATCAGAATTTTCAAAGCTGTTTAGACATTCAGAAATGTTAGACGTCTCCTTCAAAGCACCTAGAGCAGGTAAGGTATCTAATCCGCACTGAAGTCAACGGAGCAGGGTGCCTGACTCCAAGGCAGTTTTGCAATTGCTCTCAGGCACCTGCATGGGCTGGAAGAAGCTACATCGCATTTTGCAGATCTGGCCCTGGGTTCCACAGTTGGGAATCAGAGGATGGTCTCTTCCGCAACTGCCTTCAGCCGAGTCAGAATTTGGGCAAAAAAAGCCCAACAGGCCTGGTAAGAGGAGGCTGTATAAGCAGTGCCAAGTGATCTGGTCAGTTTAAAAAAAAAAAAAAAAAAAAAAAAAAAAAAAAAAAAAAAAAAAAAAAAAAAAAACACACACAAAACAAAAAAAACCACAAACAACAAAACAAAAAAACCCACCCACACAACACACACACAACTCCAGGAGACCCCAAGACTGACCTAGTCTTTTCCTTCCAGGAGCTCTACCAGGCTGGCAGGGACCACAAGTCCCTTTCCACCACAGGCAGCCTCATCCCACGGAGGGAGCCGGGCAGCAGCCCTGGCAGAGGCACTGCCCTCGCCTGCTGCCTGCCTTTCCCGACTGCTCACGTAATTGCCCTGCAAGAGGTCCCAGCTTGCAGATAATAGCTCCTCTGAATTCAGGTGGCATACGTGCAGTCCGACGAGCCAAGTTTCTCTGGAGCTGTCAGGGCCTGATTTTTTGGGGGAAGGTTACGCAAGTACACGCTCAAGGAGCACCTACGCAACGCCCGAGACGGCCAATCCCCCTCTCCTCCCTCTGCCTGCTGCAAAGGATCAGGCTCGCCTGTGGCTGGGAGAGCACGTTTTCCCCATCTTACGCAAAGCTTGGCTTGCTTTCCACACTGCTTTAAGCCTCACATGGAACTGGGGAAATAAATAAATAAATAAGCCGCAAGTAAATTTGCAAGAAGTGCTGCAGAATGACCAAGCCATATAGAGCATTACCAGTCTTTCTTATGTGCAAATTCTCTTCTTTGAAGCATATTAATTCAGCTATGATACTCTTCATATTAAATATGTGCAGTATATAAATACACCCATTAATAGCATTGCTCTTAATTTTTACATTGTTTCCTGTCTTCTCTACACTAGTCTGCAGTCCAGCCTGTAACAGCTGTGAATATCTGCAGAATCCTGGTTTTTTCCCCCCCATTCTCCATATCTAGCATAGTCATTTGTGTGCTGCCATGAATGCAGCAATTCTTAAGTTCCACTGCTAAGGTCTAATCGTGGTTCCTTAGATAAGGTCTGAACAAATTCTAGTGTAATACATAACCAAAACTACATGAAACAGTCCTATCCCCCGCATTTTTCATGTGCTATGATGCAGTTTGGATCACAGCCCGATTCAGAGGCAAAGAAACGCTGATCCAATACAACTGACTGGAAAGATAGCAAGCATATGGTGTATATCAAGTGATTAATTTTCAACATTAATTTTTAAACATTAATTTCAGCTATTTTGGAAGGAAGAAGAAAGCAACTGCCAAGTTTAGTTAATTTTTGTTTTTAATAACTACATTTTTTTCTTAAACTCCTTCTCCTGTAGTAAGTAAACCACTTTGTAATCTCAATTAAAAAAAGTGTATTCTCATCTAAAATTTGGTTAGAAACTATACAAGCCGTAAAGCCCCCAAGTAAAGGATTTAAATTGAAGTGGAACCAATACCTAAACAATAAAATGACAGCAATACAGAAGTTGCAGAGATAAAGTTGAAATTCTTAGTACATATCTAAACAGCAGTCGTAGTTTCTAAGCCCCAGACATAATTCCTCACAGCAAGAGGGGAAAAAGGCAAGATGAAAAATAGCAAAATGCAGCTTGTCAAATGCAAAATAAAAACTTCCCCTAGCTGCTGTTTCTGTATGCTAGGAGCATAAAAATAATATATGAACAGGGAATGTGACAACCAAAGATGGCTTCAGTGATTGTTAGAGCTAAGAAAACATTTACTTCTGCGTTTTGTTCAGAAGTGCTGCTGAGTTTACAACCTGTGTCAGTGCAACCTTAGCCAAAGCGGAACAGGGTTTTCTTAAAGAATCCAATTAATTTGTTTTTCAAGCCAGTCCGTTACATGAAGCTGATTCGATCGTGCTTTGCTCCAGCCAGTCCTCCAAAGTACAATTACATTAAAAAAACAGTTTAGTTTTTTTAAAAAACTTATTTAACACCAGGTGAAATTAGGCTGTCATAACTCCACCATAAATTCCAGTGTAATAGCTTTACTCAAGATCTACATGCCATAAAGAGGAAAAAACTAGACCTATTAAATGGGATGACAGATCTCAGAGTATGATGCAGTGTCATGCAACTCGGTATCCTGTGCATGCTTTGATTCTTTTTTTTCCCCTCCCCCAAAAAAAATTTTGAAGTATTTAAGTTTAGCAATATTTTTCTTTACCTCCCTTACACCACTTGATCCCCATTTTCCAATGGTCTTGGCTTCAGTGTTCTTACCCCAGTTTCAGACATCCTTCCCCCAACCCTACCAGCATTTCTTCATTCACAGCCCTTCATTAATTCTGGTAGTGGTTTTCATGTAGAAATGGAAACATCTGGCTAAGCCTCAGATTTCCTCAGACTCTAGAGAAAAAGCTCAAAAAGAGAGCCAAGCACCCCAACCTCCAAAACTGGCCAACCAACCTTACTCAAGCAATATCCCTCCGCCACTTTCCCCATCATACCCTGCCTGAGGCACACAGTGAAACAAGACGAGGGACTCAAAACCTAGCTTGTGCCAGCAGCCCCTTGCACGGCCCCCCACCATTGCCTCCCAACAAGGAGAGAAACCTACCATGAGGGGCAAGCCTGGAAGTTACCTCAGCAAACCACAGGCTATAAGCAATCCTGAGCTAATTGTTCTGGAGAAAGACTTCCTCCAGAATCTGAACCAATTGTTATTCTTTTGTCCTTGCTGGACAAGGGGTGTCACATGTGCTAGGTCACCTCCCCCTTCTCACCATCTTATTTAAGTTTCCTGCTCTTGTCCTGCATCCCAGCACCATTTGACTCCACTGTTCCCTGCTGCAGACCAGCATTAGCTCACACTGGTATTGCGTTGTTCTAACCTGCCTTGCTGGTGTAAAACTTTAAGGGAACTTTACCTCCATCCCCAGGCAAGGGCAAACGGGCTAGCCAGCCCCAGGTAAAGAAACACCGCAGCACTGCCTTACTGCCTTTTGTACACCTCAGGGGTTCATACCTCTGCACAGTAGCAATGCTCAATATTTACTTTACAAAGCCCTTTTGTCTATCATCTTGTTTTTACCATCTACAGTTAATCAAGAGTGAAATTAGCCTAGATCTAATCAAGAATAGTTTGAAGTCCTGTAACTGGATCCACTCACGTGCTTGAAGCTGTGCGAGTCTGTAGTCGGTTTACTAGATCTGGATCAGAGTACAAGCCCAGGATAAACATGCCGTAAAGTACCCTGAATTAATAACTACAGGATGGAATCAATAAGATGTCAAGTGGCACTGAAGTGGCACTGCATGAAGAGCTACGGGAAAATTCACTATAGAAAAAAGCCTGCATGCTACAAGACAGAACTTTTCAAACTCGGCTGGCGCCCATCTGGTGCACATAGCAATATGGATTTTCCCCCCCACTTAGCCAACATTTAGATAGCGCTTCTGTTGCACTTGCAGTACCCAGGTATTTCTTTTTCAAGAGGCACCCAGTCCACTGAGGTCTTCCTTGGCATTTCAGACAGCAAAGGTCCATTTTGACTACACTTTCGATAGAAATTAATTTTCTGGTTTGCTTGACAAATCACTACATGCAACATAGTTGTAAAGAGCCTACATACCTCTTGGTGCTACCGTTGGAATCCAGAAGCTAATACATGAGCAAGGAATTCATGACCAAGTGGTTAAATTATTAACAGTTTTGTGGGCTAATATTTAGTAAGTTAGCATTCTCTGCTACCTAAAAGTTACTCTTCAAAAAAAATATTTTCTTTAGAGGTTATATGATAATATAAAAAAAACCAATTATTGTATCTTAGAGAAACAAAAGTTGATCAGCATAAGTCATCCTTAGAGACAGAGTATAAAATAATCTACCCTCAGAGTCTTCCAACCCAAAAGATTTGGGGGGAACGCTTATTCACAGATTAACTACAAAGCCTCTGACGTTTTTCAGATAGCTTCGCTGTAGATAAAATCTAAAGCCAAACTCACAGCACCCCATCCTGACATCACCTTTTAATTGGAAACCGTGACGCTCCTAAACATACAGTTGGCACATGAACTTTCACGCATTGCGTCCAGTTTGGCTGATCCTTTACATTCATGCATTTTCACCCCATGCCTGCCAGACACTGGTGGGACTGAAGGTAAGCAGGTAACAGCAGGGTCACCTGCTTCAGCCCATACAGCAGAAGGCTTACCTGCTCTGCTGCTAAACCTCTCCATCCTAAGCCTACACATACTGCAGCCTGACCTCCGTCCTGAGCCTACATGTACTGCCAAGGTCCAAGAAACGAGCTTTTAACAGCTTTATTTAAAAGCTCACACGGAGGGCTTGGTCTTGCAAGGTCAAAAGAGCGCTCAAGGACAAACCCAGCCCCTGGCCTTAGCTACCTGTTCAGATGCTGAAAGTTACTTAAATGCCTCAAGTTGCCAGAAACACACCCTAGTGTTCGAGAGAAATCAATAGTACTGCTTTGCTTTACCAGTCAGGTCATACCCAAGTCCTGCTTTCAAGATATTATCAGACATGACAAAAGGGCATCAGAAAATTAAAACCTTGCTGGGAGGAGATAGGCAAACAGGCTAAATTCCAGTGACCCGATATCTACGAGATCTTCAGCTCACTGATCTTAACAAATTGCATTCACTTTCTTGTTCACCTTTACACTATTGTTGATCAACCTCCATTTCAATACTTTCAGGTGACTATCACTTACTTCATTAAGTAATTACAGCCAATAGCCAATCACTTTTGGACTACAAATAGCATCACATATCTCAAGGAATCTCAGTGTTTATGAAATGACATGTAAATTCTACATCACTTGCTGAGGTGCAGCAGCAGTTTAAGAAAGAGAAGTATGCCTTAAACAACAGACGTTATCATAAAAATACAGGCAGATCCCACACTGGCATCACAGGAAAAGCCCAAGCAGTATTACTACTACTCATGACTTCAGTTTTACATCTCCTCCAAAGAGACAAACCTGTTCCAGAAAAGTGAACTATGTTGCACACAGTAAATTTACTGCCCTTTAAACATACATTTCCAAATTAATTGTGTATTGCTAAATGCCACTTAAGCTCTACGGACATTCTTTATCCACTCATGCCACAGCTTTCTGAGGTTTATAAAGTTAACAGAATAATTTGATTGACTTCCTGCCTATTAATTCAGAAAGCTGTGCATTATTCAGATTACTTGAATAGATGAAAATATTTACTTTGCTCTAAACTTCACTCCCATTGCAATGACAAGACAAGCTCCCTCCATATAACATTTTAATTTAGTTTTCTGTTGCCACTAAAGGATGCTTCCAGAGGCACTGCACTATTTCAAATTCATAGAAAACTCAAGAAGACAAAGCAGGGTTGGGGGGGGTGGTGGTTTTTCAGTATGAAGCTCAATAACGCTGAACAATGCTTTAGTTCAGTTATTTTTAAGCATTTCAATACTTTTCCTTTGTGATTTTATGTTCCTTGCAGAGCAGTAAAAATCCATTAGAGTCCCCCCTATTGAATGTTTTGTGAGTGCTCGTTATATGAAACTATATAAGAAAACTGTACCTTGGCTTATTAAAAAAAAAAAATGTTGACACCTATATATTATTCATGTTTTGCTAAGACATAAGTAGCAGGCTTCAAGCCCTTCCTGCTGGAAGGCAGCTCCCGTTGCACAGCTGTCCCGGGCGTCTGAGCACTTACAGTGTTCAAACACAAACAAACCTAAACCGCATTTCATGGAGCCCATCAGGTTCTTTGGTGCAGCGTTTAAAGGCAGGCGGGGGGTCCTAGTTACTGGAAGAGGGGGAGAAGACAAAGAACAGATGACCACAGGGTTCAGCCAAACCCTGACCAAGACCCCCGACACAAGTTCCTCTAGGCTTGGAGGGCAACATTTTTTCAAAGCTCCCAAGTCACCTCAAAAAAAAAAATTCTCAGAAGGGACGCAGGCACGATAAGATTAATTTGGTTAGGCATTAAACACCAAAAAAAATGTTAGGTATTTAAATAGTCTTAAATACCTGGTCCTTTGGCGTTTCAGCCCTATTGTGAATTACTCGGGGAAAAAGCCGTTGCAGTATTTGGAGAGCTCTGTGCTTTTCAGCACGCTTTCAGATATATTCAGTCCCTCGGTCTCCCTCATTGCAGCGTCTAGAGGAAATTCCAGTCCAGAACCAATCCTTGTAACTGAAGTCTCTGGGCACTGTGGTCAACAGGCTGCTACAAGTTACAATTATCTTTGTTTCTCTGGGCCTGAGAATCAAAATCAACTTCACTTAACTGAGTGTGGTCTCACTGATATGTAATTGAGTAAGTGATAACCATCAGGTCCCTTGCCTGGAGAAGCGAGTGGTTAGTTTGCGCACATCAAGAGACTGATTTAAAAATCAATTAAAACTCTGACATGGGGCAATTTTCTCTCTTGAGGGATTTCAAACCTGCAAAGCCAGTGATGGGGATCCCGCAGAACAAAGAACATGCTGTAGGATGGTGGGCTCTGCAGCAGGCACGCCTCAAATGATGCACGTGGCATTTCGAACAGCTCATGTATTAAATTGAATGTTGTTAGGCTTCAGTGGCTGAACTGGACACAAACAAGGTATCCTTAATACAGGCCTCCTTAGTATGGATGACTTTACACAAGGATAACGGATGCAGTTTTCTAAAGCTTAGAAAATGCCATGTCCATTTTAATTAAATAGAAAATGTTTTTAAAAAAAAAATCAAAAACACCATGCTGATAACGAGTTAATAAACAGTTGCCCATAAAGAGCCAGGCACTTGCAAATACTTGTGGTTCAAATAGGAGAATTGTGGTATTTCTGCAATTAATCTCCTTCACCAGTGACATCTAGCAAACAAAACATAACTTATGCAGGACATAAACTACACCAAAAAACAAAGTTATGCAGGACATTAGTTATGAGACAGAGATAAATAACAGGATATGCTTGTACACTCTGCAGTGTAATCAAACAAAAAAGATAATCTGAAGAGAAACATGGAAAGACAGAAGGATGAGCAAGAAAGAGAATCACCGAAAACAGTAAAACCATCCATAAAGAATAGTCAGGGAGGGAGAAGACACTTAACACCAGGAACATATAAATTCTTGTTGCAGTCCTGGAAGGAGACTTCTTCAGCCTTAATGTCTCAGCATTACAGCACACACTTAATCTGCTCAGACCTGAAGCTGACAGCATGATAAATGGTACCGGCTCAAATACCAGACTCTAGAAGTATCTCATACCTGCATGTCGAGAGCATGATTTGTGTTCTTTAAACTACAAAAACCTCCATAACCAAAAGCTTGTTCTAAAGAAATTATTGCTTCTCATGACCGAAATAATCTTACCTACCAGGCTTATCTAGTAGCTTTCTGGTAACATTATATTGAAAAGTATGTTTAACTCTGGTATCTAGTTGATATCAGAGTTTAGATCATGCTACTTAAAATGAAAAAAATGATTGGAAATAAATGTTTAAAAATAAATGCCTAGATTAACCTAACAGCCTTAGAGGCAGGCAGAAGCGGTCAAGGTGGCCACATTTAATTTTTTACACATACATGTTTCTGTACATAAGGATACCCTGGGGCATGCCTATACATGCGTGCTTTTAAAGTGTGGTGGATGGTACAGAAAAGCCAAAATTAGTGAGAGCAAGTTACCTCTTCCTCACATCTTTTATCCCCTAAATAACACCTTCCAAAACATTTCCTTTTAGCACCTCCACTAGGCAAAATGCAGCCAGCAGCGTGCCTTGTCTGGAGCAACACAGGCGCAGCTCAGCCTAACATTGTGCCTGGTATTTGGTGCAGAAACTGGCTGCAGCCCCTAGAGGAAGGGTAGCCCTGATCTCCTCCACCTCTCCTGGCAGGAAAGGATAAGGTCCCTGTCCAGCCTCCTGCCCTGACAGTGATCGCACCACGTCCTTGTACGCATCTGTTATTGCTGAATCCCTCTTGCCACGAGAAAGATGGGAAAAGACCAGAAGAGAGACTCGAGAAATTAAGAGGGTTCCCAGCCACCTCCATTTCTCCTCTGTCCCTGGTGTTACTTCTGGCTTTACGCAAGTGCTACTTCTAGTTACCTTAGATTATTCTCCTTCCCCCATCCCTTCCTTGGTTTGGCCATGAGACTAAAAATCCATTATTAACACAGCTTTACTCATTAATCAAGGTAACCTTTTTTTGCTTTCCAAAGTTTCTCATGTTCTTATCTTTGCATAATTGAGCATTTACACTTCAGAAGAGCATCACCTGAGGGAGTGGGGGCAGATTTGGAAAGGTTTGGGTTTTTTTCCCCCCTTAAGTTTCAAGTTAAAAAACAAGAAAAAAAAAAAAAACAACTTTGAAAGGGGATGAAGTTAAATTACTAAAGCCTTAGGGCAGAGTAACTTAAAGACTGATAATGTGTAAGAGTTTCTCTCATTCACCACAGAAACTAACATTTCACATGACAGGAAATCAACATGCAATAGAGTTATAACATTTTGTCCTTATATAGAAGTTTCTTATCAAAAGATACCAAACAGCCTCCCAAGCCTTTGTTTTGCAGTTATGCCTCCAAGGTAGAGACAACGGTGGATTTTCTGAACACTTGCGTCGGAAAACTCCACCTCATCAGATCTGGCCATTTCCATGAGATGTCACAGGTTTGAGCAAACTCTGCCCCATCACAGGCACTGTCCTAGCAGAGCCCTCTTCTCCTGGCCAGGTATTCTGGGCTGCCAGAGCCTCAGGCAGCCTTACCCAGAAGGTCTTGGCTTAACTAGGGCTTATTTCACAACCTAAAGGCTCTAAAAGCCCCCAAAGGGGCGCAGGCAAGCCCTGCATGCCCCCAAAGTCAGGATCAACCCTGAGCTTTTGACAGCGCCCAAATCCTGACCAGAACAAGCCAGCACAAGCATCCCAGTGAGCCAAATGCCTCGTCCATATGTTTTGCATGTGTCACAAGCACGTGGTTTCTAAAAATAGTCTGCTGCTTAAGGCTGCGCTCATTTCTTCCCATAGGTAAATTGTTCTTTGTATAACATTAGCTTCTTCTACAATAGTCATTTTATACTCCCTCTTTCCATAGACCAATACAAAAGGGTTTTTGTTACTATAGCAAAAAGAAGAATTAGAGTAGGATAGTTATGAAAGCAGGGAACAAATACCCGCAACAGTTGTCTAACGGTTGCATTTTATCACTATCCTGAAAAAAAGTCATAAAAGCAAAAGTACTGCTTCCAAACAACAGCCACATAAATCCACTCTCAATGATGCAGCTAATTTGTTACGGGATATTTGTTATTTTAGGTTTGATTTTCATGGAGGAATGTAATGCATTTCCTGCTGTTGTTACTGGTGGTAGAAACATAATTCATCATAAACATCAACAGAATCCAAAAAACAATTCACCTGTAAAAAGCTGACTGCTGTGACCAAGAAAATATCTGAGGCATTGAAGAGAATCATAAGTAGTTAGTAAAACAAGTAACTTTTTTTTTTTTTCACCAGTTACAGAATATTTGAAAAGCATTACAGCCACGATTTCAGCTCACCAGTTAATTCGAGGCACCCCAGAATAGAGGCCATACGGGTGAAACCTTGTCCCCAGCACTGCTGGGAAGATTTGTCCCAAATTTGAAGGAGGAGAGATTTCTCTTTACAAAAACGAATGCAGAGACATCCTGTAGCCCAGATTCAGTATCTTGGGCAGCGAGTCAAGCACCTTACAGATCAAATAGACACACAATGGCCAAATCCGACCTTGGCATGACTTGAGCTATGACCCTTTGCCTTCCCAGCACCACAGAAGCATTACATGTTCCCCTGCAAGGTTAAAGTTCACAGAGGCAGAAAAGTCAAACCCTTCTGATGGGTCTAAACCCACCTAATAATGTCAGTTTTGCATGAAGAGTCATTACTGAAGGCTGCACACGCTTCCTAGAGATATGTACGCTCACACTAGTTCTCAGTCTATCTTTCCCTGTTCTTTTTCCATTTGCTTGTCTGATATCAATGGATATCCAGCACCACATCTAGACACAAAACATTGCTATTTGGGAGAGGCTTCTGGCTGGGAGATATTTTAAGGCTGGTCAGTCCTGGAGTCATGGTTAAGAACTGTTCTCATAATAAATCCAGTCAAAACCCCGTCACAGGCTACAGACGCCCTAGATCAAACCCAACGCCAACCCTTCTTAATGTACAAAACCAGTTTGTGCCCCAGCTCCCCAAGTCAGAGGGCTGGGACCTTGCTGCTATAAACTGGGGATAACCCAGCACCACTCCTGATACCAGTCAGATATTCATGGATCCAATAATACAAACAAGCAATAAGAAACTCCACAACCCCAAACTGTCTATGTATTGGCTCTGTCAGAAATGGTTCCAATTTAAAGCCTGAAACTCTGGCCTTGCTCATGCCAGCCCCCTTTTAAAAGAAACCATGAATAGAGGCCATTTTTTCCTTTCTGTATCACACAAATTTATTCCTTGCTGCATTTTGTAACTTCTACAGGCCTACTTACTGGGACTTTGTTTCTTAGCTCACCTTGTTTCAGAAAGTTTAGTAAATGGAAAAAAAGACATTCAGAAGCTACAATACAAAGTCTTGACTGGTTTGCATTTGTTTTGAAGATAGTTTAAAAAATAAACAAAGCAAAAAATCTTGGAACATCCCAAGCACTCCTACTGCCACTATTTCCTCTAATGCATACAAGAACTGATTGAATTTGGTTTTCGTTCTACATCTTGCAACACTTGGGCTATGCTTTTATTCACAAATAAAATTTACTGAGCATTGGAAGATTAGGAAAAAGCAAGATGTGCTTAACACTTGATGCACTTTATTGAAAATTTAGAACAACCAAGGCTTAACTTAGCTCTAAAACTAATAAATACTTTAGTTGTTTTGTGTTATGGGTAGCGTTCAGTGGCTTGCATGACTAATTAAACAATCTTGAGTTTGCTTTGAAGGCTAAGCCATCCTAAATGGCTTTAAATTACATTCTATCAAGCTAAGCTTAGAATTAAAATCCTCATTTGTAATAAGGAATTTTACTGTGTATAAATACTATTAGAGGGGATATATTGGAAAGTTTAGTAATTTGGGTGGTTTCTGGCCCTCGCAGCAAATGTACAGAAATCCTAGCTTTCTCACAGCTTGAAGTCTCCATCGGTGTTAGGAGGTGAACCTCCTAGGGGAAGGTACAGGAAGAAAAGTGCTTCTGGGGCAGTTTTGCACAAGATGGCAACTCGAGGAGGAGGTGGAGGTGTAAGTCGGGTTGAGGACCAAAGGCAGCCGGTCAGGCAGCATAGTGGTGAAAAAGGACATGCTTACCACATAACAAGAACTGCCCCAATATTTTATCTGCTCTGTGTGGCCCATAGCCAGCACTGGGGAGTCTCAACTATAATCCATGACTACTAGCACTGTAAAAAGAAGTCATCAGCACATCCTACACCCATTTTGGTTTATGGAGTCATAAATAAATTATTTGAGATCACACCTCCTCCTTTGTATGCAATACTCAGGTGTTCATTCCCTCTAAACATGGTGCACCGACAGCAGTGTTTTTCCCTCTGCAAACATACTGGAGTCCCCCCCCCGAGGCAGGTGGGGAGCCCCTACCCAGGTTGCAGAGCAGAGCGAGGCACAGGCACATCACTTGGAGCAAAGATGGCATTTTGCTGCAAAGGTTTTGCACCACTACCACCGACTACCCCTGCAACCCCTTTTTGTGGGAAGAGGAAGAAATAGTTGCGTGCGGTAAAAAAAATGCACCTTGCAGCTCCTGGTCTGGTCGGTGGCAGGAGCAGACGCCAGCCCCTTGCGTCAGGCTGTCTCCCACGCCACCTCTCCAGGATGAAACAGATAACCCACACCTGCTGCAACAAGCATGCCGAGGACTTTTTCCGAGCGCAACAGTTTTGATCCCCAAACCATCTGAAGTCAGCGGAGGCATTCCAAAAATACAAATGCTTCTGGAGGAGGATGGTTTTCCCCTCTTCAAATAATTAACTCGTTTTTTCCATTCATCCAGCAGGACTGAAGCCGAGCCTGCCATAGGAGAAGCATAACAGACCTCTTGTTCTTTTGGCTGCCGCCTGCAGCGCATGTGGTGTGCTTAGGCAGTTTGAGTCACTGCCCATTAAACAATAGTTCCTCCTTCTCTTTCATTAGAACCATCCTCAAAATCCTGCCTGGCATCTCCCTGCAGTTTTGTGGATTTTTCTGTGCCTGTGGAGAGGAGGAGAGGAATCTTTCTGCCACGATCACTTTCCTCCCTGACCTGGTGTTTAAGAAATACCATACATTTTCAGTGTTTGTCTTTACTCTCAGCTCTTCCACAAACCAAAATGTGAAGCCATCCGTGCTTTCACTGACACGGCTCTGCCTAGTTTTCTTTCCCCCTTAACGGACTCATTCATGTGTAGGAGGCTTTTGATCCTGGGTTTAGATATTCATCCCTGCTTTACATGACCATAAGCAATGGCAGGTACTTAAGTAAACTGCCGTTGGGTCCTTGGCCCTGTGCACAAGCAGCAGAGGTCTTCAGCCATCAACAACTGCCCTCTGCTTCAAGCTGTCCCTTTGCAAAATAAGCCACGGGCAGACGGAGAGAAATAAGACATGTAAAGGCAAGAAACTTCGTCTGGGACCTCCCGTCCCCCGTTTGCTTTTTGCACCGGTGCACAGCCTGCTGACCAGAGGTGGAGGCCACC
Organism: Burhinus bistriatus; assembly: GCA_013397275.1. NCBI lineage: Eukaryota > Metazoa > Chordata > Aves > Charadriiformes > Burhinidae > Burhinus > Burhinus bistriatus. The sequence continues at coordinate 46,664 of VYXH01011489.1, read as the reverse complement.
GGTTACCTCCAGCACATACACATCGCCCCTGCTCCAGCCCACCACCCTCCTGCTGGAAGCTGCTGTGGTGCTGAGAGCGGGGCTGTTCACTTAACCTCTGGTGAAAAGGGGGGCATAGAGGGGTGTTTGTTGCTTGGTTTTTTTAAAGCTGCTACTTAGTAGCCTGGTGATTACTTAAAAGTGGAAACTGGGCTTGGTGCCTTGCAGACCTGAAGAACTAAATCCCACACCTCCTACCTCCATGGCAGCATGCCCACTACCCTCACTTGGGCCAGGGACAAGCCCCAGGGAAGGGGGGATCAACTTGTATTGCTGGGCCACAAAAACACCTTTAAAAACAGTTCCAGAGTTTTCCATTTCATGACAAAATTCAGTTAAGGGGAAATGGAGATTATCAGAAATAAAAACATTTGACAGTGAATATGTTAAGCAAATTACTTATTTTAGTTACTTCAACCACTAAACACTTTTCTAGTTCTCAAGAAATTCATCCTTCCCACAGCTCCACTTTGGGGAAGGCAGGAGGTTCCCTGCACACGCATCTTATATTTCCCCCAGTTCATCCCTACAGGAGGAAACACGCAGCCCTCGCACGCTATCTATGCGCGAACATCCAGTACAGTCACAGTGCAAGAAATTAAAGTTACTCACCACATGACTTCGAAGCTCCAGCAAGCTAGCCTCTGAAGGGTGTCCCTGTGCTCCACCACCACATTTTTTAATGCACAGCTTTGAGACAGGAAGGAGCCCCTGAGACTTTAAGGCTCTGAACAGTTTATGGACTCCTGTCCTCTCCCGTAACTGCAAGACTTCCTCCAGACAGACGATAACACGGACCATGTTTGCTTCCAGAAACAATACACTGAGGGTACAAGTGCACCCTAAAGCCACCACAGAGCCCTGCTAGAGTTCAGCTCAGTTCTGCTGCAAGCCACCAAAGCAAAGGCAGCCCAGGCAAGCAGGGACACCACCAAGGAGAAGGAAGCAACAGTCCCACACCAAGGCACAAACCAATCAACACACAGACCTGAAGGAAAGGAAAGGGAAATGAAAGGGGGAAAAAAACCCAAAACGCTAGCAAGCCACAGGTTCTGCCTAACTACAGCATCTGATTGCACTAGATGGGAGGTAGCTGTTCCTGTCACCTGGGCAGCCTCCACACACTCACCTGGGGAGGATCTCAGCTCAAAGTCACTGACCCCTCATCCATTCTTTACTGTCAAATTCACATTTAATCACCTTGACACCAGGGCACAGAGCTAAAGTTTTTGCAGCCCCTGAGCGGCACTGCATCTTGGCATCTTCTGTTTTCTGATGTATCTTCTTTAATCTGTTGATGACATCTTTGAGCACCTGTAAAACCAATATAAGGTCTAAGAGAAATCAGTGTGTTACCTTCCACTACACAGCAAGAAAAATAAAGAGAAAACAAATGCTGTTATTAGATATGGATTTACTTAAGGAAAATATTGTTAGAATCTGAACAAACCCCTACAGTTCTGTGCTGTGGATGGTGCAGTAATGAAAAATATTATTGGATATAAAGGAAAGTTATGACATTATAACGTAACACAGACAAGTAAGAAGACTTATCAGTCATTATCTAGAATACAGTGGACTCCTGTGGTTTCATTTTTCATTACTAATTTAATGTACTTACAATGCTACATGATAAAAAGTGAAAAAGAATAATAAGTGAGCATCATGAGAACAAAACAGGATCTGCAGAATTCAGAGGTTTCAATAAGTTACATGAGAAAATGTCCAAGATCCCTTGAGAGCTGAATAACATTCATTAACATCCAGTAAAAGATCTAATAACAGAAACGTAAAAGAAATGTGAAAAGAACATTTTAATAAACACAAATTATGAAATACATTTCTTTACATATCACAGTTCTGCTATAGGAAATTATTTCATAGAGAGAAAGAATCAGTTTTGCTAAGAAAGGATGCTGTGCAACTGTTAGCTCAGCAATCGCATTCCTGTGATTCAATGTAAGCAGTTTAGTCTGTGCTCTCTCATGAACCCTTAACCCTTAGGGTCTTGCAGCATACTCTCCTGTAGCCATCTAAATGACAAATAACCCCATGCAAGTCAGCAGACTTACACCACAGTAACGCCGGCACGAGAGGATAATCACACCTTGCATTGTTTGCTGGGAAAATGCTTACAAACATACTCTGCGCGTCTTCTGGGGCAGATTCATAATGCAGCAAATACAAGCCAATGCCACTTGGAGCTTGGTGGTTGAGCTGGGGTCAAACAAGTTTCCCAGGCTAACTAGAATGAATTGTCATAAGAGCCCGTTTAGCCACAAGTCGGCTCGTAGCAATATTTTAAAAAAACAGTATCAGGGATAGATTGGGGAACCCTGACCAAGACCACGGTGAAATACGGCCATGGGTTGCCTTGCTACCTATGTGTAGGACTCTTGTTATTTTCCTTGCCCCAAGTGAGAGTTACTGGGTGTTGTAAGTTTTTGAAAAGTCTAAATTAAGATTTGTGAAGTTCTACTTTTGTGAATGTTTTGCATCCATAGAAGAATATATATTAGTAACATCAAGTGACTTCACAGAGACATTTCAGTGATATTTGGGTACCAAACATCCCACTATGATCTTCAAAATCATAGCAATAAACATCCATGTTTGAACATTGGCTCACAAAATTGAAAATGCAGAAAGCCGCAGCAGAAATCACTATGTCTAGGAAGAAATGCCGCCTATTTGTACATATGGAAACTGCCTGGGACGAGATAGAAGATACTGTGTTAATACAAATGAAGGAAAACTCCATTTGGCTGCAAAATTATCCTCACCAGTAATATTTCTTTCAAAGCAGAAACTTTCCCACAGCTGTTTTGACCAGCTTGTGCTGCGTTGCTGTGTCTGTAAAATGTAATTAAGGACTGCCTGCTTGGGGGAAATGAAGGATCTGATTAAAAGTTATAGAAAGGAATGGAGCGGGGCAGGTTTGAGGGGTGCTAAGGGGGGCATGATCCAGCAATACTGAAAATAGACAGTAAAAATACTTTCAGACATGTAGCACTGTATAACGGAACCAGCTTCTCTTCATGCTCCTCGTGTTCGGCAAAGAGTTTATTCTTAAAAACAAGGAAGTCTGGGAAGGCTTCCCCAAATTACCTGTAGCTGAGGCAAAAGCTGGTTTTTTTCCTGGATACCTTTGGGCATATGATTTGCCACCAATTTCTAACGTTGCTTTTCACAGCATTTTGGGACACCTGAAGCTTGTAATATTCATGCCAGTAGATGCAAACCATCTGTCTCCTTTTCAAAGAGTGAAGCTTTCACTCACAAACTCTCCCCCTCCTCTCTTTCTCACGCACTGAGGTGAATTTTCACCACCTGAGTTTTGCTTCTTTTTTAGGCTTTATGAGCTGTGTCATCTGTGACTGAATGCCATCAAGTATCACTTAAACCTATTTCCACAGTAGGGAAATATTGGAAGTAAAAACTGTTCAAGAAATGCTCTCTGGTCCCCTTAGCAATGCAGAGCTTGATTTGCAGCAGTGGTGAACAGGAAAAACTCTGACTGGAGTCCGTAGGAGTTAAGTTTGCTCAGCATCCCTGAAAAATCATACTTTGGGTATCTGGGGTTGAAATCCAGAAACGGAGGCAGCGGCATATGCTTTTGAAAATCTAGCCTCATTTGCATTTCAGACTGAAAGTTTTCACACTAGTCTCTCCATAGAAGAAAAATTTCTCCAGAGGATTTTACAGTATCCTGTCAGATGTTTGATACTTAGGGAAGTTGGAAAAAAAAAAAAAAATCCACTGATTGTAATAGAATATTGGGTTGTTTATTTCTCTTGGAAAAGCACGTCGAAAAGATAACATCAAATGAATCTTAATGGGCGGTACATAGGTTTGGTAAAATCTATTTTAAAGATGGATTTAATTGGCAAGCCTATCACTATTTTAAAAAGAATGAAAAACGTACGAAGCCAGACATCTTTGTTAAACTATTAAGTATGAATTCATAGCTGGACATAGTGCCTGTGTATGCACAGTTCATTAACTGCACAGCTATTTGGTCTAAGGCATTTACAAGCTCTTCCGTGGAAACTTGAAGAGAAGGAACCTATGAAATCTTCTGGATTTACAGAGCAGTGAGCTGAGCTTTTAAATGCAGCCAACCACTCAGCCTCAGACTAAACTCCTTAAAGTGTGTTTGTAAATCCATATCCCCACTAGGTATGGAGAGAGAAGCTGTTGAGGTTCCTCTGGCAACGTCTGCAGGACTTTCTAAGTCGTACAAGCCTTTCAGTTGTGGGTCAAGGACTAAACAGCTAATTGGCAGCAGACAGTAAGCTGAGGTTCTTCTTTGTCACCCTAAAAAAAATAAAAAAGTGCAAAAATAACACCAGTGAAAAGCAAAGGCTACAAATAATCACATGCTTGTAAGTCAGGAATGTGTAAATAATTAGCAAGTCCTGCAACATTAATGGTACCACAGTGTGTGTTTGTAGGATTTTTTTTCTGTTTTAAAAGTAAAATGCTGCACTTTGCTTGCTGCATCAACTTCACCTCCCATGCAGCTGTGCCAAAGGCACTAACCGCTGGGATTTCCTGGTGCTGGCAGTGTGCAGCGAGGAGCAGGAGGATGCTCTGGCTCTTCTGGCAGGATGCAGAGGGCGGGTGAACAGTGGTTGCACCTGGACTGCCACCCTCGGTCCAGGAGCAAACACTGACTTCCACATGAAAAGTGGTGCAGAAGGAGCAGGCTGGACAAGGGGCTGGCCCACTCTCCCACCCTCCCCTTCATAGAATCATAGAATCACAGTATGGTTGGAGTTGGAAGGGACCTTAAAGATCACCTAGTTCCACCCCCCCCTGCCATGGGCAGGGACACCTCCCACTAGACCAGGTTACTCAAAGTCCCATCCAACCTGGCCTTGAACATCTCCAGGGATGGGGCACCCACAACTTCCCTGGGCAACCTGTTCCAGTGCCTCACCACCTTCACCGTAAAGTTTTTCTTCCTAATATCTAACCTAAATCTACCCTCTTTCAGTTTAAAACCGTTAACCCTCATCCTATCACTACACTCCCTGATGAAGAGTCCCTCCCCATCTTTCCTGGAGGCCCCCTTTAGGTACTGGAAGGCTGCTATAAGGTCTCCCTGGAGCCTTCTCTTCTCCAGGCTGAACAACCTCAACTCTTTCAGCCTGTCCTCATAGGAGAGGTGCTCCAGCCCTCTGATCATTTTTGTGGCCCTCCTCTGGACTCGATCCAACAGGTCCATGTCCTTCTTATGTCGAGCGGCCCAGAGCTGTAAGCAGTACTCCACGTGGGGTCTCACGAGAGTGGAGTAGAGGGGCAGAATCACCTCCCTCGACCTGCTGGCCACACTTCTTTTGATGCAGCCCAGGACGCATTTGGCTTTCTGGGCTGCAAGCGCACATTGCCAGCTCCTGTTGAGCTTCTCATCCACCAACACCCCCAAGTTCTTCTCCTCAGGGCTTCTCTCACGTGGTGCTTCACTGCAGAGTGAAAACTTGGGCGCAGCTAGGAAAAGCAGCTTAAACTTTGCCATGACTGCGGGTTTGAGTGCATGCCCGAAGGAGCTGGCAGCAGAGGAAACAGCACAAAACTTGGGTACCACCGATGGTAACACCGGGTTCGGCTCGACCCATGCAAGGGCAGCTTTCGTCCCTGCAGTGTGTGATACCTACTCCCAGCACACGCGAAACCTGAAAGGAGATAACCAGCACAGGAGAGCCAGTCCACCTTACCAAGCTCTTCTGTAATGCAGATAGCTACCTTCTCCTTTTGAGGCAGGGTGTCATAAGGAAAAGGGCCAGGTGCTAAAAAAGTGAAACCACATCTGAACCACATTGAATGCATAGGCTTTTCATTTTTAAGGCATGCAGCTGATCCCTAGTTTTGAACACATTCCTATTGGTATGGCTGGAAATTGCTAAAAGCAGGTGTCCATCCCCTGACTTTGGAGTGTGTAGGGCTGAGATGTTCTCTGTGAGCTGCAAACCCGTCCCTGTACCCACCGAACACAAGCACTGGACAGGTGTAACATCAAACATCCCACACTTAGTCCTTGTTTGATGAAATATTCAGCATCCTTCTCGCTCAGCTATTGACAACATCTTTGCTTGTTTACTACATCCATTGTTTCCTTGCACAGACAGATCACATTTGTTTAAACTATTTCAGAAACACTACATTCATTTGAAGCTGAAACAGCTTCCATAAAGATTGCAGCTAGACCACACATTTACACACAGAAACCAGATTTGTACTTGGTGTGGATTGTCTGCATATTTGCTACAATGCTCATTTTCTTCTTTGAATAAAAGTGCAGATTTTTTTCCTCCTTTATTTGCCAGCGCTATTAACTAGACGCATTCTTCCTTTTGGTTGTATAATCTGTGTCCTTCTCTGATCCTTCCCAAAGTAAGCAAGTCATTTTTGACTTCAGGACATCTGTGCCATCGCCACCACAACCTTCCCTGTGCACTATCTGTGCTGTAAGTAAAGGTGCTGTCAAGTCAAGAAGAGACCCTTCTTGGCTGGGGTAGGTCAGCGTTGCTCTTGGGGAGTCGCTGCTCTGCTGTTTACCCTGGCTAAGCTCCTACCCTGGCTCCTTAAGCACACAGCGGAGGTCCTCGGCGCCCAGGATGACCATGTCCACACCAGAGGATGGACTTGCACAGTCATCCAAGGCAACACTGGAGGAGCCCGGGCAGGTGATACCGTAGCTCTCCCTCCCTTCCTCCTTCCCCGCCTTTTGTTTGGCAGCCTGGGAGAGGGGAAGGGCTCTCCTTCCCCCACCCAGGGACCCCAGGGGAGCTGAGGGCTTGGGTGCTCCTGCCCGGAGGGTGCTGGCACTCAGGGAGGTGGGGAGTGTGCAACTGGTACAGCCTTTTGAGTGCACATCAGGCAAGCGAGCTAGGAGGCTTTGCTGGGGGAGGGACAAGCTGGTTTTCATGGACTGTATGGAGTCTGAGAGCCGGCTCGGCTGCCTGTGTAAACACAACCAGTAATACCACTGATGTAAAACTCATGTCATGAGACTAGAATCAAACTCTTTTTATTCCCCCTGTACCTTGTTCAAAGCTTTATCAGGCAGATGAATCAGATCTGGGTCCCCTAATGTCACAAGTGCAAGGTTTCACTGACTCTCCCACTGTTCCTCAGTGCAGGCACAGCAAGAAAGCAGCAGATCAGGTCCTGGCCAGCCTTCCTTATACTTGTGTTGGGGTTGGAGGAGCCACACGAATGTTATTTACTCCCACTGCAGTCACCACATGCCACGAAGAGGCTTATGGTTGTAAGATCTACCTAGGGGAAGAGTATGCAGCTTCTTGGGGCTGATTTGGGATGTGCTGACAGTTTTCACTCTGCTCCTGCATTGCTGATCAGATATTGGAGTCATGTTGATCAGGTGCTGAGTGACCTCTTCACTTTGCTGATAGTCCTCAGACTCCTGAAATCTGAGCAATTCAGGAACTCTCTGGGGCAATTTTGGTGGAGTGCATTGCTGGACCCAAGAAGGGACACTCTGCCAAGAAGTACCACGATGTGTGAGAGCAGATGAAATAAAGAGAAACGTTCATTTCTGGGCCCTTTTCATGAATTAGTGCATTTAAGGACATCTTTTTAACTATGAGAAACTTCTGATTTGAGCTGTGCCGCATTGCCCACTCTTGTAATCTTCCAGGTGTCCTGTTCATTGGTGGTTTTCTTCAGGAGTGGGGTAACTCCCTTGCCCCACAGGGGCTCAGCATCTTGCCTCCCATCAGCCTCTCACCAGGCAAAAGCCCCCACTGAAACTACATTCCAGGAGAGCTTGAACATCTCAGCAAGGCCCATGAGGGCATATTTTTGGAAGACCAATTTAGTTGTTATTTCTAAGGCACCAAGTACAGTAGCAAAATTGTTCTCCTTTGACACCACTTTTGTGAAGGTTTAACAATATGGCTTGGCAATGCTACCTGAGGTGAGGAAACCTAGTCCTAAACCTTGTGGGTGTGCTGCAGTGGCATGGGTTTATGGCTTACAGCTTAATTCATTGCAAGTCGATTACAATTATGGATGTTAAAAAGATTTGAAAAGGGAAACTAGAGGAGTGCTGTTGTTACAGCTTTTTTTTCAAGGACAGGAATAAAAAGAAAGAAATGTAAACTGTGTCATACAGGTGAGGCTTAAAACAAAAGACATAATTTCCATTAGTAAAAGACTCCATTTCCACTAATACTCTATTTCCACTCTGAAGATTGATGCTACGATTTGTGTAGCTCAAAGCCACTTGTGCTTTTCTCACTCTTTAGATAGATAGATAAAATTCCAATTCATTTCAATTGAAGGGTTTCTATTTAAGTGCTGTTGGTATAATCAGTCTATTAAAATGGGAGGTGTTAATTTTCCAGTAATCACTACACTTTCTTTCTCTTTCTATCTCCCAATTGAAAGGACAGCCTCATCCTGCATGGTTAAAATGTAGTAATGCATTTAATGCCAGGCCATGATTTTAGACCTCCAGCTGTTTTACTGGTTGTGTAAGTAAAAATAAGATAATGTTATGCTTGGTAACCATGGTTTTTGTAGGCATTCACATTTTACAAATCACTGCACAGTATGCAAACCATTATATACATTTAAAATGTTTAAAATCAAGCCTACCAGGAGTCTACCACTTCCATTATTTAAGGAGGGGGACTGCTAGACTGTGAAGAGTGATATATTCTATCAAGCTACTCTGTGGAGTTATATTATCAGTGCAAATCATGTAAAAATATGTGCTTCAGCAAGACAAGAAAGGAGTATTCTCTGCTATAAAAAGTGTGCTGTGGGAAGCTAGATGGAGTCACTGGTTTGGCGTAATATATGAGTAAAATCTTATTTGTTCAAATAATACAAAAGGGAAAAAACAGAGCACAGAGAGAAGGCAACCATGTAGTACTTGTTTATTCTCTCCCTGTACAAAAACCTGCTTCTACTTCAAACAAAGGAATTGAGTCTCATCTCCTGCAATTTTAGCCAGGTGTAACTACTCATCGGAGCAGAGATCTTCCTGATTTATACAGGCAGGAGCAAAAGCAAAACCAGGGTCATGAAGAAGAAGGTTATTGATTTGTTCCATGTGCACAGGCAAAAATATTATACCTCGCCAGCGTGATCATAAGCATGTAGTTAAATCCAAGTAAACCTTAACTGGAATATTTCTTTGTAAGAAAACACTGGTAAGTAGAGCTATTGACAGTTACATTTTCAAGAGCATCTGCTTTCAGAAACAGCAGCCATTCAGAACAAATGTTTTTGGAGGCAGATTGTGCTGCTCTGATTAGGAGTACAGGCAAAGATAATGGATAGTATTCAGCTGCACCTGAAATTGCCTTTAAAGTTCAGAATGGAATTTGTAGCAGGAGTAGGGAAAAATGGCCTCTGCTTGTGCTATAATTTTTCAAAGAACACACATGTAGCACTCTGGACAGTTAGAGCTCTCAATTTTAATTAAAAAATGGTAAGTATTACACAGTACAGTCAGACCTGATTAATTGGGGTGGAGCTGGTTTATGCGTATGTGTGGGAATACAAATGCTTTGGGTATTAATCAGGCTTGCTGTATTTATTTATTTTATATATTTATTCAGACTGACCCCTGTTTGCCAACCTCCAGCATTCAAAAACATCAATCAGGGCAAAATCACAGCACAGGCTTACAAAAAAAAAAAAAAAAAAAAAAAAAAAAACAAAACAAAAAAAAACCAACATACAACAGGAGAGGAAAGAAAGGTAAAAAAGGTTCTTTTTCAAACCATGATCTTTGTGTTCTTCGTTCTTTTCATCTTTAGGATGCATTTGGGTTAACTTCAGAGGTTCTTCTTCACCACTGAAAAAAATAGAAACCAACATGCCCCCCTCTACCACCCAATAAAAAAAACAGACTCTGCAGTTTAAGCCAATAACCCATCTTCATGAACGGAAGTGGTAATTAAAACTTTGACTACAGCAACAAATGCATATGAGAGTGGTGGCAACACTAGCTCTAAGAGGTATCTCCTGATTCATGCCCAGAATGTCCCCCAAAGGTTACTGTAGCCCAAGAGCTGAAAGTATATATTCTGCCAACAGTGCTCTGCATTACCTGTTTGGAAGTAGATTTCTGCAATGTAAAAAGCCCATTTGCTTAGCTCTAAATCAGGAAAATCCCCAACTGCTGCTCTCCATCAGAGGAGGACTTTCAGCCTTGCGCCCTGTTCATCTTCCCATTTCGTTGGGAAACGAAAGATGGGCAATGTACAGTGCTCTTCTGAACTGCTCCTGCCTCTAGTGTGGTCTGTAGGCTGCTTTCTTCCCCCAGTAAAAATTATGCAACATAGGAAAGAAGAGGTGTTTCAGCAGCCTGAGCCAAACAGGAGGAGGAGCAGGTTTAACCTGGCACAGCAAAGTGGAAACACAGAACCAATTTCTATCAGGAGTGACCACAGTGGTCCCATATCATTGGGGGATTTTGTTATTTACTTCCCTGGATTAGTGCATTCAACTATCAAGACAAACATCTTGAAATATTTTTCTTCACAGTGGACAATCTAGAAATCTCACAGAAGGAAAACCACATATACAGCTAAATTCAAATTTTGACATTCTCTGTGTTTTGGCCACAAAATACTAATTTCACAAATCATTCATGCCCTACTCATTCTGCTGGAAATGTATTAAAAATTCTTTAATAATAATTTTCACACACTACATCTGTGAAAACCTGCTATACAAGCGTTATTTCCTCTTAACAGACATCTGACAACTTCGCTCAACAAATGCACCCACACAGAGTGGGATATTATCTATATGCTTTACATTCATGAATTCCCTAGAATACTAGGAAATAGCTACTTATATAAACAGGTTCCCAATATCACCTTGTCACCACACACTTCTGTCTGCAAAGTAGAAATAATGATTTGCCTTTATACAGTACTTCCAACTATAATAAAATTTGCTGCTTGTAGAGTAGTAGCTGTGTCTTTACATTTGTTCAGTGTCTTGCAAATGTAAAAAAAATAAAAGTACTGTCATTAGAATAAGTTCAGCCTCTCAGACAAATAACATCTGCTAACAAGATGCCCCTACACTACAGATGGCACTCGCTTCCAAACTCAAACTACCGTTATAAAATATGTCTATTCAGAAGTTAATGAATATGTGGTCTTCTGTGTCTGTTTTAACTTCAATGGGGATCACTTGAGATTACACAGGTTTCCATCTGATGAAACAATGTGGTCTCATCACATTGTACTTGCTGTGTTCCAGAGTGAAATGCTTTTATGTGCCTGAAGAAAGTGAGAAACAAAAATGCACGCACCATTGCAGAGACCAGAAAGATAGATCTGAGCTACAAAGGACTCAAATTTGAATCCAATCTTTTGCTGGCCCACAACTCATCACCGGCAATCAGAATAGCTTATGTCATCAACCTCTTTAATTAAAAAAATAAGATTAAAAGGCCAGCTTATCTTCCTGAGTTCCCATCCTGGGAAATCTAGGCAACCTTCAGAGCCCCCAGAGGATCTCTAAGGGCTCCTCCAGGGCTGCTGCAGATGAAGAACCTCTGTAGCTCAGCAGCCTCCTGCATTTGGCGGAGTACCCTGCGGACAGCTCGCAAAATGGATTTGTCCTCTGATGTAGGCATGCCCCTCCTATTGGCTTCAAGAAACAAAGGAAACCTACTTCTTTCTCCTCTGCTGGAGCGTGATGTGAATTTGTTACGGAAAGGTTCTTCCGTGCAGGGTCCTGCAGACAAAAGGGCAGCCAGGCTGAACCCCCTGGGTAAGATCTGCACCGAGGCTTTCTGTCAGTGGGAGATGTGGGGGTGGAAATATCACCTGATGCTCCTGAAAAATTGACCTAAAGGGATACCTATCACGAGGCTAGCCTCCACACTTTTCTAAACATCTTGGAAACATTGACAGTATAAACACTATCAGTGTACAAAGACAGGTTGACCTTAGGTGCAACGACAGGGGTATGTTGTAAGCTTTCCTTGCCACTGAACACCCCGTTTGCTCTGGTACGGCACAGGAGAGTGCAGCGCCACGGCACGGTGCAGCAACGATCAGGTCTGGTAAGGGCATCCCCAAGCGATGGTCAGCCTGATTTCCTCGGGACACATGGGAGTACCCCATGGTTAGACCTATCTGTCCCCTCATCCTGCCCAGTCACTTTTGAGCCTGTTGCCTGGGTTCAACCAAGCCAAGAGGTAGAATAAAAGTGTGCCTATAAGTTTTATGAAAAGAAGTGGACAGGAAGATGCAAGAACTTACTAGTGCCAACCGAGGCAAAAGCTAATGAGATCTATCTCTCAGCCAGCAGAGGATCCACACAGGAAGGAGCTATTGGAAACCAGGCTTCATTATTTCTGGTGCTCATGGAACTATTTGTTTAATCATGTTTTGTATTCATAAAGGATTTCTATGCAAAAAGACATGCTCTTTTGCAACATGCCCATCTTTATGAAATCCTCACAATGGCTGATTGTATTATTTAATGTGCTCACATTCAACAGTTTTGGATTCTACACATAATATCTTCCCATCAGGCTGGTGACTTGCAGCTTTTTAAGTTTGGCCATTGCCGATTCATCAGCTGTCTGAAGCAGTCAGCTCTGCTTTGGTTTTTGTGACTTCAGTGCTAAAAGCTGGACCCATTCTAAATACTGAGATTTATGAAACAGCAATGCCATCCACAAACAGGGATGCGGGGGGAACAGAGGACATTTCTAATCCTGAGTTTCCTTTTTTTTTTTTTCAGTTGTCAAGAACATAGAGAAAATCCACCACCACCATCAAATCTATGTTATGCATAAGTACAGGAAATGAGCATACCACAAAACCCAAATACCCCAATGGCCTAGGTGGCCTGTGTAGTACCCCACTCCACTTCTCTCCAGAAGGGAGAAATGCTCTAACACAGTAAGGGAAAAGACAGCAGAGTGCTTTTCCCTGCCCACTAGGTCCTGGTATCCCACAATGCTTGAAAATATTTGCCTGAGCAAGAGGGATGGAGCTGAAGATCAGATGGTCTATGTGAGATGATTCCCAGTTTGGGAGTGTCTGCACCCAAAGTACTTAACAAAATGTGTTTGGCCAGAACCTGTGACATTTTCTTACTCTATAGCCATTGTGGGTTTTTTTTTTTACAAAAGACGGGAAAGAGGTAGAAGTGTGTCCTGAATAAATTGTAATATGGGTCTTGAAATACAAAATATAACAAGCTCCACGCTCTTTTCAGATACACGGGCTTTCTTCTTCATAGGTCACTGACCCTACTAGAGGAGTTAGTCTTAACCCTCTGCCAGTGCTTAACTGGCATGCCCAGCAGAATGCTACATGGTCCCTCAGGCGCAGGAGTCCCCTGGGGCAAGGTAATTTTTAGCCAGGGAAAGCTCAGCAAAAGTATTCAAATAGCACAGACCTGCCCAGCAGAGACCTCGTTCTTTGCCTGGAAGGCTCTTGGAAGACACGGCTAACTGGGTGAGTGAGAGTTACCTCATTCCTGATATGGGAAAGATTTGCTAATAAGTGGGAACTGACGTGAGTTATGTGGTGGTAGCAATGAGATGTCTCAGTAGGTTTGAGCAGGTCCCTTGCTTGTATGCATTCCCTGGTCAGCAAGGAACGGCTTACTCACTGCAGCCTCCAGCAGCACATAGACCACAGGTCTCCGCCTCCCCGCTCTCCCACCCAGGCCCTGAAGGAGGAAGAACTGTTACCTGCTCTGACCTCAGGAGCATCCCTCATGTGAGGTTTGTGAGGAAACCAACCAAGGCAGCAATGCAGCGTAGTGACATCTCACCAAAGAGCTAAGTGGCCTTGTACAGAGCTGCAGAGATCTCTCCTTCCAGCATCATGCTTTCGTCATGACACCAGACCTGGTGACATTGCTGCAGCTGATCAGCAGCATTTGGGCAGCAGGGCTATTCTGTGCTCCACCACCCTCCACCTAGCAAGGCTGCAAGGTGTGACTGTGGGGACACTGTTCACCCCTCAGCCATCGCCATCTTCAAACTGCAAGGCATCGGAAAATGCTCTCTCGGATGACTCCTTGGTGAAGACATTGTCATGCTCTGAAGACGTTTTAATGACAGATTTTCCCTGCAATATTCTCCTCTGTTCTAGTTTTTCTTAGTTTTGCAATCCTGGGTATTTTGTAAGGTTTTCTGTAAAAGTCACCACCAGGTAAAATTTTAAGCAAAGGCTTCAGTAGTCCACACCAATCCATCTTTTGGACAGACCTTCATCCCAGACACTGCGGGCAGCTGAGGGGAGTTGCTGGGAGAGGCCATCAGCACCCACCCACGGGCTGCTGAACCAGAGCTCTACGAGACAGTGCCTGTCTGTAAGGTGCTGCTGTGGTTTTCTCACCAGATAAGTGGATTATTACCCTGGCTTGCAGCTGCTCCACAGAAATAGGTCAGCCTCAGGAATAAGCTTTGCCTTCCCCTATTTGGCATCAGAACCACTCAAGAGGAAAAGGGGCTGTTTGCAGGGTCCTTGTCCAGGGACCATTAAACTCCTGAACAACAGGTGGCTTCTGTCAGTGTCTCTTAAAGAAGGAAATATCCTTAAAGTCACCGCCTGTGGTTTTCATTGTATTAGATTTAGGTATGTGTCCCATAGCGGTGAGATATTTTCTGCATTTATACTTGCTCAGCCCTGGCTGAATTCATTCTGCTTTGAGCGAGGGAGACATTTGTTGGTCATTCATGGGTAGCACTTCACTTAAGGGGCACCTGGACCCCCCCTACCTCTGCCTCTCATTCGCTTTTTGGGTGGAAACTCCTGTGCTGAGGGAACGTGAGGGTAGTGATGATGCTTAGACGTGCCAAAATGGGAGCGAGAGGGGTAGAGCCTGCACATGGCCTTACCTTCCCCACATCCAGCAAAGGTGACTCTGAAGTGAAGGAAGAACCTCAAGCAGGCTTGGAGGAGGTTGTTTTGGCCCACGCTGTCCACATACTTGGCAGCCAGCTATGTGGGCTATAGCACGGCACGTCCACTCCACGCAGGAGACAGCACACTGAAAAAACTGTTGCCCGCTGTGGTATTCCTCCAGCTTCCCAAGTGAGTCCTGCAGCAAGCTGCCATCTCATTTTCTTCTGGTTTTCCCAGTCCACCAGCTCAGTAACTGCAGCTAACATCCCAACGCCAGCCACCTCCCCTCTCTCCTCACCCACCACATATTTGCACCTTGAACATGTGCTTAGCCCAGATTTCGAAGTGGGGTTGCAGGCTGAAGTAAAAGGGAACTACCGTGTAATACCAGCAATGCGAACTTTAGATCTAAGTCTCACGTCAGCCATACCTACCATCAGCAAAAAAAAAATATTAATAACCTGTAGAACTGGCAAGAAGAGCAAAACCACTGAAATCAAGGATATGCAACTTAGCTTTGACATAAAGATTTCTCTATCCCTCATGCCCTTTCCATGCCATTATACCTCAGCTGATGACTTTGCAGCACAGAAAACTTGTGAACTTTTCATTATTGCTTTTATTTTTTTTCTCTCATTCCTCTGCACATCTGCATTGTGGTTAAAATCACTGAAAAATATTAGGATAAAAGCCTTTTCCCATTTTATCTGGTACGGCTGGAGAAAGACACAGGGAAAGTCTTACAGGAAACATTCTTCTTGTAAGAATTCCAGACCAAGAAATCAGCGTAATTTCCCATTATTTGGAGAGTTTATCCAAACAAACCCTTTCTGCACATTTAGCTCCCACAGGCACTTATGCAGTAAGGGCCTAATCGTCAGCTGGTGTAAACTGGCTGAAGTCCATGAATTTTTAAGGAGCTAATCCAGTTCCCCTCGGCTGAGGATCCATCCGTTGGATGCTCGCCCCGCGTACCTGAGCTGCTCTGTGTGAACGGAGAGGCTCTGCGCACCGTTTTCCCCAGTGAAACCATACAGGAGGCAGACGCCGGGAAGCCCACCCCTCCCCGCCTGTCGCGCAGCGGCAGGTCTAGGGATATCTATCATGCGAGTCCGCAAATTAATTCGCCTCTTGCAAAAGGACGCGTGCTGTGGAGTCTGCCACACGCGGCGGTTTCTGGAGCGGCACGGCAGATTTAGAGCAGGCTTCACTGAGCCCCCGTTTCCACGTCCCAGTAACCACATGCTGGGGAGTGTGGGAGAGCCGCAGGTGACTGACCCCGAAGAGCATGGCAGAAATTCGCCCCCAAAGGCTGGCAGCTGAGCGGGGCCCGAGCCCAGCTGGAGCAAGCAGCCGAAGGAAGGAGGACGAAGCTGCAGCAGCCCCGGGAACCACGCCGCAGCCGGCAGCCTGCCGAACAGGTTGCTCCCAATAAAAGTGCTTCGCCACTGGATTGAGGCGGCGGATGAATTAATTGTGCCATTTCCATGACATTCTGCTGCAGCCTAAACGTATTAATAACTGCTCATCCCCGAAACAGCTTTTTCCTCCCACACGAGGGGGAAAAATATCCATCTGAATTTTTTAGATTATGTGACAGGCTTGCAAACTGTTGTTAACTTTATCATTTGGGATATGGATTAGACTGCAGCACATTAATTTTTCGGGAAGTAAGAGCTGCCTGTTCATCTCTTTTCTGTTATGACATCTGCAGTGAAAGCACGATGGGGGCCAGACAGACAGTGAGTAATAGACTAGAATATGAAGTTTGGTAGGGGAAAAAATGGCAAGGTTTGCTACGGATATAATTGAACCCATTAAGCAAAAAATAAAAAAAACAGTCAGTGGTCCTTTAGCAGATATCGCTTTTAATGAAATTGCAGATAATGAAACCTGCCAGTTAAAAGCGATTATCAATTCACATCTATTAAAGCTGGCACAGAAAAGTCAAGCAAAAACCGATCCTGCAATTGAAGACATTTTGCTGGAGTCTCCAGGGCTTTGCAGCCACCCCCCCGCTTGCTCCCCACCTCTTCAGCCCCCACAGAGGGGACACACGCACACTGCCTCCCCCGGAGCCAGCCTTGGGCACGCAGGGTTTTCTCCCACTGCTCGCCTTTCCCTCCTGCATGATGGACTTGCCTGCAGGGCCACGTGGCCAAAATGGTGGGAAAGGTGAAGGGCTGTGATTTGTGAGCCAAAAGAATTCATGAAACATTAAAGAGAGCCTCGCCGGCATCCTAAATTGTTAATGTAAACTCTCCAGCTTTGCAGAAAACATATTCCCGTTGTCATTTTCATTCCCCTTTGGACTGTTATCCTCCAATTATGTGAACAGTGACACGTGCACAATTATATGGCACAAAAAGTGTGAGGCTTAGGTACTTAAGTTTGGCCCCTTAATGCCAACGGGCAAATCTATTTACATTATTTATATTTAATATGTAAAGGTCAGTGTCCATGAACTTCTAGAGTGAACTTGGCCAAGTCATGACAGTATGGTAAGCCCGTATTTTATTTTAACACTTAATGCCAAAGACAAATCAACTACAGGGCACAGGGCTCTCTGCCACTGTGGGTGCCACCCCTCAGTCTTACCACCCAGCTCCCCAGGGACCAGACCTGCTGTCCCAAATCCTCCAGGATTTCACTCCTCATCAAGGTATGCTTGCCTGTGCCTGGATGCAGTAAAATTCAGCACATGTGGCTAAAAATGGCTCACAAACATTTAGTCAAATCAAATTCAGCTAATTCATGCTGAAGGTGTTCCCAGGCCCTTTTTAATTCATATTATGTAAACAATCCCAGCAGCGACTTTTTCCTTTGTTCCTATTAATTCACTGGGTGCGTGCGTGCGCGAGAGGCAAAGATTTATGTCAGGAGTATTCACGTAGTCTCCTTGTCATCTCTTTGGTTTCCCCTTTTCTATTTGTAAAGCTATCCCTGGCCTAGCCCTGATGCAGAACAATGCCATGTGGGAACAAAGGGATGGCCGGGTGCCGGATCAGGCCATTGTTCTGCCGCGCTCGGTGCCCATCCCTGCCAGCGGCCGAGACCAGCTGCCTCGTAGGACAACACAAGAAACCCCCCTTAATGAACTATCATGGGATGATCTGCCCATAGGGGAAGTTTTTTCTTGCTCCTTGTCAGTTAGCTGTTTCCCAACAGCGTGAAGCATGAGAGTTTGCATCCCTTATATTTTTTTTAATCTAGTCTAATGTAGTTCTCGTTATCCATACAAATGTCTAGTCCATTTTGGATCCTGCTAATCTCTTGGGCTCAGTGGTATTTTGTGGCAATAAGTTCCCAGGGTTAATTAAGTGTTGTCTAAAAATATTTCCTTATCAGTTTCAGATCTTCTTTTTTCCTTTTGTGCTTCCTTATCGAGTGACTCTCGCTCATGAATTTTGAAAAACTGGCTAAATGAGATCATCTTTTGTAACCTTTTCAGTATTTCTCATTGTCCCCCCAGTCTCCCTCCTTTTACTTCTCCCTAAACAGAAACAGTATGCACCTTTTGGCCTCTTCTTGTGAAAAGCCCTTTCCAGGACTAGGTCACACCCCTTTTTTATGTATAATACTGGCAACCATCCAGTCCGTTCATACAGCCCGACCCCAAGAGCCTCAAAAAGTTTCCATTGCCATAACAAATAGACCAGACAGCCTCCAAAGGCAAACACCCGCAGTGCCAAGCAATTCAAAAGCGATCCACCAGGTTGGACAGCATCCACCGAGGATCGATTATCATTCGTTTGGGATGGCGGAGCTCAAACCCATCAGAATCAACAAGTTTGCAGAGAACTTGCAAAGGAAGCAGCCAGAAAGGTAAAGCTGTCTACGCCCGTCGATAAATCCAACGGGCTGGTTCGCCCAGCTCTCCGTTGGTCACGCAGCCCCTCTGGGCCGTGTAATTGCTGCCTTATCAGAGAGATACGAGCCTGCCCGTCGAACAGATGCAAGTTTCCCCTGCTCTCGTTCAGCTGGGAACCCGCTCAGCGAAGCACAAATAAATCACAGGGAACTTGCTGTCATTTCTCCACCTTCCCGCACACCCTCCGCCGCTGCCGCCTGACTGGCTCGAGCTGGCGTAGTTTTTAAATGAAATCTGGGAGACTGGCATCAACAGCCTTGCCTAATTTTTAGCTAATACCTTGGTGGGTTCTGCGTTCGCATCTGGCCGGCGCCGTCATGCTGAGCCTGATGATAACAGGCTGCTGCTCTTTCTGAGCAGGAAGCCGGGGTACTGCTACCGACAGCCTAAACAGAGGCTTGTTCCAAGCACAACAGCACATCGCAGCCAGCGAAGGGTCTGCGGCGCGGGACTTCTCCCAAGGCATAAAANNNAAAAAAAAAAAAAAAAAGAAAGAGAGAGGGGGGAGGAGAGAGAGAGAGAGAGAGAAATGTGTTAACTGTGCTAACAGTGCCAAGTAATATGCTTCGTTAAAAATTTAATCACCTGCAAGTGCAAAACAAGTGCAAAGCAATCATGTTGTAATTAGCACAGCAATTAACACCTCCCTTTTCGATAGCACATGCATCCTAGGAAGTGCATGATTGCAAGTGTTTATGCTGCTGACAGACTAAGTTCCTATAGAGAGGAAAAAATTGCTTAAATAGATTTTTTTTTTCCCCTTGTCTTTTTGGCATTTGCGCTGTTATGTGTCCATGAAACCTCAGCTCCAGCTGCCATGTTGGTGTTGTGTGAGCGCTGCTCCATTGCATAGCGTAACTAACAACTACGACTTGATCTGGAGCCTCCTGAAAGATGGCTGCGAAACTCTAGAGCCCGGCTGTGAAACAAAGACCTAAGTATTAGAATTACGAGATGATTTTTTGCAGACTACCACTTGTCAAAGAGCAAGCACTGAGCCTGCACTGCGATCATAGGCTCTGGGATGTTACAGCAAAGGGGACAGGACAAACCGGAGCTGCGGCTTCAGGATGGGTCTGTAGCTAAAATGCACCCAGCTCCATAGCACCGAGGTCTTTCTTCGGCGTGTCCCCCCATACAAATAACCACTTGTCCTCAAAGGCTGTGCTGGAAGCAATTTGATTCAGTTTGATAAACTGGCCGATGCAGAGCTGGCTTGGGAAAACACCCTCCTGCCAGCTATGCCCACGCGATTGCTGCTGCTTTACCCACGCACTGGGTCGTCCGTGCTTGTCTGCTTGTCCGTGCTCTCCTGCCTCTCATCACCCCTAGCAAACCTGGGCTTTGACTGTCCCACTCCCAGTCCTGTCCCTCTGCCAGGACTGGCTGCCAGTTCCTTGTGAGACCATGTGAGGAAGGAAAACTGACTCTCAACATTAGCTTGGAGAAGTTATATAGACTTAAATATTCAAATATAACCCATAAAATACCCTTATTTAGAGGCTGTTCACTTTTAATAAATGGGCTGTGTTTGTAATGGGACACTACGCTCAGCATCCTGGCAGAAACTCAGCGGCTCTCATGGTTGCTCAGTACAGCCAAAGAGCTGGCCTGCGAGACCGGCATCCAAAAGCTGAGCAGCAAAAAGTAAAAGCTATCTTTGAAAACATAAATGGTGAGGCCAGTCTTGATGTTCCTCCCCTCCCAAACACTGAGACTGTTGAAAGGTGTTTCCATCACATGGCTCAGTATTGGGATTCCTAGTTGCCAAGTACTTTGAAGATGTTAAAGCCACAAACAACGTTGTTATTATCAGGTCTGAGCCAAAGTAACAAATAACCCTGCAATAACTAGTGCAACTCCTGAAAAAGTTACTTCCTACGTAAGTTTGCTGCATATCCTCAGAAATTCACATTTTCCACACCATTAATTCCATGAATTAAGACAAAATTGAAGCACAAATTCAGCAATTACCATAGAGCCAAGTAGAAAGCAAGTGAAAACGAAGCTGCGAAAGAGCAGTGGTACCTTTGCTATCCCAATATATTTTCCTATTTCTTGAGCCACTTGTGAACTGAGACAGAAGCCAAGTCTGACATGGTACCAGTTTAACTATAATTTCAGCACAGTTTCTGACAACACTGGGGCCCTACATTCATTCACTGCCCTCCCTCCAGCCAACTGACCTGTGTTTCACTACAGATCTTTGGGTATCCCAACTGTATTTTATTTGAGGTTTTGTTCCCAGCTCTCACTGGCCGGCTGGTGCCATTTTCTGCCTCCAGTGAGCACTTCCTTGGAGCCAAAGGTCTTTGAGATGGTTTTGTCTTTCTCTCTGTTAGGACATGAGCACCTCCTCATATTTTTTTGGCATGGTCTCCCCCATTGCGTTCCTGCCCTTCAGGCTAAACCTGAACCTGCCCCATCCTCCTGAATGCAGTTCAAGCATCCAGGTTTTGATGCTTTCAACTGGCAGTGATGGGCACTTACCTCTATCACACAACACATTTTATATTACCTTTACAAGTGTCCTGTACTATGTGAGCTATAGAGACCTGAAGTGCGTCCCCTCCTTCTGCCTGGGGCTGTGCTGGAGAGGGGCAAGAAGAGGCTCTCGGGATCTGCCACCACCTTTGTGAGAGGTTTGGGGTGATTTCCCTGCCTCTGCTGGAGTTCACCTTCTCAAAGGCATACTGCTAAATCATCCCTGCCAGAGATGACTTACCCCCGAGGCTCATAAAAGTACTTCTGAAGAGCAGTCGTGTTTGTACTTGAAATGCACTGAAATAAGCCATGTGTGAGGGTTGGGGGGAGGGATCCCGAGGAGAATACCCCTGAAATACCAACCCAGGGTCCTCATCTCCGCTGACAGCACATTGCCAATGACACAAGTACAACACCATGCTGTACTGTACATACACACGCATGTTTTTCAAGAAGAAGATCACGTACAATGTGCAGTCAATACCTACATGAATAAAGCGTAGTTGGATTCCCTGGTGCCAAGTCCCTTTCTTAACACTAAAATGGTGTCCATCAAGTAAGGGAAAAAAGGTTGTGTGAGTTGCTTATTAAAATGTTTGCAGCACAGCAGAAAGTTTGATGGGAGTCCCTGTTCTCTTCAAACCATGAAAAGCTGATTGTTATCACTTATAAAAGGTTAGGAAAGCCACTGGGGGTAAGGAGAACCTCATACGCATAGGAAACCACAAGTTAGTGTAACTGCACAAAAGCTCATGGTTCAAAATATATGCAAAATACATCAAAAACCTCTCATCCTGGGAACAAGCAAAACAGTTTACGCCCGTGGGAGGCAAGCACAGGGGGGGAAAGCCTCACGTGGACAAGGGCCACAGCAGAGAAAAATGTCTGGGAAAGGCTAGTGGGCCCATCACTTGCCAGCAGCCATCAGCAAGGAGTTGTTACAGGATCCCACGGCAGCCACATACGTTTGGCTCTGAATGGAGAGGATGGTAAGGCAGTTAAAGGGGCAGACTGGGACCTGGGGTCTGGTCAAGGACGCGATCAGCAGGAAATTGCCTGGTCTGGGAATTGCTCCATGGCGTATGGAATCACGTGTCTCTCACTGGCTTTGGTTGAGTCTGAAAAAAAAGAGCCAAAAAGAGAAGTGTGGCTTTATCCAGTATGAGCACCACAGCCTACAGCCCTGGACTAACCTCCTGTGACTGCTTCCTCACAAGATGGGTCTCTATAAGACAAAAGGACTTCTCAAACAAATCCTTACAGATGGACAACCACCACGGCCAAACTTCACCAGCAGGATTCAGCTGTGTCTAGTGCCTTTGCTCCCTGAATTGTCCAGCCAAACCAAGAGCACCACTATGTCC
The DNA here is from genome assembly GCA_013397275.1 of Burhinus bistriatus. Taxonomy (NCBI): domain Eukaryota; kingdom Metazoa; phylum Chordata; class Aves; order Charadriiformes; family Burhinidae; genus Burhinus; species Burhinus bistriatus. The sequence goes on along the minus strand of VYXH01011489.1, from coordinate 24,030 downwards.
CTTGAGGATGTCTTGGGCACAGTTCTCAGTATCACATTATAGATGTTATACTCATGGCATTCAAAGGGGTGAACGTGGGTGGTGAAAATCACAGGGAGCTATATAGCTGATTCAGTTAGCAAGGCATACGCCTTAAAAATAAGAGATGAGATGGGAAGGAAAGGAAAGTACCAAAGCGGTGAAAGGAGGTAGGAAAGCCAAGAGTATCTGAACTGCAGGTACAAAAGGCTTGGGAGGTATTTAGGAAAGCTAAAATCCTGCTCCATTGACCGATAGAGCAAACTTTACAGATTTTGTGTGCCCCTAGCACACATGAACAAGATCTCAAAGTCTGTGGCTTTGGCTTCCTCTTAGTGGGAACCATGGAGTTTGGAAGGGTAAGACCCCTGCTCCCTCCACTATAACCCACCTAAAATTGACAGGCACTGCTCTCCCACAACTGCAGAAGATAGCTTTTCTCACTGATATTTCTGAGTCTGGAAAGAAAGAGGGTGAAAAACTCAGAGAAAAAAAAAATCTTAATTCCCACTCATTTTGCATATCCAGGTTCCCAGGCACCCATCCCTTTTTTACTAAAGGGGGGGAAGAAATATATTTAATAAAGATCTGGCAGGAGTATGATGAAATAATGAGTAGGATGAGACCATGTTACATAAATTGGCAAGGCTCCAGCTTGTAAATTATTAAAACAAAAGAAAAAGGGAGTTTCCATGAAGACTAACGTAAAAAGCATTTTATAATCAAAAGGCCTGAAACTATGGGGGCTGATGGGAATGTCTAGCAAAACAAGCCTGTTCTGAAGCTTCCAGATGATACATGGAAACTTAATCAGCTCATCTCAGTCAACCTTAAATCAAAGAAAAGACTGATTGGAGGTTCAAAGGGAAGAGTGGTTTTGTGGCTCAAGAACAAGAGCGGGACGCTTTCCCGATTCTGCCACAGATTTCCTTTGAGATCTTGGGTAAGTCACTTACTTGTGTGATATTAAATTTCACAGCTATTGGGTACAATAGTTTGCCTTATATGCATATTCCAATTTGTCCCTGGAAGTGGACTATTACTTTTATATGCCTGGCTCTTTACACCCACACATACCATTCACACAGCACTGTTGCTAACAAGCATGCCTTCAAATATTCTTCTATAATTTTTTCTTCTTTAAAATGTGGAGGAACTCAATATACCTTTATAGCAGTGTTGTCCTACTGAATCAGTGCATAATATTCCTGAAGATCTAACGTTACAACGGTGAGAGAATTCTCTGTAATTTACTGCTATGACATTAATATTGAGTGCTTCCCTCTCAGACAGACACCAAAAAAGGGGAAGTAGCTTAAACGGTTGCAATCTCTCTGCTGTTAAGAAAAGCATCATTTTGCAGTTCACCAGTAACTCTTGCTTCTTCTTTACCCAAATCCAAAATCCAGTGACATTAAAACTGAGAATTATAACATCAAGAGAGACACACATCTCATTTCTGTTGGAACAGAAAATTTGTTACTCAAAATCAAATGCTAATTGGCTCCAGCCTTTTAAACTAAGCAAGCTAAGAGGCCGTGGAGAACATACAGATCTTCAAGGGGAGTTTGCTAACCATATGCAGTTAGAGCCCAACCTTAATGTCTTTTTATCTTCCAGGTTTACAAGCGTATGTGTATGTGTGTGCACATTTCTGAAAGTCTGTTCTTCTGTACACTGAAAATTCAGATGAAAGTCAAGAAGAGGAAGGTTAGATCAGGGAATGAGAACTCCTTTATACTGCTTCCAAGCTCTGCCCTGATGCATTGTGTAACCTTGGGCAAGTCGTTTAACTTGTCTTGCTCATCCATCAGATAGAAAGATGATGCTTATCTGTTGCATGAAAATGAGTTAATTGCTGTTTGCCAACTGCTTTCATCTCTTTGGATGAATCAGATTGAGTCCATATATGTGAGTGTATATAATTCTGCATGTGTATTTTTATTTGGAGCTTGCTCATGTCTTGGAGCATAGCTTCTTCAGGTCAACACTGGTTATCTGCTTGGCAGGGAGCCCCTATTGTACATTTCTGATGTAATGCAAATCAGAGCAATGAGAAACACATAAGTGAAAGGTATTAGTCTTATCATCATCATTAGTTGTTGTTGTTATTATTATTATTATAGTTTCACACTTGGATGCGGAGATAGGACCACTTTAAAAAATATGGCCCCAAGAAAGAAGTCTACTGTTCTTGGGAATAAGTCTCTAAAAATAAAAGGAATGGGAGAGGCATAGGCCTGGAGCTGCCTCTACACAGATGTGTTGATGTAAAGTTTCCCAGGGGCATCACCAGATCCCTAAATGAACTTATTTATAGGTTTTACCACTCAGGAACTGACCTATGCAGGTGCTTGGCCAGTGGGTGGTTCTCGCCAAAACAATAAATCTCCTCCCTCAGGGAGGAGTCACAGTACTCAGGACTTGTTTGATTTTTGGAAACAGAAGGAAATTGGAGTGAAAGGCTCAGAGAGAAATGTTAAGGAGAAATTCTCCAAACTGTAGACACAGCTCTGGAAAGAAGTCCAAGGGCTGTATAACCCTTGGGAGCAAAGTCCTTTTCTCAATCATCAGTGGATGCACTATGGACTGTGCCTTGTCTATGACACAAGGAGCTGATGCTGCTGTTGAAGGATGTGGAGTTGCCTGCAGAGGCCAAAGGGGTCACCACTGCTTTGGGAAGCAGGGCCAGAGTGAGCAGCAGACAACAGCAATCTGGTGTGTTTGAAAGGTATGATCTTTAAATATACATAAGTGTTAACTATAAACTCTTGTTGTTCTTTCATGCAAGACACTCCACCATCAGAGAGTTTCTTCAAAAGAAGCCAGGTTCTCCAGTCCTATCTGACCCATGTCTTTGCTACCGACGCTGCTACCTTTGTTGTGCAGTAACAGTCACTTCTGCCTCTCTGTAGTGGTAGCACCAAAACCACTAGCTCTGCAACTAAGTTTAGGCTCTAGAATAAGGTTTAGCCTAGTGACATTTCTCACCAGAAAGAGACTCAACAGGTAAAAGGACCAAAATCCAGATTTGCTAATATCTCATCTTCTGCCCCAAGTACCAGGTTGTCCTTTCTCTGGGGTGAAATCTTCCAGTATATGTTTGCGTGTGAAAGCACTGCAGAGAAGATGTTCCTCCCCACAGGCGGGCTGCAAAGCTTTGAAATAGCTGCTCTTCCAGTCTCATGGACCACAACAGCAACACAGCACCCTCCATATCAAGGTGTTGACACATCGTGTCTGGACTCATTCCCAGGCCCCATGGTTCTGCCATCCCTCTCTGCCTTGGAGAAATGCACATTTTCAACCCGGTGGCTCTTCTAGTTCCTCCTTCCATAAGACTGAAAGAATGGGGAAGATTTTATCCAGCCTTTCCATTCGTGGTTGAATTTTGCCCGTAAGGACTTGTTTTTTATTCATCCCACACTTTCGTCACACGGAGTATGAAAGACCTAATGGACTGGGATGCATTGTATGTTTATTGGATGAAATAGCAAATGCTGTTAAAGTGTTAACTTGCGTGATTTTTTGTTGTAGATTGCAGTGCTTGTCATTATTTAAGTTAGATTGGTCAGCTCATTTTGTTGTTTCACTCTGCTTGCTTTACTTGCTATTTATTGGTTGACTTATATAATGAGTATGATTAAATTAATAGGTTTTAGAATGCAAATTAGTTTCTACTAGTGTTTATTAGATACATCTATGGATAGGGTTTAAATAAAAACACAGCTTGAAATCAGAATTACAGTGCATTCTAATCTTAATGGATGGCAGGGACCTAACTTGGTCTTTCTTACATTTGGAACATATCTGGAACAACTCTCCTTAGTCCACCTCTTTAGTCCATTCCCTTTAGTCCACCTCTGAAAACCACAAAGGGCAAATGTTGGTGCAAAGTAATTTTATGGTTTTTTACAGGGGCCTAATATTGCTCAGATACAGAAATGCAGCTCTTAGTGAAGTGATCAATTTTGGAGGGCTAAAGAGGACTTACTGTTGTAAAGGCTCCACAGAAATGCTAATTAAACACAAGCTTCCAGCACAGGTTAGAAAATCCAAAGGAGAGCAGCAGAAGATACTGGTTACAGTGGCATTAAATAATTCGAAAGATGCACTTTCCCATGCTGCCTGTGCCTCCAACTGCCTTTTTTCTTGCTAGTACGTTTTGTTCCTGCTCCTTTTTTGTAAGCGACCATTAACTGACTCCATCACACATGCATTTCAGTCCAAACTATTTTGCGGCAGCAAAAAGGTCAGTAATATTAAAAGGGGTGACTGCTACAGGTGAGGGACACCTGCATATTTCCATGTTTGCATATAGTCATCCATTATTAGTGGTGATGATTCTTGACTCCATGGAGCTCTTGAGAGTAACGCTCATCTGGCTCTTCATGCTGGAAGGCATCAGGAAGAAGCAGTCTTCCCAAAGTATCTTCACAGTTGTTCTCAGTTATTGATATGATACCAGGTCTATCAGGATTTCAAGGAGGGTCATCCTGGCTCATTATACCAAACCAGACCCTGTCCTCCACAAAATCAGCTCCCCCGTTCACAGCGCAACCACCGACATTGAACCAAAAACTATGAAGTTTCCCTTGCGCTGCCCTGCTCATGGGGGAACTGAGTCCTTGCTCCTGGCTTTCCCTGTCCCTGCCACCCTTGCCCTTTCACACAGCCACATCTGCCCGGATGGTTTTTCTTCACAGTGCATTCTGCTCCTTTAAAAGCAATTACCAGGGGAATGTTAGTGATGCAAACTTGTTTAAACCTGAGAACGAAGTTAAGTCAGCTTTGTAATTAATTGCCTCATCACTGCAGTCATCCTTCAGGAATGCTGCGCTGCTGGTTCACGATCAAGTAAGAAAGGGCCAGATCCCCAGCAGAGATCTCCCAAAGTCAACGAAATCACGAAGCTCCACAGCAGGTTGGGTCTGACCCCCAGAGAGGAGAAGAGGGAAAGGTGTCATCAACCCCCCAGCACCCCAGCATGTGGAGGTGGGCAGGGGTGTGCTGTGAGAGCGTCCCGTGCACCACTGGTTTTGTCCTTGGGAAAGGACTGGTTTCCCCAAGGCACAGCCTCTGCAGACATCCCCTGGGGTGCTGCATCATGGCAGGACCGCTTTCCACCGGGTCAGGTGCCGCAGAGCCCTCCAGGGCTCACACTCATCCCTGCTGAGGGAAGGAGAGACTCTAAGCAAGGAACCCACTAGCAGCACGCGAAAGCTAATGGAAACAGCATGGGACTGAAAAACATGTCATTGGAGGCCTGTCTAGAGACACCAATGGATGATGCAGATGGATGGTGGTGGGACCTTCTCCCTCAGTACCTGCAGTAAGAACTAATGAAGGCAAAGCTGGCTGAAGCCATAAAACTCCAATTACAATTATCTTCTTTCTATTCGCATCTAAATGCACTGTGGGCGAGCATGTTCAGAAGATGGTTTTACACAAACGCTGTCTTGTTGGGGCTGGTCTCTTCTGTGCATAGGAAGGGGAGGAGGAGGGAAGAAAAAGGAGAACCAAATTCTCTAAGAGTGACAAGAAAATGAAGGGAGAAGAAGAAAGAAAAAACCAGTAAGTAAGAATCCATAGCATGGAGGGAGCTGTGCCTACAAGGAGGGAGCAGAGAGTGATGGAAAGGGGTACCAAACTGGAAGTGACCTGGACAGCTTTTGGATCAGCTCACGGCCATCTCTCCAGCCTTTGTACCTCTTAGAAGGCTGCTGTCCCTTATGGAAGAAAAAAGGACTGAAGGGGAGATAGCTATTTCGGCTAAGAGCTGCTGTTAATATTTGTGGCTACTTTATAATTGCTAGTTACACTCCAATTAAAGAACTACATAGAGGAAAAGACCAGGGTCTAAATTAAAGGTGAGCTGAATGATGTGACCAGTATAAACCTCAGCACAGGTCCTGCGCAGATAGTAGCCCAGGACATATAACGTACCTACGTCTGCCAGTGACCAATGCAGCCCCTAGATCTGATTCCTCTGGTGAAGAGAAGACACCCTTGCATGGATTTCTGGGCAGACTTTCCACTGCCAGGGGAAACTGGTGTGCTTTTGCCAGTTCTCCTATGTAGCTGTGAGCCAGTGCAGACACCAGTTTGCAGTGCCTCTCCCACACCGGCAAGCAGCTCTTCGGCAGGGATCTGGGGGAATTCTAGCACAAGGAGGTAGAAAAGGCAATCAACGCCTATGATAAGATACACTCCAGCAAACTCTTTATAATTTTTCTCACTGGGTTGCAGATGACCTAATAGGCTCTTTTCCCATCTCTAATTTCTATGAATCTGCAATTGTATTATTTATATCATATCTTGAGGGTTTCTTCAAGAGTAAATGATGTAATTATACCCTGCACCATAACATTTCAGGATCCAGTGTAATAGGACTAAATATGTAATTATGTGGTTAGTAAATGTAACAGTACAAAACTCAAAATCTATATCCATGTACTGTAGCTTCTTAAGAAGAATTAGTTTCCTGTTATGTACACAGCAGATGTAATGTAATTATTGCTAACTGAAAAGTATCACCAGACATTCATATGATACCAACAAAAAATGCCCCTCCAGCCAATTCTTCATTCAAACATATGAAAATGAGAGAGTTCCCATAACTCTATCTTATCAGTGAAGTCTAGGTACGTACATTTGATCCTCTGCATATCAAATCAATACTTCTCAGGCTTATAGATACACAGAACCCACAAAGAATACACATGCATATGTAAAGTGAAGGGTCAGATTCACCTCTGGTATTATTTCAGCAACTTCAGTTGAATTACAAGATGGCAGAAGACAGACCATTATGCAACCTGTGTGGATTACGGTTGGAGTAAATAAAACTGCCCCTTGACATTTATACAACACTGTGTGACAAAAAGAAAACAACATGAAAAGAACCACAGCCCCGTGCTTAAGGAGCTAATCCTGGACGTGGGAGAGATGGTTTCTACTCAGAGGTTTGCCACAAGTTTCACATGTGAAAAAAGAAAAAGAAAGAAAAAGAAAGAGATGAAAAGGGGAAAAGGAGAAGGAAGTGGGAGGGGGAGGGGA
>VYXH01011489.1:0-16905 GCA_013397275.1 Burhinus bistriatus | reverse complement strand
AGGGGAGATCGTGATCGTGGGCCTTGTCTGCAAGAGGACAGCTTACCAGTAAAAAGTGTGATTTTGCACAGGCTGCATTCACCTAGCACAAATGCCCTTTAATTTCAACTTAAACCTAAATGTGAAATTGGCCTAGCTCTAGCAGAGGAAAGCGCCTTCACTAAATTATTAATAACGCTAGTTTAAAAAAATTATTTGAAGTGATGTGACAGCTCTAGCTTTAGAAATCACACCTGGCTTGGGATTCCCCTTCCATTAAGTAAGGCGGCTACCCACTGGTTGAGTGGGTACGGTGGGAACCCTCTGGTTAGGGGCTTCATCTGCAAAATCAGACGGTGAAGAGGGAGGGCCCACTGAGCCACATGTCCCCTTGTACCAGCCCTGCTGCCTCTTGGTGGAGGGGTGACTTCTCACAAGGGACAATATGCCAGAACCTAAAGAAATGCGAGTGTTGTTTTCCTGTGGAAACTGTACTTTCCAATTTTCCAAGTATAAAAACAGATGATACTTCAAAGGAGGGTTTTATTGCTAAGCAAACATCCACCAGGTTTTCAGCTGCTACTGACACCAGGCTAAATACATCCCTCGGCAAATATATGCTTACATCCCCACACGTATATTAGACCTATACCTAACAGGGAATAAAAGCCTGGTAAACTTTCCTTGCCATACACTACACATTGTCCCAGCAAGCCACATTTACTGTACACTAGTACGTGTTTACAGCAATGTCATAAAATTTAGCCATAGGCATGACAGAAGACAGTCACAGTGGAAGTGTCAGTCATGCTGGATGCACCAGGAGGATATTAAACCTGTGTGAATCTTGTATGTCACGTAAACACTGAATGGCCCTCTTTCAGACTTTGTCCCTGCCAATTAAATCTACCACGGCCTTACTCAAAACGTCCCCTTTGATGAAATCAGACTCCCAGGGGCATGGGACCCCTTCGTTTTGTATTCAGATCTTGGACACAAGAAGATGCGTGCTCATACTAAGAGGTGTTCAGGAACCTCAGTGTTGCCTAAGAATATTATCTTGCTCCTTAGAAGCAATGTGAACCAGCCACCACAGGTGCCCAGGTACTAGACTCCCGAGCTTTAAGACCATAACAGAGCTCTGAACTTTGTTGCGTTCTACTTTCCTTTACACTTCTTTGCAAAATTTCCATTTACCACAGGAGGATAAATAACATACCAACCCTGCCATGGAGGGACAGTTTGCCTGGATGCCTTAAAGAACCGTACTGTTCTTGCTTGCATTCTCTACAGTCAGTGATGACTTCTACTTCATATGGCTGAACCATTAAGATAAAGGTTAACGTGATGTGCTGTAACAATGTGTAGTTGCTCCACTTTGAGCTGAAATACTTGGTCATATTTCCCCCCACCTCATATTTCTGTCATGCTATTGGCACAGGAAGCATCAGCTTTGTAGTCACAATTACATGAGAACTAAGTAAACTGCAGAAATTTGTAAACTGTTGCATTGCTAAATTAAATGCTGTTTTAACTAACAGTTAATAGTGTTTACTGCTGTGTAATAGTAATTTTCATTTTTTACTGTATCTAATGACTTTCTGATGACTCAAATTCTCTGTAGGGATACCAAATCATTACATTAAGGATGAGTGATTTTAGTATGCAATGACTGATCAGTACAATAATATGTAGACTCATGCTTCAGCTAGTAAATTAAATCATTTACACCAGAGCGTTTGTCAACCAGAAGAGTTCTATTACACTGCTGCATTCTAATGTAGAGTCTGCTCAAAATAAAACACATGCTATATTAAATCTGTGCTACTTTACATACAAAACCCTTACGGAGCAAGGGTTTATCATATAGTAAAGCCAAGGAGAAGGACTGGTTTTCACACAGAGTAGTTAAAACCAGAAATGTTGTCATTAATTTGCAAAAGCAACATGGGCAACATACAGGTATGAGCCTACTAAGTTGCATTAGGCATCCAAATATCACTTGAACATTTCATTTGGTACTAATGGGACATATGGGAGTGAAAAGGGTCACAGCCGGAGTTTGTGAATTTTCAGATAAACATACCGGTCAGCCAGCATCAGGACTTGATACGATCACCAGATCATCCCCAGCCATGAAGAATAAAAGGGCAGTTTACTTTGGGATACAAACACTTAACAGGTCTGCTGAAATTGAGGGGTAGAATGTCTCTTTGGTGAATAGCTCATCACAGTCTTATTTTAAGAGACCAGATCAATTCTTTGCTTGAATAGGTCTTAAAACGCAACCTCTCCTAGCATTTAGCACAGTTTCCTAGTGTAGGCTTTGATCTGGGCCCAATAATTATTTTGATGTCAAAATGTTCAGAAGAACTGAGAAGATGTTTTAGTGCTTTAGTGTTTTAGGAACTTGTTGGTTTAGTGTTTTGCTTGAGATAGCGAGGGCCCTAATTTCCAGTAACATGAAAGTGCTAGAGTTTCCATTCACCATAATTTAAACAGAAGGTTCTCTACTATTTGGAAAAAATCAGACCCCAAAGACTCAAGGTTATCTCCCAAAGGCCCTACACTAATGTTAAACCATTGACTCCATTGACTTTGACCCAGTCACGCTCATGTAAATACATACAATGAATCAGAATCCCAGTTTCTATCAATATGCAATAATGCTAGCCAGAAAATACTTGCAGGGACATAATGTTTCCTTGGATAAATTTTCCCTGTTGCCTTGTGACACATCCTGTGACACACTCAGGAGAAAGCCTTGGAGGACAGTAGGAGATGCTGCATCATGTTTGCTGAGTTCATCTCCCAGACGTGGCAGTTTTACTGTCAGAGAAGGACTCTGAACTTATAATGGGAGAGAGTCGTGACGAAGGGAAAGGCTCGCTTTCTGAACATATTTAAACCCACATGAATATATTGCTTTTCAGGAACTTAATGACTCATTGGATTTTTACCCTTCACAAAACCAGTGATATTTTGACTTGTGAAGTCTTCATCGTAAAAATGCTTTCTGTGCTACCGCCTAAGTGTTAGGTTTCTCTGGTAAGAGCTAAAAAGTCAAGTTATCAGAACTAGTTTACGACTTGGCATGCTTCACTGAAAGGCACTTATTGGACAAGAGTCCAAGTCAACAAGTCTTCAGTGATGCCTTAACACCTAATTCAGTGGGCATCTCCTGCACAAAGCATGAGCCCACATCCATAGTTCCACACGACACATCTGAGTATAACATACGCTTTCTCCTCAGCAAGACCTTCCATATGAGCCACCTCGAGTGAGATTGGCCCCTTGAATCCTTTGTTGTTGTTGTTTGCCTAAGCATCCTTAAAAAAAAAAAAAAAAGGCATAGCAAATGGGTTTGAGCTTTTTGTTTAAAATATAAGAGTGTTAAAATGTCCTAATAATCTGGAGGCTTGCCAGTTTGTAGGCAGGCACTAAGTGAAGCTTAATTTTTGCAGAGAAATCAAATATTAGCAAGGGGAACATGAACACATACAAAAAGACTGCTCATCTGGCCAACATCTGGTTTGATGGGGCCATTATTTCAACAAGTTCTTACAGGCAGTTTTTTGTTGTTGTTGCTTCCTCCCAGAGCAGCAACAAACTAGTAGTAAGGATTAAAATTTCCATATCATTCACACACACAGAGTCCTGCTGTACAAGTTGCCCAGAACTCCTAATACTTCCCCTTCCCCTTTTTTTTTTTGTTTGTTTGTTTAAAAAACACTATTATATTTCAATAGATGGGAAGGGAAAGTAAGAAGAGCAGTTAAAATTGTTACTTTCCAGCACATTCTTGCATTACAAGTTATGACAGTGTTTATTACACGTGTTTAAAGAAAGAGCTAGAATGCAAACTTGAAAACACTTCCTCCAAGTGTAGGTTGGAAGGTGAAACCAGCCATCTTAAGACTCGATGGCTCTCAGTTTTATTGCTGTATGTGCAGACGTACCTGTGCTTGTTTCCAGAACCACTCTTCTCTCTCTCAAGACAGTGGGAAGTGTGTACCTTCCTAGGTAAAGTGGAAGCCAGCACCAGTCCTGTGGCTCAACTGAGCCTGTGATAGCCACACGTGCTCTGCTGGATGGTCTGTATCTACCAAGTCTGCCAGTGCTGCAAAACTTTCAACAGCTTCAAACATCAGCCATGCTCTCAAAGTCAGTCAGCTACAAGGAAGCAACCAACCACCCTTCACATAAAGAAAAAGCATAAAATCCAAGAATAACCTGAGTTATAGATTGTAAACAGAAAGCAAGCAATGCTGGAGCACATGTGTATGCAAAAATGAAAATGAGAGGTTTATCTCCACCACTGCCTTGATTAATCTGCTTTTCATGGTAATGCCATTTCTTCTGCTTGTAGCACCACCTGTCCTTATGTTGCTTTTCCTCTCCGACATGGCTATGACCATTTCTGAGGTTTCCCTAATGCATAAGTCAAAGTTATGGTTACGCTTGCCCAGAAGCAGTTGTATGGTAAGTATGGGCATCCATTTACTACAATCAAGGTGTTCCACACAACCCACAAACACAAAGGGTGACAAACGCTGGTCTGTCTTGCTACAAAAGCTCAGGACTCCAGCTTAGATTTGAACCGAAGCTCCCATCTTCTATCTCAAGCTCTCATCTCACCCAGAGCAAACCCCTCAGCTCATCATGGAGTGACGCAGACCACGTCACATTCCCTGCACGTGATGCAGCCTGGTCATCAGACCTCTGAGGCAGAGGGTCTGCTCACCCCTGGGCTCAATTCTGCTGGCTGCCTGCAAACGGCTTTCTCCAAAACAGGCGGGACTATGGTCCCAATACTTTTTTGGCTGGGGAGAAAGGAGACAAAATGAAACTGCACAGCTATTCTTGTCCATTGGTTTGAGACCATATCACGGAATCACGGAATTTTCAGAGTTGGAAGGGACCTCTAGAGATCATCTAGTCCAACTCCCATGCTAAACCAGGATTGCCTAGAGCACGTTACTCAGGACTGCGTCCAGGCGGGTCTTGAAAATCTCCAGAGAAGGGCACTCCACGACCTCCTGGACTGCTCGTTCCAGTGCTCTGTCACCCGAACCATAAAGAAGTTTTTTCTTATGTTTGAATGGAACTTCCTGTGTTCCAACTTGTGCCCATTGCCCCTCGTCCTGCCACTGGGAACCACTGAAAAGAGTCTGTCTCCATCCTCCTTCAACCCACCCTTTAGATAAGCAAGAATAAGGTCTCCCCTCAGCCTTCTCCAGGCTAAAGAGTCCCAGCTCTCTCAGCCTTTCCTCATAAGGGAGGTGCTCCAATCCCCCAGTCATCTTTGTTGCCCTACGCTGGACTCTCTCCAGTAGTTCCCTGTCCCACTTGAGCTGGGGAGCCCAGAACTGGACACAGTATTCCAGTTGTGGCCTCACCAGTGCTGAGTAGAGGGGGAGAATGACCTCCCTCGACCTACTGGCCACACTCTTCCCTGTGCAGCCCGGGGTTCCATTAGCCTTCCCGGCAACAAGGGCACATTGCTGGCTCATGGATAAATTACTGTCTTCCAGGACCCCCAGATCCTTCTCCTCAGAACTGCTTTCCAGCAGGTCCACTCCTAACCTATATTGGTGCCTAGCATATACAGCTTTCCTTCTGAAGGTGTTGCTACATCACTAACTGGTAATAGTCTCAGGTTCAGGGGAGAGCTGGCATGTGCATGTTTGTACAGAGAGGCTTGCATGGGGCAGAAAGTGGGAAGGAGATGATGTGCTGCTACCAAAGAACATAAGAAAATAAACTAAACAGTGTGTTCTTCCTACCCCAACCAGAGCAGAGGTGGAGTCAGCTGGGAACACAAAACCGAGGCAATACGGTGCCAGGTCGCTTCGGTAGCAGGAAGGTGATAGCACAGCAGCGGGGCTGAAGCTTAGAAATTAGCTTAGCAGCTGTCTCTGCAGGCCTGGGTAAGGCTCGCTGCTGCAGGGAATTCTTCTCTCAGGCTTTCCTCACACAAATAAACCACTAACGCAAGAGGCCCAGAACATGCCTGGGGATCAGCTTTTCTTCAACTGCCTTCATACAACTTGCTACTCTTCACTCTGTCTCTGTGCTTTCAGCAGGCTGCCTCTCTGCCTACAGCAACTTTGGCAGCTCCGTCAGTGGCCAGCTCTGCTTTCTGTACGTCCCAGGCGATAATTAGTCGGTTATTTCTCATCTCTGATTGACATAGCTCCTACTCCAGCACAACACAGAACTTGTTTTCGTTACTTTGCGACTTTCTCAAGATGCCATTAGCGGGCAGCGTGACACGATGTGAGGTAAATCACACAACACCACCATAAACACACGGGCAGGGCCAGACTCACGGCTCCATCATTGCAGTTTCACTCTACAGGAACTCTGTTGAAATTAATCTTGTCACACGTAAGACCCGAGTTGCATGTTCAGCCCACAGTGTGGTCATGAGACACCACAATGGAAGAGCGTTCACGGCTATTACTAGAGAGCACTTGTGCCATACGACTGTATTTATGTTCTGTGAACACATAAATAGAAGGTAGCAATACATGCACAAAGAACAGAGTTGGGGTTTCTATGGAAACTCAGAATTCCTGACTTGTATAGTTAAAATTAACCATGTCCCTTGTTAATGGAGTTGTGGGGACAAAGAAATGTTGCTTTTTTTTTTTTTCACTTTATTGTGTGTGAACACTTTCAGTTATCTTCCTCTTTTCTCTTCATCTGTCTCACATGTACATGTTCATGCACAGTTTTTTACATTATATATATTTTATACATAATGTGCGCTGTGTAGCTTTCCTAACTCCCAATAATATTAACAAGAGTTACTCATGTAAATCTCCCATTCATTGTTGGGACAATAAACCTCAGAGAGTGTGAAAGCACTGCATTAAACTCATTTTTCTCAGTACTGATACAAATATAGGACACTAACATCCAGATTAAATGGCACACATAAACCTAAGGACCCACTATTGCTGGATATCATGCATCATGCACTTATCTTTCTGTCATACGCAACGCTGAGGGAGAATGTTCTTAACAAAATACGCCTGTATTTCCCAGAACAACATCTCTTGCTAGGAAGATGGAAGCAGCACCAGTACTTAAAAGCTTTCCGCACTCAAATGCCCAATATCTGCCTGTAGCTTACAACCTTTGGCTCCGATTGTGCCATATATCACATGGTAAGTAGAAGTGGGACTGATCAGAGCGTGGATAGAGGACCTCCAAGGAAAGCTTCAATATGGCAGAACATGGTATTAGTGCCTCACTACACGGTGCATATCCCTAACGTTTAATATCGAACCAGTACTCCAGCTGGGACCCACTGTTGCTGATGGAGGTGCTAGTTTTTAAAAGAAAAAATAAAATCACAGCTCCAACCCTTTTTGAGGAGAAATAGTAATATACTGCCTCCATTTTTGCACAGAGTTTGACCTCAATTGCATTGCTATGTGTAAGTCAGAGTATCAGGGCACGCAGAGTCCATTAGTAGCTGCAAAGCAGTGACAAAGAAGGAGTAAACTTAGGGACACCAGTGTTTCCACCCACAAATGACCAACAGATAAAACAATTAAAATTAAGAAATAGGAGGATTTTTGGTGCACTGGAGCTGGGAGGGAGAAAATTCTTTCCACTAAAGTTACAGACATGGTCCTATTATCATAATAAGGCAGGATGATAGCCTTATTCGAACCCCAAATGGTTTATTTCAGCAGTGGGCATAAAGTGAGCCCTCATCATACCATCTGCCAAGTACCTTTGGGATCTGACAGCATGGAAGGATCATTAAAAATGTAAGAAGTTGCTGTTTACATTAATAAAAACACAAGTTCAAAAATTAGGCTGAAAAAGCAACAACATTGTAAACATGCCTTTAAAACGAAAGCCATTTCCTCTTGTAGTGAAAGGCATGGTTTATTTTCATCTGTTAGGATGTGACTACGCCGAATCCGGCTTCTGCTTCCTCGCTGTGCCACTCTCTAATGGAGTTTGCACTCACAGAAACGAAGTGTGCGTTGCACATGGGACTGTCTCTGCTCTTTCACCTGGACAGAAATAAAAATAAGGCTCTCCTGTTAACTGTATTTCAACCCCTATACCATTACTTCCAGCATTTTTATAATGAGGGTTGGGTAAAATTGAAGCCTATAATAAGAGTATACTATTCCTTTTTTAAAGGCTGACCTGCAGTTCTGGTTTACAAACCAAATGACTGTAGTCAGACATATTAGCGCTTTAACCTTTTATTACATTACATACATGAAAACAATTAAGCCTGGGATTCTTTCCAATGTATTATCATTTTCTGTTCCCTCTGGCCTTTTTCCATCCATTTCAAAGAATGTACATAGCATCAACTGAACATTCTCTCATGTTTTATTTTTTTGTTTCTTTTCTGCTTAACAACTGTCATGCTTTCAAGATCAGCCAACTATAGAGTATCATGCAACAGCAGCGGCCGACAGCAGCGGCGGCAAAAACAACAACAAAAAGTTTGGGGGTTTAAAACTCCTCATAAAATTAAATCTGAGATTTAAATTCTCCCTCATATTTTATTGTCTTTTCTTTTCTTTTTCCTGTGGTAAATGGTAATTAGAGTCAATAATCTTTTGCTGAGAGAGCACCTTGTCCTCACAGTGTTTATATCATCATCATCAAAGATCTGCCTTAAGGCCCTGGCGTGTTAATAATTTAAGGTGTGCACAGCCTAGTTATAGCAGGAAGCCTAGTTATTGAGTTTGTAAACCAGCTGATGATTTATGGGAACACCTTGCATGAGTCATGCTCATTAAATAAAATACTTCAGTTTAATAAGGAACATGGGGTAAACAGTTCTTCCCGTTACAGGGTGACTGTGCAATTGGAAATTGCTGAGTTTTGTCACCAGCTTTGCCACTGCTGTTTCGTCTTAATTGTAAAGTCAGGGTCAGCTTGTCTGTATGCGTGTGCACGCGCGTGCATGTGCACGCACATTTCCCCTTGAAGTACAGACAGAAAGTCTTTCGCCGATGCTCGCTCTTTCTCCCACCCTCTCTGTCTTTCCCTCTCTCTCCATACAGCTGTTTCATAAGTTACCCTCTGATAATGAAAATGTTAAATCTCTCTTTAAAAGGCTACTAATTAAGAAAACAGAAATGTTCACGGAAATAAAATTACAAGGGAAAAAAAAATCAATATATGGTTGTTAAACGTAGCTTGCATTTGAGAGCCATAACCATATTTTACTTTTAAACACTAGAGTTAACTCTGACTCATTAGAAATTCCTTGGGAAATTGAGGCAGTAAAGCCCTACACATTGGCCTCTTCTGTTTCACCAGAAGCAAGCGTGCTTTGCCCACTGCTTTAGAAACCCACTGTATCTCCAAGAGATTCCAGTGGGATAACGTCAAGTGTCAGCATCTACCCTCGGATGGCAAACATGCAGACAATAACATCCTCTGCATCATCTACTACTTATTGTCTGCATTTTTCAGCTTTTCGGAAACTGGGGCACAGTTCCTTAGGGGCGCTGAAATCCCCCCACTCCCACCGAAGCCAGTGGCACTTGAGCACTGGGAGTGGAAGGAGCCGGTGCAGCCGCGGCTGGAGGCTTCACGAGGCTGGAGGCTGCTCCGGGGCAAAATTACTATTGTCTTCACTGGGGGTGGGGGTGGGGCTCGGGCTCACGGAGTTACAATATTTCTATGGAATAAGGGGAGAAATAAATTGAGTAATAACATAAAAACAGTACGTACACACTTCCTGACGGATTTCAGTCTTATCATGCCAAACCAAAGGCAAGTCAACTGGGTTTAGTTAAACTGATAAACAAACAATAAGAAATTAGTTTTCAAAAAAACAGCCAAGTTTTCCCAGCAATCGAGTATTAGCAAACATGCCGTTACCCCTGCAATATTGATTTTTGTGTTCTTTATGGTTCCTTTTAGCTGTACCTTTCTGTATTCTTTTCACAGGGGTGACACAGCTGTAAGTTTAATTTTCTGACTAGTAGCTGAACATCCTCAAATATAGACAGCCTGTCAGGCATCCTTAATAAATTTGTTAGAGAATATTGGGTCAGATCCACTTGTGGTGTAACTTTTGGACTTAACATCACCACGCAAGCGAGCGATCTGATTGCCAATTTGTAAACAATGGTTTGAGTCCTCCCTTTTTCCCAGGGAAAATAAAGCATGACATAACAGGGTATACATACCACTCACACCATGGCTTTGAGGTATCTAAACGCTTTCCCTTGCTCTCATATTTGCATTTTGCAATCTTTTGTTTGTTTGACACTCGTGCCAGCATAGGGGAGTACCGTGATCTCATTTTGCAGAGAGAGCAGGCAGCATGGAGAACTCCTGGTGAGGCACACAAATGAAATTAGGCACCCCAAAGGCAAGGGTTTCAGGACTTTTCCGCTGACTGATGCAAAGTAGATGCAGAGG
This sequence comes from Burhinus bistriatus, assembly GCA_013397275.1. NCBI lineage: Eukaryota > Metazoa > Chordata > Aves > Charadriiformes > Burhinidae > Burhinus > Burhinus bistriatus. The sequence goes on along the minus strand of VYXH01011489.1, from coordinate 6,501 downwards.
CAGAGCCCCTCGGAGACAGCACTGGCACTACTGGTCGAATTGTGCAAACAATCAGACCAACCAGCAGAAAGACTGAGCAGCCACCACACTGCAAGGGATGCAGCCCCATGGCCCTGCTCCAAGGTGTCCACCCAATGCCTTCAAGGACAGGAACAGCAACGGTTAGGGCACAGCGGAGCAGGCGAAGGCTCACTCCAGATTCACCTCTTTTCCCATACTCTGCCCCAAAACAGCCACTACATCCTTAGTAACGGCACACCAACCTGGTCAGACCTTCAGGGATTCGAATTGTTCCTCCAGGCATATGCATTGGAGGGGCGCCCAGAAGTTGACTTCTTGGTGTGTAAGGGCCTTAACCACCAAAACCAAAGGTTTTTTCTGCACAGCAGGCTCACATAGGATTACTCAGCCCTCCCTGCTGGCTGCACAGCTGCAGCAGCCCAAAGAGGGTTGCGCAGCCCCTCAGCAGAGCCAAGGGGCTGCTTTGAAGCCCCGTGCTCCTGCAGGGTGCTACCTTGCACGCACTGAGGTGTCTGACCTGCAGCAGCTGTACTAAGTGCATCCTTGGGTGCTTTCAGATTTCAGTTGTCTCCAAGTCAGGTGGCAGCTCAGTGAGGTGTTTGAGAATGCAAGTAGTAGGAGTTAGGCATGTCCTCCTCACCAAAAATGTCAAAGTCACCGACTCCGGGGCACACAAGGAGCCTGGGGCGGGGCAGAGCAGAGAGGAAAAAATCAGCTTCTTCAAGGCTCAGAATAAGTGCCCTAATTCATAAACTTGTCTCCTAAAGGGGGGAAATCTTTACAATCTCTCAACCATGACACTCCTTACTCCTGGAGGCTATAGCAAAGGTGGTGTGGGAAGGAAAGACACTGGACTGGGGGAGGAGGATCCTTTTTACAATTCAGTCATTGTACATGACTGCTTTGGACTTTTTTTTTTCGTTCTTCAACTTTATACAGTATGGGTTGTGGTTGCCTCTTCATAACCACACAGAAGACAGAAAACAAAACATGTTTCCTTCTTATCTTTATACTGTGCTTATTGGATGCAAGAATTGCATCACCTTCACCTCCACTGTAGTGACCACCTCCTTCGCCAGCGAGCTCCCAGAGACTGCATTCAATTGCCCTTTGCACTGTGAAGGTGCTGGTAAAACACGTTCGTGATGTTATCTGTAAGCGCTATAGAAATTACCACCAAATTCAGAAAAGCAGTTTTATGGAGTTATTTCTATTAACACACTGGTCCAAGGGCATAACAGGGCAAGGCAGTTCACTCAGACAAGGGACTGGGAAATGTTCCCAAATCTGGTAATACAGGCCCAGACCGAAGTATTATGCTCTTGACTCCAGGTGTACTTCTGCCCATCTTGATTTCAGATTATATACAAATAGTTTAGATCCTATGGAAGTCAATAAGATCTTAAGCTCAAGCTTAACCTTGGGGTGAGCTGAACTGAGGCCATATAGCACCTCTAACCTCCAGCACGCTGCTCCCTACCACTCTTCACTTTACCCTCCCTAATGCTGAGGCTCAACACCAAAGCTTAGTCATTAATATTTTGAGCACCAGCGGGTATTAAGATTTTCCATTGCAAATGTCAAGGTTCCACTTCCCTCTTTTTGGCTGGAGTCAGTGGCAAGAAGTTTGGATGACCTAATTACCGACGTCAGCCAGAAAGAGCAGTAATCTGAACTAACTGTCTCCCTCCCATAACGATAGTCCTGGTTGCTGTGGGCTCCTGACCCCTGTCAGGTAATAGAACGTAATCTCCAACCCTGCCCCATACCAGGAGATTGGAGGCATGATTAGTTCCTGGTCTCTCTCCAGAGTGACACTCTCTTGCTACCTTGTGCCCAGAATAAACTAATTGTTGGCAAAAGAGGACCAAATTAAGCCATTGACATCCTTCTATCTAGAACTGATAAAGAACAGCAGAGGAATCCATGCCCAAGCTGCACTGAAGAAGAGTACTTCCACTAGTGGAGGCCAGCAAATGCCTTTAGGCAATCTGATTTGCTACAGGAAAAACATACCATTGCTTCTTCCCTTAATGGTAGGTATGGTATGCGGGCAAGTGGCTTCCTTTGGAGCTGGGCAACCTGGTAATTATGATTATTTGTATTGGAGCAGTACCTAGAGACTAGATCCCTACTGTTCTAATCTATATAGCAAACGATCTGTACAGCCAACATAAAGGATTTTCAGCCCAAGCATAGAAACACGGTGTTTCAGGTCTTGGAGGTTTCAGATGAGCTGACAGAATTTTGGATGATCCCTTGAACTGAGGTCACAAATAGTTAGAAGATGTAGAAAAAGGAACGAGCTTGAGCATGGAACTGAAAACGTAAGAAGAGGAAAAGCTAAATTAGGCCATTAATTTATAAAGTAGGTATTGAGTGGAAAAGGATTTGGCAGGATCCGAACAAACTGTAGATTATATAACGGAAAGATACCAAAACAAGGCAGTCTCCTATACATTCACAGGCAAGTTAACGCACCTAAGAAAATTCATCCTCCAGTTGGCTTTAGTTAAGTGTTCTATTCAGAGCATCTTTGGAACAATTCAGAGTGCCACTAGGATGCCTGGCAAGTGAAAAGCTTCTGGGAATTAAGCAAAAGAGTCACCAAAACATCCCTAATGAAACATCTGGAGAGTAATAAAGAATGTGATACCTCACCTGGTTTTGAAGGCTGTTTGTCAGCAAGGCACAGTAGGACTGCAGTCCAACTGAAAATTGAGAAGGGGAAAAAAAAAAAGGCGGGGGGGAGGAAAGAACCTGCTGACGAAACTCTTGGATTCATGAATATGGGCAGAAATAAACCATGGTAACAATGAGTAAATCCGTAGAACACTGCAAATCATATTAAGGGCATCATTTATCATATTCTGCCCAAACTGCACAGATCTGTCCTGAAAATTGCAAAATGAGCTCATGCTCAATATAAAGGGAGGAAGGCATTTCAAAAGACTAGTATGAAGCAAATGTTATCCCTGCATTTCTGCATGTCCTATCTGAACCAAAGTCAACCTGCATCTGGGCTGGGGAAAACTCAGAACTTGACCCAACCTGACTGGTGTGTGACTCCAGATGAGCAGCCAGCAAACAGGGTCTAGGTACCTGCAGATAAAAATCTTTCCTTGGCTAACGAAGATAAAAGCACCAAATAGCATGTCACCTTAAATCAGTCAGAAATCTTAGTCATAGCCTTCAGTATTCAGCCGGGGCATAAAAGCAGAGCTGGAGATGTTCCTTTGTAGATAGCAGTGCGCCCACCCGGAGATAAGATAACCGAGTGAGTGATTCTGTAATAAATAGTGGGAGCAACATACAACAGTATCAGTGAAACAACAAGATATTCCTGAAAATTTTTGGTACATGACCGATGGATACCTATGGCAGTTAAACCAGAAAGGTCACCAAGTAAGCTGCCTCTTATTTGCTGTCTTCTTCTGGCTCGGTTTTGGGTGTTTTGATAAGATGTTGCATGCACAGCACATAGTAACAGATTAACAAATTATAAATCCTAGTTTGCTCCACATGCATTTCCAGTTAAGTTAGAAATAACTATCACAGATTATAAGTGGTTCATCTGACCAATTCTCTGTAATTTATCTGTCAGGAACACCATGCCAACCCTACACTATGCAATGTCAAACACCCTGGCAGATGGCAAATGATAAAGAACTTGATAACAAAAAGTCTTGGTTGATTAAAAAGGTTGATAGTTGTCATCGTTAGAATATCATAACACACCTCACAACACTTTATTAAGCTCACCAGTTTGGGGCAAGTAGGCAGAAGGCAAACCACAATCCTGCCAACTTCTTGAGCAAATACAATCAATGCTGAGGTATAGTTACAGAAGAAGGTTATGCCAGGACAAGAGCAACATCCAAAGTTGCCAAATAGGTACTATCTAAATAGGAGAGATTTCAGCGAGTAAGTATTTGGGAACCTGACATACTTATGACTATTGTGGCTGTGCCAAAGTCAAATATGAGAAGCCTGCATTACAGAAAGGCCTGGAGGAGGACCTGGAGCTGCCGGCTGTACCTTGAGGACATCCAAAAGCAGTTGGCATGGCTCTTGTGCTGGCAGAAGCGACGCATGCCCACCCCGCTATTGACGACAAAAACCAAAATGCAAAGGCAGCACAGATGCCAGGTGCTGCTGAACAGATGCTGGAGATGAGGAACAGAGCAATGACGGGAAAGTCCCGGAGGTGCTCAGGACGTGGTTGCTAACCCAAGCCCTGTGAAGCTGAACAGCCTCTTGGCACCAAGGGGGTTTCTGGTCTTCTCCACCACTCCCTCCCTCCCCACATGCACAATATGAGCATTCATTGGAGCATGTGTTTTGGGGGCAGTGGGAAGAGGTTGCTGCTATTTTGTCATGTTTGCTTTCAATTTTTTTTCCTCTTTTCAGAGGTATGGTTTAACAGCAGTGAACAGACACTGACCCCTGCCTTGTGGCAAGGACATAGTCCTCCTCTCCCTGGCCCAGTGCAGGAGCTCAGGGCACAAGCTTAGCAGAGTTTCTCTCTGTCAGAGATATAAACAGTGGCATTCTCCAAAGACGGGTAAAAGGCAACAGCTCAGGTGGCAGAAGTGGCAGTGCAATGGTTCAAGGCCTGAAAAAGAACTTACATCATTCCTGGACAAAAGAGACAGCAACAGCTGTTGCTACCAGGGGGGAAAACACACAGAGAATTTAGGTCTTTATTATTATTATTATTTTCAAGGGCTCCCTTATATTATGATATATGGTATAACAAGAAGAAAAACATAAATTTTTTAGAAAAAGGACCCTGAGAAGGAAGCATTATGGCAGCCTATTGGATCTGGCCCACCGTTGGGCAAGCACGTCCCAGGCACAGACTGGGGACAGTGCTCTTACTATTGGCCACGTCATAGACATGAGATGCACAGGCTGACGCGAGCTCAGCATGGCTACACACGCAAAAATACCAAGTGCATTGTAAATCACTTTGAATAGCCTGCCCAGAGATTTCTGAAGGACTGAGTTGCTCGGGGAAGGAAGAGCAGACCGGGACGCGGTTAACCCAGGGTCCCTGCAGGAAGAGTGGCTGCCACAGAGCATCACCAGGGGGGAGCTTTTGAGGTATCCAGCTGGGGGAGCACACCAGAAACCTGACACATCCTGCAGAGTGAACTGCATGGGGGTTGCCCATGCTGCAATCAGAAGACAGTGTGCAAAGAGAAATGAAAATGTGGTGTCATGCGCTTTACAGAGGCCTTTCAAAGCCAGTAGGGGCAGGGCACGTGGTTGGGAGGTTGATGCCCCTGCTGCCATGCCTTAGCCATTAGGGACACTCCAGCTCGCTGGATTAAAACCTAACACGCGGTGCTTGTGTTGAGGTCAGGCTCCTAGTTGCAATGCAGATATACTCTGACTCGGACTGGGGAAATAATTGACATGGGAACAATAATGAGAAAATCAATTGCTGTGTCAGATATCATCGACTGCAATGAAAATTGTGCGCATGGAGGATTTGCAGGATAAAGACCCAGGTTTTCTTTTAGGCTAGATGGGTTGGTAGAGATGTGAGAAAAGATAATACGGTTAGTATTGCTGTCCTTGTTCCCCTACACTTCCAGCTGGAATTCAAAAGGAGTATGGCCTGACGGCTTCCCAGGGTGACTCTTCAGCCAAAGTTTTAGGCGGCAATTCTGTAAATGTTCAAAGACGAGCACGATTAAGACCTTGTGAGACTGGAACATTACACTAATGGTCTGGGCCACTGCATAGTTTCATTAAATTTAACATTAGAGCTAATGTATCGGCAAAAAATACAGCTCAGTGTCACCCTGTGTATCTCTGCATGTATGTGGGACACTTCACCGCATAAGGCCCACAGCTCTTGTGCTGTTGTTTGCAGGAGTTTGCAGCTGTACTCAAAGCCTTTAATCGGTGCTCCATTAATTCAGGCAGGGTCCAAAGTGTAAAAAAGCCACCCTCTCCCCAAAATGAATACTGAGAACACTTAATACCATCATGAGCCATTCACTCTGTTTTGCATGATGTTATCTTCATCTTCTGTCAACAGTATCTACTGAAAGATCGATAGTAATCTTAAAGAAATGTTTATTATTGTCTTGCCTCTCACACCTGCTCCATCGTACTTTGGTCTTTGTCTCAGAGGCCGTAAAAGTGCAGCAAACTACAGCAGAGACATGCCTTCATCTTATGGTGGTGTATTTTTTGTTGCAGGATTACAGCGCTAATTAAAGACCGCGTCTTCATCACCGCCACTATTTCTTGACTTGGAAGAGTGGAGGATTTCTCCTCCAGGAGCCCTCTCTAGAAATACATCCATAGGTACTTGTGCGTGCTTGATAGAGATGTTAACACAAAAAATACCAGGCGTGGTTTTAGCCTGGATGTATTTGCGAGTATGAAGTACGAGGATTAAAATCTTCCCCGTGAAACGAAACGGACAGGAAAAAAAAAAATTTCAAGTGTGAAGGCGGAAAA